>JARBWK010000006.1:19105324-19645897 GCA_030556195.1 Anolis apletophallus
AGTTCCTTTACTGTGTCAACCGTGGGCCGGAAGATCCCGTGGAGGCTCAGTATCTTGTCTGTAAAAAACTCTGAAAAGCACCGGCAGTGAGGGCCTGATCATTATTTTTTGGGACAGTAGGGACCGTAGTCAGGACCGAATACTTTAAAGAGTTGTGCCGGGCGTGAGCTAGCAGACGCTTCTCGAGGCGGAAAAGAACACATTTTTGGCCACCTTGACAGCACACTTTCATAAGCATCTTTAAATAGCTTATAAGCTGATGCTGAGGCTCGAATCACGCAGTTTGCTCCACGCGCGCTCTAGCCGTCTCCTCTCCCGCTCATCAACCTGAGATCTTCTGGCATACCAGGGGAACGATGTTCTGAGGGTGGAGGGCGCCTAGGAGCAATCTCTTCACGAGAGCTCTGGCTAATGGTGTTCCAGGCTTGAACCTGCTCATCGACTGAGACGCTGATAGACCCAGATCCTCAGGAGCATTCAGGAACCTTTCGGGTTCCATAGAAGTCTCTTGGGCGAACCAAAATCTGTTCGGCGCCTGCATGGGGGAGGCAGTTGCTCAACCCGGATCCTTAGAGCACAGTGGTCCGACCATGGAACCTCAGTTACGGAGGCTAGGACCACTTGAACCCCGCGCTAAAGACAAATCGAGCGTGTACCAGCCGAGTGTGTGGGTCCCAAGCTGCAAAGGAGAGGCCCAATGTCGCCATGGTCGGACATGAGGTCCGCGACGGCAGATGGAGTGGAGGCTGCGTCGGCGTGGACATTGGGGAATCCCCAGAACAATCAGCCTGGGGAACCTCAATGCCCACCCGACACAGTCTCAAGCAGCTGCACCAGGCTTTCTGCTGGTGCGCTAGGCGCACGGTAAATCAGCAGAACAGCCAGGCTCTCCTGGGACTCCCACACCAAGCCGACACTTTCAAGCCCCGGTGGGTAAGTGCAGGGATCGCTCTAATGTGTAATCCATCACGGGAGAGTATTGCCCCCGTCCCCCCGTTCCTATTCGCCTACCGTACTCACCCCGCCCCGAGAGCACTGGAATACCTCGAGGGCCTGGAAGGAGGAGGTTGTCCGGGGGTTTAGCTTCCGGCAGACCCCATGAAAAGGGGACGATGGAAACGAGGCCTGACCATTTTCAGCCGGCCTTGCCACCAGCCCAGCGGCCCCGGTCCTCTCGGAAGCTTGGGGGGCCAAGGTGGGGGGCGACAGGGCCTGTTCACCCGAGGCAGGTCCTTCTCTCCGCTAGTCTTTAAGGACAGTCCATCAAGGCATCCACTCCCCCCTTTATCAAAACTCTTGGCGCTCCCAGCAGCACTCCCATTTGTGGCTGATGCTGAGGCTCCGTCACGGAGTTTCCTCCACGCGCGCTCTAGCCGTCTCCTCTCCCGCTTCATCAACCTGAGATCTTCTGTATACCAGGGGGAACGATGTTTGCGGGGTCGGAGAGGGCGCCTAGGGGCGATGGAAAGGAGGCCTGACCATTTTCAGCCGGCCGTGCCACCAGCCCAGCGGCCCCGGTCCTCTCGGAAGCTTGGGGGGCCAAGGTGGGGGCGACAGGGCCTGTTCACCCGAGGCAGGTCCTTCTCTCCGCTAGTCTTTAAGGACAGTCCATCAAGGCATCCACTCCCCCCTTTATCAAAACTCTTGGCGCTCCCAGCAGCACTCCCATTTGTGGCTGATGCTGAGGCTCTGTCACGAGTTTCCTCCACGCAGCGCTCTAGCCGTCTCCTCTCCCTTCATCAACCTGAGATCTTCTGTATACCCATTTGTGGCTGAACCTGGGGCCACGGTCTTTCGGGCAAACCCACCCCCAAAAGGTCCGCGGGTCAAAGCGTCTTCTCCGCTGTTTGGTGGTCTTTCCCCTTCCCGTAAAGGTGGTTTTAGGCACCAGCTGGCAGTCTGAGGTGCTTGACCTGACCGATCTTGGCAAGGGGGTCAAAGTATTGGCGGGAAGGCCGCCACGGTCCTTCTGCGATGGTAGCTCCGATCAGGCCCAGGGCTGCTGGTGTTGGCAGGCATGCCCACTGGCCAGTAGGTGGATGGGGGAGAGCGATGACAGGGCTCATTATTCAGCAGGCAGTTCTTCCTTTGCCGCTTGCGTCTTGCTTGGCCAGGCCTATTCTTCCTCTTCCTGCAATTCCGAGGAGGATCAGGGCCTTGGGAACTGGACAGCGGAAGAGGAGTGTGTAGCAGGTGACAAGCCCGACGGTGTGGGCACTCTCCCGGGGCCTTAGCCAGGACCTGGGAGATGCTTAGATCATCAATACCTCTGGTCAGGCTCACCAGCAGGGGCAGTGTGTGTCAGAGGAGGGTGAGGCCCCAGGCCCCAGGATGGACGAGAGGGGCGGGGCTAAGGACGCCGAGCAGATCGGGCTCGGTGCCATCTTGATGCCCTCGGCCAACACCGCCTCCTCCACATTCGGAGGTGTCCGGTGCCCCAGCGCTCTCAGGGGCTCCACCAGGGTCCCGGTGGAGCCTGGTCGGGCGGATGGGGAGTCCCTCTTCGGCAGCCCTCTCGTCGGCGCTCAGAAGCTGCGGGGTCCGTATGGTAGCCCCACAAGCCTCGGCGTGCCTCGCCACCGGTTCTCCTAAAGCGGCCCCAGACTCAAGCAGGCCCAGCGGACTCGAGGAGTGTTCGGGCTGCAGGTCGGCGGAGGCCACTTCGCCCGACTCCCTCTCGCTGCGGTTGCCTCGGCTGTCGCTCTCAGCCCTCTCAGCCCCTCGCAGCATTCGCCTCCCAGCTCCAGGCCCGAGCACCTGAGTCGAGGCAGGGTGCTCCACAGCCGACCCCCGCATTGAGGAGAGGGTCCGGGCGGCAGAGCCCACCCTCGCGGCAGAGGGACACCAGCGCCAGGCTCAGCTCCCTTACTTCGCCTGAACAGGTGGCCAGCCGCTCAACCATCTCGGCGAGGCGGTGGAGGTAAGGGAGGCCTGGCAGTCCGCCCTGGGTAGTGGCGGGGTCCAGGGAGGTGAGGGGCTCCTTCTCCTCGAACTCTTCCAGCTCCGGCCAGGGAACGGGGGTCCATGGAGGGCGGTTCCACGGCAGGGTCGCTCCAGGCCCTGGGCCCAGCATCCTGGAGCTCGGCGTCCTAGAGCTCGGCCAGATGTATAGGGCCAGCTCTCGGGCTTCAAGGGCCGCCCCAGCTTCCAACTGCAGAGCCTCCAGAAGGAGCGGGGTTCTCACCCGTGTCTCGAGGGATAGATCCCCCCCAGACTCCCACCAACCAGGCCACCTATCCGGGGTAGCTGGCTTAATGGCTATCTGATAGTTGCTGCAGAGACTGCGGAGCTCGGCGTCCGTACAGCCGCTCAGCGACGCCATATGCACGTAAGAGTCTACACTGACTACAAAAAGAGTCCCAAGTTTGTTATCCATTCTAGAGCATTTAAGGAGATGCAAATGATTTATGTTTTATTGATCTTGTTATGGTTTTATATTATATGTTAATATTTTTAATGCTTTATGGTGCTGTTGGGCATTGAATTGCTGCCTCTGTAAACTGCCCTGAGTCGCCTATGGACTGAGAAGGGTGGTATACAAATATAATAAATAAATAAATAAATAAATTCAGTAATGACTTATGCATGACTGGTTCTTTGTGATGAATTCCTTTATCAAATAACAAAAAATACTATGTAATTAAGTTGGCTACTGGAAATAACCCTGCCTCTGTTGTGGTCCAGCATATTTTCCATTTTTATGTATGATTGTGAAATCTGAACAGAGAACAAAGCTGATAGGAGGAAACTTTTTCAAAAATGGATATTGTGGATTGCTAACAAGACAAGTTAATGCGTTGAAGAACATATCAATCTTGAATTCTCCTTAGAACTAAAATGAACAGAGACTATTATACTTTGGCCACATTAAGAGAAAAGATGCCTCCCTAGAATCATTATTACACAGCCCCCCCCCCCCAAGACCTCCTGTTTGTTCTTGGTGTCCTGTTTTTTAGGCCTGTTTCTCAGGTTATTTGGGGCTCTAAATGAGATACTTGGATTGGATAGATCACATCAGCTCCAGTTTCTAAATATGGTTATCATGATTTTCTATGGATGAGCAGATGATGGCTGGTATATGATATATGTTATGTATAAACAAAACAAGAGGTGATAAGGGAAAACTGGTACCATTTTTGGAATCAGCATGTCAAATATACCCAGAATCAGGGCTAACATTTGAGGCAACAAAATGTGTGTTGGCCAGTGTTATTTATAGTTTACTTCATTTTTATCCGTCCTTTCTCCTCATTTAGGGAATCAAGGTGGTTAAGACAATAAATATAAAAGAATGCAAAATAAAATAATATAAATGCATTAAAATATAAATATAGACAATTAAAAAACAAGAAAACCATAAAGCCATTTGTCTCATTAAAACTACAAAACATTAAAATACAAATTCACATTTACCCCAAAATCCCAATCATGCTGTCCCCAAAAGCTCGTCTCTCATCACTCCATAAATGCACAATGAGAGATGAGCTTCTGGGGACGGTGTGACTGGAATTTTTTTCACCAGCCTTAGTTTCTCTAGGGATGGAGTTTGGAAGCAGCCATCAAAAAGGCAGTAGTAAAAGAGAAAGACCACATTAGAGATAGATAGTCTTAAGTAAGCAAGCAAGCAATGGCCCTGAGTTTGCAGAACCTATGCAGGGCAATTGGAGATATGGGACTCTCATTTAAGGGTCCATCATAATGTGACTTAATGGCAATTAATAACATGAACAACTTTTTAATTATTTCTATAGTTATGAAAATGAGGACAAATATCAGATGGTTGAAGTGCTGGGTCCCATGCTTTGTTATAGGCATTGATATAATCACATATTGGGTGGGACAGTGTGTGTTTTGTTTCACAGTCTAGCGGTTTGTTGCTGTATTCATTTTTTAAAAAAATAATGAAAAGTATAAATTCAGTTATTTGAAAAACAGGTAAGAGTTACTTTAAAAATAAGTTTTATAATAATGATTGGGGTGTTGTGTGACTTCAGGTTGTTTCTGAGTTATGGAGATCCTAAGGTGAGTTATTACTGGCAAGATTTGCCCAAGTTCACCCAGAGGGGGATCACCTAAAGACACTCCACTGAGCAGGCATTTAGACCTGATTTTCAAACCATTCTACTTTTATCTTTTGGGATCTGGGAACTATAAGTGCACCTCAACCAACTTTCTGAATTCCATTCCTTGTAGGCTTTGTCCTTTACAAAGCCAATTGATATTTTAAATCTCTTCCTCCATTCTTGAAGTCTCAGCAGGGTGAGTTTGGATCCCTCAGTTACTCAAATGAATTGAAAATGGTGTGACATTTCCAGAAATGAGATACGTGTATCAGTTGTTTCCAGCTCCTTTTGATAATATACAATGTGGCATTACCTACCACTGTGAAGCTGGGAATGGATGTGGTACTCAGAGAAAGAAAGGCAACTTTGGAAGCTGTTTCCTTGGAATGAGTGGGGACAAAAATGCCATGATGCTATTTCATATCTGGGCACACTATCATTTTCCAAACAGAGTCTTTGCTTCCAGCCTCTAAACAGTAATGTCCATATGCTCTATTAAGTCTTGGTATTTGCCTTCTGGAAGGACCAAATGCACAGTGTTATTGTTGCTTCAACACCATGATTTCATTTCTACTGGCAGGATAATTTTCCATTTCTGTTAAGAAGTAATGGGTTTGTTCAGTGCAGGGACAATATTTGAGCCCTCAATCACTCCTTTCAAGAACAGATAAGTAAACTCCTTTTCTACAGAACTTGAATGTTTGCCCAGTGTTTGCAGTGAAATGTTTCTGGGTCAAAAATAATGAAAAGAAACAGCTAAAATGCTTAGTATTTATGTACTGTTTCTGAGGATGTATGCTTGTATATCACATTTCCTATAAGAGCATTGTCAGGGCCATGTGGAGATATGACCCCAGGGGTGCATAGTGTGTGTATGGGCACTCTAATCACCTGTTGAATTTCATAGAGTTTTCTTAAGAGAGGAATTCTTAGAAGCAGTTTTGGAAGTTTCTTCCTCTGAAATATAGTCTACAGCTTCTGGTAATCATTGGTGGTCCCCACCCAAGTACTATTCACAGCTTACCCTGCTTAGTTTCCAAGATCAGATCTCAACACATTACTACAATAATTCAAATTGTATTTAAAGTGCTTCACAGGCCTGAGGGTGGTTCTTAACATGGCATGCTGATTGTGACATCTTGTCCTTTCCAGAAGATATGCCCTCTGACTGGTTCTAGAAATGTATAGGGGAATATCTAGGAGCCGAAGGACACACAGTCTGAGTGCAGATGGATTAAGTGACTTCCAGAGAAAGCTCCGGCAGGTCAGGGGATGGGCTGATCTTCTGAATTTTACTGACCTCCATGCTGTTGTGGCCACTATTACCAAATCAAACTTTGACAAAACCCTGAAAGAAGCTCTGTATACGTTGAACTGAAAATGGTGTCAAATGGAAAAACCAAACTTGAAATTAGTTTTATTTCAATTTGAATTTTAACTCAGAACTTAAGCTTAATGGAAGACAACACTAAATAGTAGAGAAGAAGAAGACAATGTCTTAGAAAATTAAATTATAATGTTAGGAGGAATAGTGAACTTGAAGAAGCTCTGAACACACTTCCTTTGCCTCTGAACATCCCCCTTTGGAGGTGAATGTCAATTGGTGGCCTGATTCGAGACCTGTTCAGCACTTATATCTAAACTAGACTAAAATGGCAAATCAGGGTTCTGCTACCTTCCCATGGCCCAGAAGATCCGAAGAGAGAAACATGTCATTGCCAAGAGGCAGTGGCAGGTTTGTTTCCACATAGACATAGACTGTAATTCTATGCTGTTTTATGTGGGATTAAACAATGGCTGATATGCTTGAGTAGGTACATACATAGTACTGAACTGTGCTCTTCCCTCTCCCGGCCCCAGTCCCTCTGAGGCCCCACCCCCACCCTTCCACCCCAGATAATAATAACAACTTTATTTATACCCCACCCAGGGGCAGATTTACAATTAGGCAAAGTAAGCACCCGCTTAGGGCGCCACGTAGTCAGGGGCGCATCTGTCCGCCAGGTTCCACGCATGTGCCATTGCTGCAAAGGGACTCCAGCTGGACTGAGACGCCAATCGCCCAAAATGCCCCGGCTCCATCCCGGCTGCAAAAAGTTCCTCCTTTTCGGCCTCACTTAGGACGATTGGTATCTCAGTCCATCTGGAGTCCCTCCGCAGCAATGGCGCATGCACAGAACTAGCTGGCCCAGCGCATGCGCGCCCAGCGTGCATGCGCACGCTCCACGAGGCCGGAGAGCAAGGGGGTGCCAAAATAATGTTCGCTTACCATTTTAAATTACCTTAGTCTGGCCCTGACCCCACCACCATCTCCCCAAGGGGACTCGGGGCAGCTTACATGAGGCCAAGCCCAATGACACATAACAACACAACAGCAGATAATAAAACAATACAATCAATATTACTTATACATAATCAATAACAGACAATTTAAAACCAGTTTCGCCCCTTCCAGGCCCAGCTTCGCCCTTTCTAGCCCCAGCCCTTCTGTTCCATGACCCTGCCTCTTCTGCCCCCACCAACACTCCCTCCTGGCCCAGACCTTGCAGCCTGGACCACAAGGCAGTCCTAGGGCAAAAACGTTTACCCATGCTTGATCTACAGTGTAGAATTAATGCATTTTGGTACCACTTGAACAACCTAGGCTCTATGCCAGGTGTGGGCAATTACCGGCCCTCCAGGTGTTTTGGGCCAGTTTAAATTCAAAAGGTTAGCTGCAACACTAAACGTGTCCAAAGATATCTTTTTCTTTCAAATATATTTCTTTATTGGTTATATCATTTCAAAATCACTTGACGTGGAACATATATATCTTAGATATATATGTTCCACGTCAAGTGATTTTGAAATGATATAACCAATAAAGAAATATATTTGAAAGAAAAAGATATCTTTGGACACGTTTAGTGTTGCAGCTAACCTTTTGAATTTTACTTTGATGCTGCTTTGAGGACACCCTTCCTCTCCTTTCGTGTAGTTTTGGGCCAGTTTACCAACTGTTAGGATTTCTGGGAGTTGAAATCCAAAACACCTGGAGGGCCGGTAATTGCCCACCCCTGCTCTATGCTATAAAATCATGGAAATTGTAGTTTGATAAGGTCCTTCCCTGCACAATGGAATGAGGGCTTTTTTACTGTGTGGCCAATACACATCACATAAATGCTTGTTTTTAATTATGCGCGCGCGCGCGCATGTGTGTGTGTGTGTGTGTGTATATATATATATATATATATATATATATATATGGGTGATCCATGAAAAATTTGATTCTAAACTCAGTTGGGGGATTCATTTTTGGTTCGTTATAGAAAATATTCCACATTTTAAAAAATAAATTTCGTGATGGAAACGTTATTAATAACGAATTTTCGTTTTTATTTTTTATGCCAGCTGGGAGGCTAGAATGGAGGCTAGAATGGAGGGCTTGGATGTTTTGGCCTTCAACTCCCAGAAATCCTAACAGCTGGTAAACTGGCTGGGATTTCTGGGAGTTGTAGGCCAAAACACCTGAGACCCAGTCTCCTCTCGCGAGTTGGGAACTGAGGAGGGGAAAATACGAACTAATAACGTGACCTTTAGAAAAAATGGCGACCCCGGGTTCGGTTTTGAAATTCCTCTTCCGGGTTGGACCCCGAGGGTCGATATATGATAGAAATAATTTCAAATACGAAAAATAATGGATTTCAAAGTAATTTAAACCAGAGATATCCACCCCATATCTATCTATCTACCTACCTACCTACCTACCTCCTTTCCCTTGCATGGGATCTAATGTGGCTCACACCATGAATTAAAATTTTTAATCAATGAATTAAAAATAGTAATAAATGCTTTATTAAAAGCTCCCATTAAAATGTGTTATTCTATGACATTAAAATATTACTTAGACAATATTTTTACATTTGGGGACCTTTTAAAAATGTGTAGATGATTTCTCATTGCAGGCCCATTTTCAGTGTTTTTCTATTTTTATTTTGCAATCAGGGTTATCCCTTTTCTTTCTGGTCTTTCTTTTTCTTTAATGTAAAAAAACAACAACAAACAAACCAGAATTAAACAATGGGTGACAGCATTAACATTCCCAAATGGTTTCCCCCCCTGGTGTTGGTGGGACAATGAATGAAATCCAAGAGGAGGCAGAAGTCTGTCATTATTTCTGTATACTTTCCTGGGATTATTTGGATTTGTGCTACCAATGCTTGCTGTCATTTTCATCACAAATTGAAGCTATTTCCAGCTTTTCAGAAATCTGAGGGAATCAATAATTCTGGGGGCAGGGGTAGACCTTTCCCAAGAAATTCCAATTTGTGGTGTGTGAAGGGATTAATGGGCTATATCACCTTTTCTCCTTCTTCTCCCTAAAATACCATTCTGCTGATCTAGCTTTACCAGCACCTCTGATCATCTTTTTTTTCCTCCAAGAAAACACCCAACATTAGGCCTAAAAGACTCCGGAAATAGGAAACCAGATTAACTGTCATATCTCATCATGGGACTTGCTTGGGGTTGTGGATGAAATTACCACTGCTTTTTAAAAAAAACCCTTTGACTCCCTGTGGCCAAAATACTATCCCTAATGTCATTTTCTGTGTATTTATTTATTGCTGTGTTGCTGGACACAGCTCTGGTTGTGATTATATTATAGTAAAGGAACTGATACCATATGGAATATATTAGCCATGACACAAGAGAGCCGTTATGTATGGGATAAAATATCTCTCTTGATGGGAAGCGATGGCTCATGGCGGCTTGAAGAAAGCGAATTGGTAGCCCTTTGATCTCTGCATGTTGGATTCAAATTCATCTTAGGCCTACAGTGACTATGGTTTTATTGCCATTTAATGGCCTTGGTGAAATGAATTGAAAGCATCAGTTCAGTCTATTTACTAATGGGCAGAATGATAGCTTTTACAATACACGCCAGTTAAATATTTTGGAAGGCAGCCGAAGAATGCATTTTGAAGCCATTCCTATGAAAACAAACTTGCCAAAGGCTGTGGCATTGTTCTAGAATATCTAAGATTAGATTTAGGCTCTCTTGCCCAAATCATTGAAATGGACTCTGGTCATTAAACAAGAAACACCACTCACTCAGAATTAAATTGGGATTAAAGAGATCTAAACCAGTTTAATATATTACTTCAATTGTACCATTTCTTGTATTCAATCAATCAGTAAATCACAGTCTTATGATAAATTATCCCAATAGATTCTACCTTGCCCTATTACTTCCAGTCTGGGAAGTATCATTGGACATTGGACAATTGGAAGAGGAGGTCACATCCACTATGGGATGCCATCCAGTTCAACCCCATTCTACCATGTAGGAACACACAATCAAAGCACTCCTGATAGTTGGCCATCCAGCCAATATTTAAAAACCTCCAGGGAAGGAGACTCCACCACACTCCAATGTACTATATTCTACCCTCTTCCTAATGCTTAGGTGGAATAGAAGTTCTTCCTAACGTTTAGGTGCAATCTATATTTTTCTAGTTTGAATCTGTTGCTCTGTGTCCTAGTCCCCAGAGCAGCAGAAAACAAGTTGGTTCTTTTCTCAATATGGCATTCTTTCAAATATGTAAACAGGGCTATTCAATCCCCTCTTAACTCCTCTTCTCAAAGCTAAACACATCTGACTTCCTTAGCTGGTCTTCACAAGGCTTGGCTTCCTGACTTTTTGTCTTTGGTCATGCTTCATTGGACACATTCCAGTTTGTAAGTTCAAACCAAATTTGCATTAGGTTTATGGGACATTCTATCCTCACAATAACATTACAAGATAAGTTATTCTGGGGAAAAATGGTTGGACTGTTGGACTATAGAGAGTTCCAGGTTCTCAGATTCCACTAAGTGGTCAAGTTACCTTCGGGCAGAATACTTCCCTCTCTTATCTCAAGGGGTGTTGTAAAGATAATGTGGGGAGCAGTGGAGCCAAGATAGGCTTGAGCGTATGGAAAGAAAGATACTATATATTCTAAATACACACATACACAGAAACATATTTTGTGTATAAAAGGTAACCTATTTGTGTACTTTGCTTATTAAAAACCTTAAATACACAGAATGCACAGTTCAGTACTATGTATGTACCTACTCAAGCATACCATCCAGTGTTTAATCCCACATAAAACAACATAGAATTACAGTCTATCTCCCACTAAACTCAGTTGGACTTACTGTCATAATACAGAGACCAAAGAAGCCAAGCCCAAGGGTAAAAAGGCTCAATTGCAACACTTACTTCTGAGTAAGTCCATAATTATGTATAGCGTAAACTGTTAGTGTGTTGTCGAATATGTTATAAATACTCTAAAAGGCCCATAAAGTTCACAATGGATCCAGGGAACTCCACCTGCCACCATAAAACATGGAGTCATAAATTTAACAGTCGGACTTCATCATGAGCAGTGTGAGTTTATGACCATAGTTTACGATGTTTATATTTTCTATGCCCCCTTAGATATTTCCATGTATCTTTTTTGCAATGGGCCTTAAATGTCTTTGTCAGGTCTGTATTCTGAAAAACGTGAGTTCACATCATTAAGAAGAAAGCAGTTCATCCTGCCCAGGAGCGCTGAGAAACGATCACTTACGTCTTGTTTAACCAAGGCAAAGATGCGGATAATGCAAGACAGAAAGATTGGCTATGTGTGCAGTAGGTCAAGTTCCACACGGAAGCAGAAAACTAATTAGGATAATTATATACCTTATAGTAAAAGAGAGAAATGTATCAGCAAGCCAATAATACAGAAAACACACACATTTCAAAGGATGCTGTGCAAAACTAGCTAGGTGTGAAGGTTTTCTTTCTTCTTCGTTCCTTTTTTTCCTGCCCCCTGGGAATCCATGCAATGAAAAATGTATATTATTATCTACATCCAGCAAAGAGAGACCTTCTGGGAAAAGAAGTCATCAAAGAATGATCATACCCTATTATTATGCCCTAGGAAGCATAATAGTGACTGTACTCGGAGGAGTAGTTTAGCCAGCTGGGGGGAAGAGATGTTACATCCGTATTGTTAATTCAGGACCTTGGACAGCACTGTTCCTCTGTATGAGTTCAGGCAGCTTTGGTAGCGGGGAAGAACAGTTGAAAGCAGAGTTGAAGATAGCAAACTGTGAATGCTGCTATTGTCAATTTGGAGAAGGAATGCCCCATCTTTTGCCCTCTTACCTGTGCTGTATCTGTATTCCCTCGATGTAGGTGAGTCGTTTTATTCACACTGTGACTACCGCTGCCATTCAATAAAGAACAATCTGGTGATGTGTTAATAGCACATTCGAACAAGGAAACTACAAATCATAGCAATTTATAGAATACTTAATTTATGAATGTAGAAACAGTGGCTCGTGGATCCTGTGCCATTTGCTCATCTGCTCATATATGATGTAGTAGTGCCTTCCCAAGGCTAGTATATCGTTAGAGGAATATACACACACAAGTTTTCCTTATGCCTGCCTATGTCTTTTTGTGCGCTATGGATATTGATATTCCCTTCCTTTGTCATAGAATCATAGAATCATAGAGTTGGAAGAGACCTCATGGGCCATCCAGTCCAACCCCCTGCCAAGAAGCAGGAAAATTGCATTCAAATCACCCCTGACAGATGGCCATCCAGCTTCTGTTTAAAAACCTTCAAAGAAGGAGCCTCCACCACACTCTGGGACAGAGAGTTCCACTGCTGAACAACTCTCACAGTTAGGAAGTTCTTCCTCATGTTCAGATGGAATCTCCTTTCTTGTAATTTGAAGCCATTGTTCCGTGTCCTAGTCTCCAAGGCAGCAGAAAACAAGGTTGCTTCCTCCTCCCTATGACTTCCTCTCACATATTTATGCATGGCTATCATGTTTCCTCTCAGTCTTCTCTTCTTCAGGCTAAACATGCCCAGCTCTTTAAGACGTTCCTCATAGGACTTGTTCTCCAGACCCTTGATCATTTTAGTCACCCTCCTCTTGTCTATAGTGCCCAAGCCCCTTGCCCCACAATGAATGTTCAGGACACTGAGAAGGCTTTCCTCAAGGATGTTCACCTGGTGTGTGTTTACTGCTATTTTAGTTGTATACAGAAACACCTATTTGTTGAATTCTGATTATTTGGTTACACTATGAATAAAAGCCCTCCAAAGTTTCTGAGGACTGTAGCTGCTTTAATTGAATCAATCCACTTGTAATGCAGCCTTCCCTTTTTCTTACAACCTTTCACTTTATGAAGGCATTATAGTCTTTTCTCATGAGTCACATATGTATACCGTGACCTTTAAAATCCTCCATACATTGCTCTAATGTGTCATGGCATTCATTTAATTGTGCTGCTTTTATAGTGTCCTTTAATGCATCACACGTTAATGCCTTTGCTTTAGAAATGAGCTATTTTAAATTGATTGCCAAAGAGAGAAAGTCCATATGTGCTACATTCAACTCGGACAAGTGAATGTGTGATGACTGTGTTTGAGTGGACAATAGGAAAAGTCTGCTTCTGGAAATGAATTGGAAATGACTCATTTCCTTTGTAGTGCGCTGTGCATCTCAATTAGTTTTGGGTGAGGGGCACCCGAAGCCAAAGTTGACGACCCTTCTGTCAAGAATGGACACTTTAAATTAATCTGGAAAGGAAACTTTATCACGTAATGCTAGCAAACTGGCACTGAAGCTGGACCATCAACTTTGGTCCAAAATATTGCATGACACAATCTCATTGCTGGTCTGCCTCCTTCCCATGATTAGCTCATCCATCAATATTAACTGCAAATTCCATCAATAGCTCACAAACTTACAACATTCCTATCTTCTGCCTTCTGTGATAAGTCCAATATGGAATAAATGGCCACAAACCTGACCGTCTGGCAAGCAAACTAGCCAAATGTGGGCTAGGCAAAACTACGGTTAGGTGGATCTGCAATTGGTTAAGTGGACGAATCCAGAGGGTGATACTCCCCAATGTTTCCTCTTCATTCTGGAAAGAAGTGATGAGTGGAGTGCCGCAGGGTTCTGTCCTGGGACCGGTCCTGTTCACCATCTTTATTAATGACTTAGATGAAGGGTTAGAAGGTAGGATCGTCAAGTTTGCAGACAACACCAAATTTGGAGGGATAGCTAATACTCCAGAAGACAGGAGCAGAATTCAAAATGATTGGAACAGATTAGAGGGATGATTGGCCAAAACCAACAAAATGAAGTTCAACAGGGACAAATGCAAGATACTCCACTTAGGCAGAAAAAAATGAAATGCAAAGATACAGATTGGGGGACACCTGACAGCAGTACGTGTGCAAAAGATGCTGGAGTCCTCATGGACAACAAGTTAAACACGAGCCCACAATATCATGTGGTAGCAAAAAAAAAGCCAATGGGATTTTGGCCTGCATTAATAGGAGTATGGTGTCTAGATCCAGAGAAGTCATGCTACCCCTCTATTCTGCCTTGGTCAGACCACACCTGGAATACTGTGTCGAGTCCAGTTGAAGGGAGATGTTGACAAGCTGGAATGAGTCCAGAGGAGGGTGAAAAAAAGGAGCAAGGGTCTGGAAAAGAAGTCCTATGAGGAGCAGCTTCAAAAGCTGGGCATGTTTAGCCTGAAGAAGAGAAGGCTGAGGGGAGACATGCATAAGAGAGGAAATCATAGGGAGGAGGGAGCAAGCTTGTTTTCTGCTGCCCTGGAGACAGGGATGTGGAACAATGGCTTCAAACGACAGGAGATTCCACCTAAACATGAGAATTTTTTTCCTAACTGTGAGAGCTATTCAGCAGTGGAACTCTCTGGCCAGGAGTGTGGTGGAGGCTCCTGCTGTGGAGGCTTTTAAGCAGAGGCTGAATGGCCATCTGTGGGGGGTGCTTTGAATGCAGGGAGTTGGATTGGATGGCCCACAAGGTCACTTCCAACTCTATGATTCAATGGGAGCAAGTTGGAATAAAGGGGTGGGATTTTTTCATCTGCCCCTCTCTCTTCTCCTCATTCCTATTACAGAATTGTCTGAGTTCAGTTGATTTAATACTTAACAGTTACTTTTGCTTTTTTGTTTTTCAGGGCTGAAACATAAAAATCATTAAAAAATACAATTATGGAGCAGCGGAACTACAGAACAGTAGGATTATGGAGGTGTGCAGGGTCACGGATTATCAAAGCAGCAGAACTGCATAAATGAATAGAGGTGTGATATGGAAGATGCTTACCTTGATATGTAGCCCCTACCTTTGATAGTGCAATTTCAGTGGAATAGTGATTTTGTGCAATAAAGTCCTTAAGGCAACACACAGTTACCATTATTATCCTGGCACATTTAAACATTTTGCATTTATCTATAAAGACATATCCAGGTACTGCCTATTCCTCTCGTTGCATTAAATAATGTGGTGGCTGGTTCCAAAGACAGTACAGTAAATGGTTTGGTCATAATCTGTGGCTTAGCCCAGTGTAGTTCAGTGCACAGAAATACTATGATACCCTACCATGTGTACACTAAACAGGATTGCAGCTCAATAATAAAATGCATGTCAGAAACCTTGAAGACTTGACATGGGCTTAGCCATGATAGGAATTGCCTAGAAGGGTTTCCTCATGACCATTCCCTCCCCAGAAGTATTATTTTTTAGCTCAATCATTTAAAGGAAATTGAGTTGAATTAGCTGCTTTTCAAAGCAAATTTGATTAGTGATTACTGTGTTGTGTTAGATTAATTTTTAATCATGTTTATTTGGGAGTACTGTTTTAATTGATTTAAATGCTTCAGTTGGTTTTCTTTCTTTAATCTCTATACACCACCTAAAATTAATTTCTGGTTTTGGCAATATGGACGATTTAGTCCGTCCCATCCTGTCCCGTCCCCCCCCCCCCTAGTTTTTTTTGGGTTGCTCAGGAATCTGTTGTATTTCACACAAAACTCTGAATAGGTCTAAGTTGCAGCTGAAATTCACAGCAGAAATTCACCTTGGCTTTTTAAAAATCTCAGACTATATTATTGAATGGGATCTGATGCTTTCAACAGCTACAATAAATTAATCAATTTGGGCTGAAAAGTTGCACTAATACACGACAAAGCTTTCCTTCTTTTATTCAAAAGATCACAACATGTGTGTCTCTGCTCAGGAGGATTTGGCATTTTTATTTCCCCCCCTCCATTTTGAGTCTTTTTAAAGAAAAATCTATTTGTACCTACTTATTTTGGCACAAAAATATGTTTGTAAGCAATCCATTTCTGTTTCAAAGCAACACTATTTCCAAGACAAAAATATTGCTTTTGGAGTGGATTTTTTTTGTAAAATGTTCATCTCAAGGAAAATAAGCTAGGATAACTTCCGGTCGGGCGAAGATGGCGACAGGCTGGGGAAAGTAGTCTCTCTGCTTCCCCAACCCCGTTGTAGACGCTGGGTCGAGCTACGCTCCCCTCCTCCGGTGGATCGAAGCCGGGGGGAATGCTAGGGCCTAACCAGGCTAGATCGGGCCCCTAAAAACCTTTTCCCCTCAAGGGAGAGGCGAATAGGGGGTTCGTGTGCCTGAAGGCGTGCGAGCGTCTCCGGGGGAAGCGGTCCCCTCAAGGGTCCGCAGCAACTGTGCGCCCGCCCGGCAAAAGGCTAAGGATTGAAGCAGACGGACAGAAACGTGAGTTTCTAAGGGAAAATTCTCCGACTAGAGGTGGATTGAAGGAAACCGGACCCAAAGAAAAGAATTAAGGGTTGGTTGATATAGCAAAACCGGGGTCAAACGCCAAGAATCTGAGGATAAACGGACTGTACCCGAGAGCAGGGCGAACCTGGCTTAAGGAGGGAGAGAAGTTAGGAAAGTCCCGACAGAACAAAAGAAACCAGCCAGTGACTGACCTTGAGGAAGCCATTGCTGTTTTTTGTTGTGTCTACATGAGGAAGTCTTCATAAACAATCCCAAGGACTTGGTTGTCGCGCGTCTTTGATATCGCGAGCCCTGGTCGCAGCCTCCCTCTTTGGTGGAAAGGAAGAGGAGGGCTGGAACAAAGAGGGCAGCGGAGAAGGAAGTGACGCATGCGAGACTGGCAGAAGCCAAACTCATCCCGGCAAGGTTGGGAAAGAGAAAAGAAGTGACGTGATATAAGAAGGGCAGAAGCCTAAGATAAACCCTCACTGGCGGGAGTACACTGTATTTTCACAAATAAAGAGTAAATCAAGGGAAGATCAAGCTATACCAGAAAGCCCCGAGCCCACAAAACAAACCTGGAAACAGCAACGAGGTCGAAGTCAAAGATTATAGCAGTGCCCACCCCGAGAGAGATAGTAACAGCAACAGGATTGACAGAATCAGAAGAGGGGGCCAAAGGAGACGAGGAACAAGAAGTCTATTACAAAGAGGAGACATAGAAGGAGACGGCAAACAAGACAGCGACCTCCAGTGGCAATAAACATAAAGCACACCCTAAATAGGCTCAATACAATACATAAGGAGGACCATAGGGAAATTGCAGGGAAATATAAAGACAACAAAATAGAAAAAATGTCGCAAAAAGGGAAATTAGATAAAGATCTGAAAGACTCAAAAATATCATTTCGAAGAGGATCTATTCCTGAGGACACCTCGATGAGAGAAATACTCAGAGAAATTCAGAAATTACAAGAGACTCAGCTGGAGACCCAAAAGACTTGAAATTCATGATGGAGAGACAGAACCAAGAACAAAAAAGAACACAGGAAAAATTAGAGGAAATTCAAAAGGATATTAAAGAGGATATATCCCAAATCAAAACCGACCTTACTAAGGTAACCCAGGATGTGGGGGAGGTGAAAGACAAAAGTAAAGTTTTGGAAAAAACACAATCAAAATTGGACAACAGCATGGATAGTCTACAAAAGAAAAATCTAAGAATGGAGAAAGAAATTGAGCGACTTCAACAACAAGAGATGGAGTACCGGTTGAGACTCAGAAACCTGATTGAGGAAGATCAAGAAAATTTACAGCAGAAGATAATAAAGTTATTAACAACCGTTCTAGACCTATCAGAATCTGAAATCAGAACAGAAGTGGACAGAGCTTACCGAGTAAGAAGCAGATACGCCAGGGACAATAAAACCCCCAAAGATACAATTGTGCACTTCACCAGAAAATCCACAAGGGATGATATAATCTACTGGACAAACAAAAAACCCCTAATGTACAAAGGAAAGAAGGTAATAGTGTTGAAAGAGCTACCCCCATCTGTTTTGGCCAGAAGGAAAAACTACAGCTTTTTGACTGATGAACTGAAAAGACTAAAAATCCGCTTTCGTTGGGAAAAAACAGAAGGGATTATGACTACATATAAAGACCAGAAATACTGGCTAACAACAGAGGAGAAAGCACATGACTTCTTCAAAAAATTAAAAAAGGAAAACCCCTCACCTGCAAAAGAATACTCCCCAAGGAAAGATAAAAAGAAAAAGAGACCACGATACAACTCCCCGGAGGAAGAGAAGATGAAAATGAATGAAGCCGCGGCCTTTCCTAAGGCAGAAGAAGCTGGAGAGGAGTGTGAGGAGGAGGATCCAGAAGAGGATGAGGAGGAGGAAGAGGAGATGGGAGAAGAAGAAGTAAATGATGGAAAGTCAAAATCTGAAGATCTTCTCGTTAAATTCTAACGGTCTGAACAGCCCAAATAAAAGAAGACGGATTTTTAGTCATATCAGGAAAGGTAAATTCCAGGTGGTGGCCTTACAAGAGACACATGTCTGTCACAGACACGTCTCCCTTCTAAGGGAGAAAAAGTTGGGAAAAGAATATTATTCGTCATTTGACGTTAAAAAAAGGGGAGTTGTTACTTACATAACAGAAGATTTAAAATCAGATTTAACGTTCAAAGATTCAGAAGGCCGAATGGTTGGAACAACAATAACCACAGGTGAGGGTAAGACCCTAGTCTGTAATATTTACGCTCCTAATGGCCCGAAAACTAAGTTTATAAATTTGTTGAAAGAAAATATTCAGAAAGCGGAATTTGACCATCTAATCATACTAGGCGATTTTAATGGGATTATGGACAAAAACCTGGACAAAAATCAAAAAGTCAAACTAAGGAAAGGGAATCAAGGAGTCCTACCAAAGGGTTTCTTTAATTTGAAAGAGGAATACGACTTAGTAGACTCCTGGAGAGCAATGAACCCTACAGGTAGAGACTACACTTTTTATTCAAATAGACACGATTCCTGGTCCAGGATAGATATGATCTGGCTGTCGAAAAACACTTCTAATAAATACAAATAAAATATCGATTCTCCCCAGGGACAACTCTGACCACTGCGCTTTAACCTTGGAGCTAAGTATAGCTCCAAAGGAGAGAAGATGGCGCCTCAACAGCAACTTACTTAAAACAGAGAAGGACATCAAAAAGAACAAGGAGCTGCTAAAAGAGTATTTCAGGGTCAACGATACAGGGGAAGTTAAACCACAAACAGTGTGGGACGCCATGAAAGCCGTTATGAGGGGACAATTCATAGCCCAAAATAGTATAAAAAATAAAATTAAAAATAAAGAAGTGGAAGAAATTAAAAAGGAAATGTCGGAATTAGAGGCCAGAGCAAAACGGGACAGACAATAGGACCCCACCCTAGAGAAAACACTTGAGAGACTTAAATATAGAAAACACCAACTAGAAATGGAAAATCTGGCCAACAAATACAAATTTATCAAACAGGACTATTTTGAGAACGCGAATAAATCGGGGAAATGGCTAGCCAGGAGGCTCAGGAGGAAAAAACAGTCGCAAAATATAACTAATGTTAAAAAGAAGAGAATATCCTCACTAAGAGAGCGGAAATACAAAAAGAATTCTTGAATTTTACAAAACCCTTTATAAAGCAGAACAGATTTCAGAAGAGAGCATCACACAATATCTTTCCCAACAGAAGCTACAAAAAATCTCAGATGAGGACAGGGAACTTCTAAATAAAGAAATATCGGACCAGGAGATACTGGAGGCAATAAACTCATTGGATACTAATAAAGCACCGGGCCCAGATGGCTTCACAGCCGATTTTTATAAATCAATGTCAGAGGAACTCCTCCCATATTTAAAAAAATTGATGAATATGATACTTCAGGGGGAACCCCCGCCAAAAACCTGGGCGGAAGCGGTAGTAATATTAATTCAAAAAGGGAAACAACCCAATCCTGTAACAGGAGATTTTAGACCGATATCCCTGTTAAATGTGGATTATAAACTATTCGCAAAAATTTTGGCTAACAGATTAAAAGTATTTTTAAAAACATGGATAGGGGAAGAACAAGCGGGGTTCTTACCAAATCGAGGGACCAAAGATAACCTGAGAACAATCCTTAACACCATTGAATTTTACGATATCAACATTCAGAAGGAAATGGCGCTTTTATCTCTGGATGCAGAGAAAGCGTTCGATAATTTAAATTGGAATTTTTTCAAAATTTTGCTACAGGAATTGGATATAGGGCATCAATTTAATACTGCAATTAAGGCAATTTATAATGAGCAAAGAGCAAGAATACAGATAAATGGGTATCTAACAGAAAACTTCATGATAAATAAAGGAACAAGACAGGGCTGCCCGCTCTCCCGCTTCTTTATATAATGTCACTGGAGATACTGATTAAAGCCATAAGGGATAACAAAGAATTGCAAGGTTTAAAACTACAAAATCAAGAATACAAGATTAAGGCCTATGCAGATGACCTCATCTGTATAATTCAAGACCCAGTTAAGACTATAAAGGAATGGCTGAAAACTATACAGGAGTACGGAGGTAAGCGGGACTTAAGATCAATGCGAATAAAACAGTGATGTTAACTAAAAATATCTCAAAGATAAAACAAGAGATACTGCAAAAGGAATCGAATTTCCAGATAAAAAATAAAATCAAATACCTAGGGATTTGGATAACAGCCAAGAATGCACAACTACTCAAAAATAATTATGAAGAGATATGGAAAACGATCTCGAAGGATTTAAAACAATGGAGTCTTTTAAACCTCTCATTTCTGGGTCGGATAGCGGCGGTAAAAATGAGTTTATTGCCCAGGTTGCTCTACCTGTTCCAAAACCTGCCTATAATAAGAAATAACAAAATATTTGCTACTTGGAATAAAGCAATATCAAAATTTTTGTGGAAGGGGAAGAGGGCCCGTATCAACCATAGAATAATGGTGGACAAAAAAGAAAGAGGGGGGTTCGGCCTTCCCGATTTGAAAAGCTATCACGATGCCTGTGCTCTCACATGGGTTAAAGAGTGGATTTCTCTGAAGAACAAAAAGTTGCTGACCCTAGAGGGGTTCAATCTCCATCTGGGCTGGCATGCCTATATATGGTACGATAAGGCAAAAATTGAGAAAAACTTTGGCAACCATTTTATTCGTTCAGCCCTGTTAAAAGTCTGGATGAAGTATGAAAAATATAGGAAGAACAATTAATCTACACGAATGGGAGAAGATTTGGTCCAAAAGTTAAAATATTCCTACGCATCAGATCTAAAGGAAAACTGGTTAAAGCTATTTCATCGGTGGTATATTACCCCGAAAAAAATTGGTATAATGTATAAAAAAGCCTCCTCAAAGTGTTGGAAATGCCAACTTCATATTGGTAGCTTCTTCCACATGTGGTGGTCGTGTCCCAGATCAACAGCATATTGGAGAATTATTCATAAAGAAACACAAGCCATCTTACAAAAGAAGTTCCCATTGCGACCAGAATATTATTTATTAGGAATAACAGATAAAGATCTGATTCTGAACCCAAATGACGACAAACTCTTCTTTTATATGTCTACTGCAGCAAGAATCTCCTTCGCCAAACTATGGAAAACAGACAAGATCCTCAGAAGGACGAGTGGCTGGAAAATTTTTTTTTAGATATTAGGAATATGGACAGACTAACATACTTAATGAGAAGGAATGCCCCAAACGCCCGGGCACAGACAAATTGGACACATTTAGATGATTATCTTATGAAAAATTAGGTAAACAAATAGAATAAGGATTCTTTAAACATGGCTAAGACAATAATAACACCCGTCGGAGAATGGAAGTAACCGTGTAGATAGTTAAAGTTCACAATTTCTTTCTTATACTCTATATTTCTATATTTACTCTGTCGCTTTTCTTAGTTCTTTTTAAGTATTACCCTCTCTAAATCCTCACTCCCTTTTCCCTACCCCAAATCCCCCCCTTTTTTGGAAAATGGAATTGTAACTTTTTCTAATTCTTTACAAACATGTAAACCAACATAATCAAAAACTTTGAATAAACATTATTTTTTTTTTAAAAGGAAAATAAGCTAGAATTTCAGTATGTTGATAACCTCAAAAGCTGGCCTAATTTTTGAATTTCATCCCCTCCTTCCCTCCTCTTCTTGTCAGCCTCCTCCTCTTGCTTTTTGTATCACGTCATGCTGTGACAAATTCTGGAGAACCCAGACATTGCATACTTTCATATCAGTTTGATTGGTTTTCACAATGCTATTGTCAAAGTGTCTGTGGACCATTCCTTTGAGTAACACTTCCCTAACATACTCATTTCTGGAAATTTTTCCTGAATATTTACATTGTTGTGTGCATTTTGGGGGTGGAAATCCAGACTGCAAAATTCTGATGTCGGTCTGCCTAGTGTACATTGTTTCACTTTTAATTTGGCAGGGTTGACTTTGTTTGGTAATTTCGGATCACAATATTTTCCATTTCTATGTAATGTTAATTGTATATTTCTATGTAAAAGAGACTGTGGAATCAGAAGATGCAAATTATTTCCGTACTTATCACCAGCTGCACAAACATGAATTTGTAATAACTGTCTCTCCAATGAACTCAGAATGGATACACAGGATATTGGATATGAATTGCAGGGTTAAATTGATGAATTTCATTAGAGTTGAAGAAGGAAGAGAACAGATAAACATTCGCAAAACGTGGGCCAGCATTCAGTAGTTACAGAGTGCCTAGCGTGATGGATCCTTAAGTGCTATTGCAATGCTATGTTACAATATGCCTCCCCACTTCATTCCGTCTTAAGAGCTGGGTTGGCCAAAAGGGTTTTGTTCAGGTTGTGATCAGGGTAGATAAAAAAATCATGTTTCCAACCCTTTTCCCCAATGAACAAGGCTGCAACAATCAGAAGCAGGACCCCAGTTATAAATTCTCACTCACTATCCAAAGGGGCATGGAAACATCTGCTTCCTTGTGCTCCAACTGCCAGCTGAAAAGACCTCTTCTGCTTAATCTAGCTGTTGCCTATTCTGGTGGATTGTGTGGGTGGGACATTACTTACATATAAATTAGTAGCTAATATAGAATATTAGCATGGTTCTTATCCACTATTTCATATAACAATGTGGCAGATAAAATTGATCCATATCTGAGTATAAAATAATATGTTTGGAAATGTTGGCCAAAGTTTGTCTCTCTGTTTATATGAGACTCAGATCTAGGGCTTTCAGATAGATCCACATACAGATAGTGACTAGAGCCAGGTCTTTTTAGCTTCAATTAGAAGCCAAGAACCCCAGTTATAAGTCCTTGTTTCAGCCTCACTCTCTACCCAAAAGGAGTTGGAAACTACTTCCTTGTTTCCTAATTGCCTACTGAACAGATCGCTTTTGCTCAATCTAGCCATGGGCTGCTACAGTAAATTGTAGGTGTGGGCGGGACAGGAGACATTACTTAGTTATACATATATAATCAAATAACTAATGTAGCAAGGTCTTTGTTTATCCACTATTCAAATTAAAAGATTCAAGATAACATTGGTCCATATAGGTTTCTGGGTACAAAAGAATATATTTGAAAATATTGGCCAAGTTTGTTTCTCTCATTATATAGCAAGATCAATGGCAGTAATTTTTTTAATCTTCTTAAAAGTTAAAATTAGATGTGGCTCAATTATACTAGTGTTGTACCATTTTAGCTATCATGGTGCTATCCAAGGGAATTCTGATATATGGTAAAGCACTTAAAAATCAATGGATTTAACCATTCACAACATGAGAATACTTAAAAAAAATATCAAAAGCTAACCTTGATTTTGCTGTTTTATATGTTTTTTTACTGTGCCACTTGTGCTTGGTACCTGAGATCCATAACAATGAAACCACAGTGAATACCAAGAGCCAATTGTATAGTATTAGAACTCTCTGATGGAAAATTCTAAGTACCTGATAAAATTACAACTCTCAGGATGCATGGAATCCTAGAGGGGCAAGAGACCACAAGTTTCAAAACTTCCAAACAAAGAGATTCAACCACGCTCTGAGCTGTTATAGCTGTTATTGCCAGGGAATTTGTCCTAATGTTTGGTGAACTCTTTCCCCCTATAGTTTCAATCCACCGCTCCATTGTCTAGTCTCTAGATCAGTGGTTCTCAACCTTTTTTTTTGACCACGGACCACTTTTACCAGGGACTATTCTTCAACATTAGTACCAAAAGGGTTATAAATCAGTTTTTGGTAAACTTTAGATTCAGTTTGGTTATTTGGGGTGCTGATTGAGAAAATAGCATTGGATAGATCACATCAGCTTTAGTTTTTGATACAGAACATATGCCATCCAGTAGTCACACTCAGCTAGCCCATAGAAAACCATATTTAGTAATTTAGAGCTGATGTGGTCTATCCAATACTATTTTCTCAATCAGCACCCCAAATAACCCAAGGAACAGGCCTAAAAACAAAGACACAATGGTTCCCTGCTTCCAGGTGCCACATGGAATGTCTCCGTTCAGAGGGAGGGAGGAGGAGGAGAAGTAGCAGCCAGGAGGCTTGTTGTCATGCCTTTTATGGGTAGCCAGCCTCTCATCT
This sequence comes from Anolis apletophallus, assembly GCA_030556195.1. NCBI lineage: Eukaryota > Metazoa > Chordata > Lepidosauria > Squamata > Anolidae > Anolis > Anolis apletophallus. The sequence continues at coordinate 19,130,136 of JARBWK010000006.1, forward strand.
CCCAACATCCCTATTGCCTCAGCACTACAAGAGGGTTTCGTGAGACCAGTTGTCTCATTGCAGCAGTGCAATAATGGTGAGGCCATGGACCATATTTTAGTTCTTGCGGTCCAATTGTGGTCCACAGACCACAGGTTGGGAACCACTGCTCTAGAACAGCTGAAAACAAGATTGTGCCATCTTCAATACAGCATTCTTTCAAATATTTAAACATGGGTACCATCAGCTTCCTCTTCTCCAGCCTAAATGTGCCCTGTTCTATTGGATGGAGCTGGCAATTAACTGCTATGAATATACCTTCAATTAACTGTTTTGAATATGCCCTCAATAAATTTCTCATTTCTTCTCCATTCCTTCAGGGAGAGAAGCCCTTTCATGCCAGGCACTGCTATTGTTCATTGCTATAAAAAAGCATTCCAGCAAGCCTTCATGGTGCAGGGATGTTAGTAAAGCTTATTCTGTAAAAAGAAGCCGTCTCTGCCAACATGAGGGCATTTTTGGGGAAGACCCTAACAGAGACCTCTCTAGATGACCCATCACATGGTTATTTTATATTTTTTCTGCTCAGGGAATGCGAAAACAAAAGAGACAAAGATGAATAGGTTCAAAAGCTTCTATGAAGCTCATTACTCTTTTCATACCAATATATCTCACAGAGTTGTTGTAAAGATAAAATTGGACAACCCCCACAGGGCCACCTCCCACAATACCATTATTTGTTTCACAAAATATCTGTCCCCCTGTAGAACCCTTGGATAGATTTAGCAAAGAATAGGAAACCTCCAAAGTCCTTGCTTTGGGGATCCAGATGGCAATGAACTGGGCAGTGTGCCATGTGGCTGGAGAAGAGGTATCAAAGGGAGGGATACAATCAGGACAACAGCAGCTGTATTTGCTTTGGCTTAATTCAAAGAGAAGCCTGCCTTAGGTTGCCCTTCGTGCAGGGATGGTAACTCTTTTTGTTAAGCAATGGAGAAGAAATCTTGTTTCTTTAGAGTTAAAATATTTATAACTCATCATATATCCAGGGATTGCATAGTAGAATACAGCAAAATTAGCGTAAACAATTTGAAAAATGAAGCCATACAAATTAATTTGCAGTCTCAGACATCTTAAAGTAGTCAAAAATAAAAATGAAATAGATAAAAATTATGTACTAACAAGATAAAGAGAGGATTCTGAAGGCTTTAATAAAATAACTGTTAGGGCATCTACACTGACAGAGAAAGCTACAGACCTTGTAAAACTACAACTCCCATATGCTAGAGAAGAAGTTTGTGTATTCCATGGCTAAACGCCATGGACCACCAGTGGGCCATGAGGACGAAAATCTGGTCTGTGAGCCTCCTTCCTCTTTATTTTATTTCCACTTCTTTCGCATTGCCTACCACCCCTTCCCTGTTGCTGACCATGGCACATGTTCTGTATCAGAAAGTGGAGCTGATGGCTTCCAGTTCCGGTCCCATGGCGAGCAGCTGGACTCTCGGTGAGCTCCGGGAGTAACGGCACCAATTGGGCAAGAAAGGGGTACACTCCCCCCTCCAACGGTTGGGCATAGACCGTAGGGACGCAGAGCTGCGGAGCTACCGTGCGAGGGCAAAAGGGGACCCCCCCTCAAGGGAGGCCTCCTTAGCCGGGGCCGGTAGCAGCTCCACGCGAGCCCAGGCGTCCGCCAATCAAGCAAGTCTTGAGTGTGTCTCGCCGGACCGGGACCCCCCCCGTAAGATCATCCCAGGGGGAGGTGAGACCCAACGACCAAGTGGCAGGACCGAGTGGGAAAAGCTAAATTCCGGGGAGGTGTCGAGAGGTGAAAAACCGACACAGAGCACAGCATCCAGAGAAAGAGTGAAGAGTGAAGGAGGAAAGAGGAGCGGCGGCGCCGCAGAACGAGCATTCGTAGACTCAAGCTGGGTGAGTCCTTACCGTCCCCCTCCCACCCCCACAAGAAAGGAATTGTACCCGAGAAAGCTCCGTACCTTTATCCACCCAGACGGGGTAACAAACCAGAGGAGCGACCTTGAAAACGCGGAGGGACCCGACATCTTGGAGAGGCGGGCCCGCGCGTCTCTTCCGGGGAGAGACAGGAAGCGGAAAGCAGGAGGCGGGGTTGGAAAGACACCGGCAAATAGCAGGGCGGAGGAGGTAGCCAATAAGAAGCCACAAGCAAGCGGGGTGAGGCACAACAAGACAGACTACATCAGCCAGTGTGGAGCAAGACAGGAGAGACAAGAGAGGTGAAATCCCACCTCATCGGAGTACAAAGCCCAGCCCAACCCCAGAGTCCCAGAGCCCCAGAGCCCCAGAACAGACGCCTGGCTGAGAGGAGGAGCGGAGGACACTGCATACCAGTAGGACAGTCTGGGGGACAGAGGGGTCGGAAGGAGGAGAAGGGTCAAGGAAACAGCTGAAAGGAGTGCACCAGACTGGAGTACCTTACTAAAACAGTGGGAGAAGGCGGAACAGTGGAAGAGTAGATACAAGGGGAGAGAAATAAGAGAATTAAGAGAAGAGGAAGTATTACAACCAGAAGTATTACACCCAGAAACACATCATCCCATTAGGGATAATACTCCAAGTCTCCAGGACATACATATACAAAAAAGGACAAAACCAGTGAGCTCAAGCAAGTCCTGGAATCCCACCAACAATACCCTACCCAATACTCTATCCTAAACACCCCTTCTCAAAAAAAATAAGAATTACCACCACCAAATACTATCCCCCCCGTCTCCCAGTAATAAGGAATAAGGAATAAGGGGAAGACCATAGAAGGAAGCAGAAATGTATTTTGCAAGGGGGAAAGCAGAGGCGCCAAAGGATCAACAGAGAGACAAAAAACTCCAGGGAGGAAGGGATCTGGGCAAGGGGAATCAACACTCGAGGACCTCTTCACAGAAATGTTGAAGATATCCAAAAAACAAGACGACCTAGCCAGCAAACAAGATGATGGCGAAAAGCTTCTCAAAGACCAAGAGAAATTACTTAAAGATCAGGAAGTCCTGATAAGAGAAGAAATGGCAAACCTAAATAAAAACCTAAGAGAAGACATGTCCAAAATACAAGATCAGATGACCAACATGCAAGAAGAAATCAAGGAGGTGAGGCTAAAAGGTGAACAAACTGATAGCAAACAGAAAAAATTAGATGAGCAATATACGGAGAAAATAAGAAATTTGACACATCTAACGAGACGCCTGGAAGACCAACAAGAGATGCTAGACCTCAAAGAGAAGGAGTACCAACTTCGGTTTCGAAATATTGAGGAAGAAGACCAGCAAGATATGAGAGAGGTGATAGTGGACATCATCGCGAACCTCATGCAATCATCAAAGGAATTCATAGATAGAGAGATCGACAGATCCTATCGCCTGACCACAAACTTCTCCAGGAGAAATAAGGCTATCAGAGACATTTTGGTTTGCTTCAACAGAAAAAAAGTAAGGGACGACGTGCTAAAAGAAGGGCAAAAGAAAACGGTAACATACAATAGAAGGAAAGTCCAGATCCTAAGAGAGATCCCCTTTTCAATCTTGACAAAGAGAAAGAAATACTATTTTCTGACAGAGCTTCTAAAGGAAAAAGAAATTAAATACAGATGGGAGAGAAGGGAAGGCTTGATGCTCACCTATGGGGGATCGCGACACTGGATCACCACAGTAGAGAAAGCTGAGGCCTTTTTCAACAAACTAACGAAGGGAAGGGAAGGGAAACCCCTGACAAGAACCCTTCCGGAGAGAGGAAAGAGAACGAGCGAACACTGGACAGCGAGCAAGTCCAAAAGGGAAGAGAACTAAGACACAACGTCAAAGGGACAATATGGAATGGACAATGACTACCCGGAATCAGAAGGAAAAAGAGTTAAGGGGTTTCTCTTATGGAAATTAGATTCTATTCCAACAATGTAAACGGGCTAAACAGCCCAAATAAGAGAAAACGGGTTTTCAACCATATATACAGAAATAAGTTTAATTTGATAAATTTACAAGAGACTCATATCAGAGAAAAAGATCTAGCCCTACTAAACCGCAGTAACTTGGGAAAGGTGTTCACCTAATCATTTGGGGAAAACAAAAAGAGAGGGGTAGTCACCTATGTGAGCGAATTTTTTAATCCGACCCTAGCCTTCAGAGACACAGAGGGGAGATGCATAGGGGTATACTTTGTTTGGAACTCGTGTAGAATTTTACTGTGTAATATATATGCCCCCAATGGTCCGAAGGTGAAATTTTTCAGATCCCTGAGGAAATATATTCTAAATTGTGATTTTGATGAAATTATGCTGGTGGGAGACTTTAATGGGGTGATGGCCTCGATGGACAGATCCTCGAGGAGAAAAAACAAGGATATCAAAGAGGGACAACTCCCCAAGGAGGTAAAGGAGGTCTTTGAGGAACTAGGGGTAAAAGATGTGTGGAGAGAGCAAAATCCAGGCTAGAAAGACTACACCTATTTCTCAGGGAGATTCCAATCCTGGTCCAGAATTGATTTAGTCCTGACATCTGCATCTGTAGCCATGAACCTAAAAATGTAAAAATCACCACCAAATTGCATTCTGACCACTGTCCTTTGGTTTTTCAATTAGGCAAGAAAAAAAATGCAAAGGAAATGGAGACTGCAGGATGATCTCTTGAAAAGAGAAGATCAGATTGACAGGTATAAAAATATTCTAAAATAATTCTTCCAGTTAAATGCCAATAAGGAGGTAGCTGATAAATTAGTGTGGGACGCCAGTAAGGCAGTCATTAGAGGACACTTTATTCAACAAAATAATATTAGAAGAAAGGAAATTAACAAACTGGAATCCGGACTACTGGAAGAGATCAGCGACTTAGAAAGGGAACTGAAGAGAGACCCAAAGAATTCAAAAATAAGAAGAGAATTAGAGTCCAAAATAAAAAAAAAGAATTTTTTAGAAGGAGGACGTGCAAAGGTATTTAAATGAACGAGATATCCAAAAGATCGATGATAAACAAAGAGAGTCCTTAAATAAAGAGATCACAAGAGAGGAGATAAGGAAGGCAATTAAAAAATTTAAAAACAACAAAAGCCCGGGACCAGACGGTCTAACGGCAAAGTACTATAAAGTACTGGCAGAGGAACTCATATCTCACTTACAGGTGGTAATGAATAATGCACTAAGGTATCAGGAGATTCCAGACACATGGAGAGAGGCCAATATAACACTTATACATAAGGAGGGGCTCCCAACAACTAATATGAGGAATTATAGACCAATCTCGATCTTAAATCTAGATTACAAACTCTTTACTGCCATTCTTGCCGAGAGGGCAAAATCCTTCCTTAAAACATGGATAAAACCCGACCAGACCGGATTTTTACCAGGGAGAAGTTCGAGGGACAACATCAGGGTAATACTAGATTCTATGGAATATTACAGGAAAAATTCACAAAAAAAGTAGCCTTCCTCTTTATAGACGCGGAAAAAGCGTTTGATATGATAAATTGGGACTTCATTATCATGGTATTAAGGGAACTGGACATAGGATCCAGTTTCCTTAATGCAATCCAAGCGATTTACTCAAGCCAATCGGCCAAAATCATAGTGAATGGGGAAGAATCAAAATCAATTAGAATCAATAAGGGCACTAGACAAGGTTGCCCGCTCTCTCCATTGTTGTTTATTCTCGCACTGGAGATCCTCTTGGAGAAAATTCGGTCAAAGAAAGAGTTAAAAGGCTTAGAAACCAAAAACGGGTCTTTTAAAGTTCGTGCCTTTGCGGACGATCTAGTTTGTATAGTGGAACAACCTGTCGAAAACCTGGAAAGATGGCTAGAGACGGTGAAGCAATATGGGGAAGTAGCCGGTTTCAAACTAAATAAGCAAAAAACCAAAATGCTAACAAAAAAACGTAACCAAAGAGGAAAGGGAGGCCCTACAGTCAAAGGTAGGCATAGAGATTGCCAACAAAATCGAATACCTAGGGGTAAAAATCTCCACAAATAATATTAATCTGATTAAAAACAATTACGATTCCATGTGGAAGGACGTGAAAGTAAAACTGGAAAAATGGAAATCGCTCAATCTCTCCATACTGGGAAGAATCTCTCTCATCAAAATGAGCATCCTACCCAAGATGGTATTCGTGTTCAGGAATCTTCCCATCCTGAAAAACGATAAGATATTAGCAAATTGGAAAAAGGACCTCTCCATATTCATTTGGAGAGGCAAAAAGGCCAGAATTAAGTGGCTCAATTTGATTGACGAGAGCTCTAGGGGAGGACTGAGCGTGCCTGATCCCAAAAGTTACTACGATGCATCCGCCCTAGATTGGGCATGTGAGTGGGCAACGCTGGAGGATACAAGACTTTTAGCACTAGAGGGAGCAGGCTACGGGGGAGGCATGGCTATATGTTATATGACAAAGTAAAAGTGGAAGGTGAATTTAAAGATCATGTAATTAGGGGTGGGATTCTAAGAGTATGGCAGAAATATAGGGAGAGATTGTATACAAAGACCCCGATGTGGGCCGCCCCGATGGAGGCATTTCACCGGAGACTTTATGGGAAGAGCACTTGGTTGAGGTATGCAGACCTCCTCAAGAGGAATGGGGGAAGGTTCCGGCCCGGCGAAGATGGCGGCAGGACGGGCACTTTGAGGGCTCCTTGAAGTGCCGCCTGCTCTTCTGGCCGGAGGGCGATCTACGCCCTCCCTCCCAGCGGACAGAAGGTCCGAAGGGGAGCCTTGAAGCCGGCAGGCAGGATCTGGCGGCCCCAGAGGTCTCCCCCTCCTCAAGAGGAGGAGATCGAGCGGGCCCGGATCCAGGCCGGAGCGGCGAGCGAGCCGGGGAGCGGGCGGCGACCCGCACTTACTGCTGGCCCAGCCGGGCCCCTCCCCCCCTCAAGCAAGGGCAGGAGGGGAAGAGGACCAGGACTGGTCGTGAGCGCGGGAGACCAGCGGCTGGTAGGAGCGCCGCCACCCGTGGCACGAAAAAGGGGGTAAAAGCAGCGGGGAAGCCAGCGGGGAAGCCGGGGGGCGCCGCGAACGGCACCCAAGAACAGGGGATCGCCCCCCCCAACGAAGGAGAGGAAAAAGAAGAGAAGGGTGCGTGGAGCCGACTAGACCGGGGGACGCAGTGGAGGGAGCAGGGGAGCCCAGCAGACTCAGGAGAGAGGGAGAAGGGATTGGCAACGAACACAAGATGGCGGCTGAGAGTTTATAAGGGGAAGAAGAAGGAAGTTTTGGCGGGAGCGCCATTTTGAAAAGGGCCTCACTCCCCTCTCTCCTCAAGATTACAGGAGGTTCTCTCACAGAAGCCCTTGCCCACATCCCTATCTCCAGGAGATAGGGGAGACGAAACCAAGGTATTATTGGGCCCAGGGGGGGAGGGCAGAAGGAGACCAGGGCCAGAGATAAGAAGAGAAAGCATTATCAGGCTAAATAAAGGAACAACTGAACAAATAAACAAACAATAAATAAATTAAAAGTGAATACCACAAGAGCAAAAGTGTGGAGGATGGGACAGGAAGAGGGACCAGAAGAGGAGGAAATATCTCTGGGAGATGTCCTTGCAGAGCTGCGAAAAATAAGGGTAGCCCAAGACGGCTTCCTACGGAAGATAGATGCCATAATGTCCCGGCAGGAAGAACAAATGGATGCGAACCGGAGCACTCCCCTACAGGTTAGAGCAGAACCAAATGAAGAGGCGCCCCCACAGGGCCAGGGCGGTCGACCTTCTATGAGGATGGAGAAGACACACCCCGGGTCAAGGGAGAGAATGCAACAATAGGTGAAAGTGGAGAGAAGAGAGGGAAGGAGAAACGTAAAGCCACGGGCAGGATCAGAGGGAAGAGGACCCCCCCCAAAAGTAGGGAGGTAGCCTCGCTGGATGATGCAAGAACGACGTCGAAGGGCCCTAACACCCCGCTCCCCAGAAAAGAGAAGAGGGAAAATCAAGAGGCCGCGCAGGATGCAGATAAGCAGGACGGCAAAAAGAATGGGACGCAGCCCAATAGAAAGAGAAGCTGGGCGGGAACAATCCAACAAGGGAGAGAGAAAAACCTAAAGAAAAACTGCCCTTACTCTCTTGAGGCGTACTTCAGGCCTACGAGATGTGGCATCCTGGGGATGGATACGGAAGGCCTCGAATCACCTAGGGAGAACGGTTAGAATGGAGGCTGAGGGCCGTGAAGGGGCATGGGGTACGGCTATGCTGGAAGACAGGGAACAGATAATGGCCACCAAACGCTGGAAAGGACAAAAACTAAGCACAACAGACTGCTCCAAGATGCAGAGGGATATGAAGACCCGTCTCAGGGAAAAAAAAGAAGGGAAAAGAGCCTAAAAGGAAGATCAGGTAAAAAGGAACGTCCAGCTTAACAAGGAGGGAGACTGCAAGAGGGCAACAAGGAGCGCCCATAAATGAGGACCTTAGAAGGAAACAAGTTACTCCTATCCTTAGCTCTTCCATCCACCATTACTCATCATTAGCCCTCCCAGAACTCGGATCAAACAGCCTCCTTCACCGCCCTGACTCTTCCCCCTTCTACCCCCATCCCTTGTTACCAACCCCCAACCCCCTTCCCACTCCCTCTACCCCCTCCCATCACTACTCTCAGCCTCTCCTTTATCTTTCCTACTGTCCTCTATTTGAAACTGTTCACCCACTTTCACTGTTTGTTTATGGAAAAACCCCAATAAATATAATTCAAAAAAAAAAAGAGGAATGGGGGAAAATGGGTGCTAAGAGATCTCAAAGAAGTACAGGAATTAGACAAAGATATAAATTGGTACCATTACTCCCAAATCAATAGTATCTATCAAAAAGATAAGGATAAGGGCTTGAGTCAAACCCAAACTTGGGGAACAGGTGATGCAGAAAAACAGAAAAGGATCAGTACCCTGTACAGGAAAATCTTAGAGTGGCAAACAGAGGAGGAATCGATCAAAGAATGTATGGTGAAATGGGCACAGAATCTAGGCCGTCAGATTCCCTAAACAAGTGGGAAAGGGTATGGAATGTCCACTCCAAATTCACATATGCCTATGAACTTAAAGAAAATATTATTAAGATGGTTCACAGATGGTACTTGACACCTAGAAAAATAGCCAGGTATAACAAAAATTATTCCAACAAATGTTGGAAATGCAAAAGGGAGGAGGGCAACTTCTTCCATTTATGGTGGGGATGCGGGAGAGTGAATAATTTCTGGAGGTGCATACACACAGACACCCAGAGAGCATTACAGACCAAGTTCAAATGTAAACCGGAGGCTTATCTATTGGGTATGGTGGACAGAGGGATGGGAATGGATTATAATAAGGAAAAGTTGTTTGTGTATTGCTCAACAGCAGCAAGACTCTGCCTGGCCAAGCGATGGAAGAATGAAGAGGTTCCATCATTAGAGGACTGGAAAATAAAAATACATGAGATCATGAAGATGGACCGTCTGACACAAGCCATGGACTATGAGAACAAAATTAAGACAACTGACTGGTCTAAGATCTCGGACTACCTAAAAAACTGAGATAATTGACAGGACAAAAACATAGTACCAAATCTTAGTGCCTGTGTTACTTATCCTCGACGGGGGACCCTCGGCCGGACACATAGAAAAAGTCACTTTGGGTGTTCATAAGCAAGGAAAGGATGGGTTTTCATCCGAGAATGAGAAGCACGGTGTCGACTTCTCCGGGATTGGAGGTCACTGTTTTATGGTTTTTCTGAAAGGGTGCAATTTTCTGGGGTGGGGTGCTAAGTGTGTCAACTCCAGAGACTGTATCTACAACTGCAAAATCAAATGTAATAATTTTTAAAAAAAGAAAAAAAAAGTGGAGCTGATATGGTCTATCTGATGCAATTTTCTGAATAAGCATCCCAAACAACCCAACCAAATGTAAAGTTGGCCAAAAACGGATTCGTAACTGTTTTGATATTAATGTTAGAGAGTGGTCCCTGGTCAAGTAGTCCCTGGTCAAAATGGTCCCTGGTAAAAAAAAAAGGTTGGGAACCACCGATCTAGAGAATATATTCTGATCAAAGCAGTCTAGAAATGCATTTGTCTTTCTTTTTTTGGATGGTGCATAACATTCCCTTTAGTACATCATTTGCTTCATCAGGATTATGGAATCAGACATGAAATTGGTTGCACACTTCTGATTTTCAATGGAATGGAAGCATGGCATAACTACTACTGAACTACATGAGTATAGATTTACACTATGCCAGCATGATATTGGATATTGAGTTGCATGTATGAGCAAGGTACAGTTTCCCTCCAGGGCCTCCTTCTTTCAATTGAGTCATCTTTGTCAGTTCAGGTACTGGGGACCTGGAACAGGTGTCTTGGGTGACATAAGCTTCCTTGTTACCAGAGGACATCATCTAATGTGGAAGGATAAATCCACCCCTGCTCCCAAATAGCAATAAAGTACCAGAATAGCAGCAAAAATGATCAAAATCCAGAATCTATCCTGGCTTGATAAATAAATCACATCTTAAAGAGTATGTACAGTATATGAGTGCGATAGGAAGGATGTCTAAGAAATATTTCATATTGCACATCTTGCATTTGTGAATTGGATGTTAGTCTGTGAGTGATTCAAAATTCAAAATTGCACTCTCCAAGACTCTATAAACATCAATGGACTTTGATTAATTTGCTCGGCTTAATTAGTCATTTGCAGCTTTGCAGTTCTATCAATATGGTAACACAGTGGCATTGGTTTTTGTGACTAAAATTCCAATTAGTTAAATATGCAAATGATCAAGTCTCAAATAAGCAATCCCACAACAATAAATAAAAGTTGTCAGTAGCTTGCAGGCATGTGAGAGAAAGGGCTCTCACAACCGCAGGTGGGTGATTTGGTGGATGCAGCATTCGTTCATCAGGTATGCATGCCAGCATACCTGATGAACGAATGTCTGGGGCTTAAGCAATATTCATTCACAATGTCTGACAACCTATTGTCACCCAGTTACAAACAGAGGAACCATTACTGGGGTGTGAGGGCAGGCTGAGTATCAGGAGACCAGTACTGAAAAAGTTACACTGCTCTAGCTAGCCTTCCTAAGCAAGTCATGAGCTCCTATTCAAGATATGACCGAGGACTGGCCCGTGGCATGATTTTAATAGTGAATGCAATGTTTTATATGTGGAGCCCCTGGTGGTGCAATGGGTTAAACTCTTGTGTTGGCAGGACTACTTACTGACAAGTCAGCTGTTTGAATCTGGGGAGAGTGGGTTAAGCTCCCTCTGTCAGCTCCAGCTCCCCATGGGGGGACATGAGCGAAGCCTCCCACAAGGATGGTAAAAATCAAACATCCAGGTGTCTCTGGGCAACATCCTTGCAGATGGCTAATTCTCTCACACCAGAAAAGACTTACAGTTTCTCAAGTCGCTCCTCACATGGAAAAAAAGGTTTTAATATGCATTTAATTTCAATTTCAATTTTATCTTAAATGTACGTATTCTAATTGATTTTTGTTCAAACGCATTATATAGTTGCCATATGTAAAGCTGTCTTGAGTCCCCTTTGGGGTAGATGAAGGCGGGATATATAGAGTAAATAAATAAATACATCCCATAACCCCATGACTATAGTCATATTAGTGGATTTTTCAGTAGCAATCCAAAACAGAAGAAAAGAAGGAAGGAAAGAAAGAGTGAACAACTTTTCCTGCTCCAGATAGGACAATTACAATTTTGCAACACTTACATTCCAGTTTTCTCCAGTTGCAAAGGATGTACTAAAACTTTGTGGACTAAAATATAAAAACAAATCTGGAAACTGCACTATCTCTCATTATCTCTATTTGTCCCTTCAGGCCAATATCCTTTACTCTGACCAATCTAGCAGTATTTCCTCTGGATTTTAGGCAGAAATTTTGTTGTCTGTTACGCCAACATGGATAGAGAGACAAGACGGAGCCAAAGGGCTTTGAAGTTTCTATCTCCAACAAAAGTAAAACTCTCTCATTGGGATTACAATTGCCATGTGTTACCTATGTGGAACCTAACGGGTTTTTTTTTCCCAAATGGAACAGTCCAGAGGTTTATAGAAATTCAATATTCTCTGTCTAAGAAAGGGGCCAGTAAGCCTCCACAAAGCATGGGCAGCCTGGATCTCAAGGGAAGTTAATTTTCTGTTGCTAATGGAGTTGAAATTTGATTACCTGGAGTTTAATGCTCTTTATTGCCCAGTCTCCCCATGGCCAAAGAGAAGAGTAACCTCTACCTGCATTGATATCACTCTGCACCATCTTAACAGACCACAAAAGTAACATCCTAAGGCAAAATGTAAGCTTGTGACTTTAACATGATTGTTTTTGCCTTCTCCTGTATGATATTTGACTCCTTTCCCTGATGAAAAAGGTAGTGGAGATTCAAAGTCTTGCATGATGGTGAGCTTGGACAAGTCATACATTTTTGACATCAGAGGAAAGCAAAGACAAACTCCTTCTGACCAAATCGTGCTAAGAAAATCCCATGATGGGTTCATCTTAGGATTGTCATAAGAGGGAAAAATCTTCAAAGCAAACAACAAACAACAATCAAGATAATCACTATTTTGTGGATTTTGTATTTTTTTGTATTTTTCTGATCTTGGTCAGTTTTTCTTGGTCAGTTTTTTTGCATTTTCTATCTCCATATCAAACAGAAGAGCTAGTGGAGCCAATGGAATGGTCCTACCTATGTCACACACTTTACAGTCGGTATCACAATGCAAGGGAAGAAGTTCATAACCATCAGAGCCTATAGTGCTTAACTTTACAATGATGGAACTATGCCACTGATATGATACACAACCTTTCTATCGAATTTCAGGGGGTACAATGGGGACACAACCACATCAGGACATATCATGCACTGGGACCATTGTAGAATGAGAATTGCGTGTAACAATAGTGCTGCTGGCTCCACTTGCACAATAGTCCAATGGTTAGGGTTAGGTTTAACCATTCCCATACTGATAATACAAACTTTGCACAATGGTGCACTTGACATACTGTATGATCATGTCATTTTAAACTGACATATGATCAATTAAAGCTGAAGACTGCCAAAGTGGGCACTTGCCTAATCTCACTGGGCAGTGAGTTCCAAAGTCTATGGGCTACCATAGAGAAGGCCCTCTCCCTCGGCCCCACAAGTCACGCTTGCGACGGAGGTGGGAGTGAAAGGAGGGCCTCCCCCGATGATCAAAGGGATCATGCAGGTGCATAGACAGAAATGCGATCATGAAGGTAGGTGGGTCCTAAACCGTTCAGGACTTTGTAGGTGATAACCTGCACCTTGAATTGGGACTGGAAAATGAATGGCAGCCAATGGAGCTCCTTAAACAGGGGGGTTAGATTGCTCCCTGTAATTAGCTCCTGTTAGAAGTCTGGCAGCTGAATTCTGGATCAATTGAAATTTCTGGGCCATCTTCAAGGGCCCACATAGAGTGCATTGCAATAGTCCAATCTAGAGGTTAACTGAGGCACGGACCACCATGGCCAGATCAGACTTTACGAGGTACAGTCGCAGCTGGCGCACGGGTTTTAGTTGCGCAAAGGCTCTCCCAGCTACCGACGATACCTGAGCATCAGTGCTGAATCCAGGAGGACCCCCAAGCTGCGGACCTGTGTCTTCTTGGGGACTGTGACCCCTTTGAGCACAGGTTGCCACCCAATACCCCGATCCGACGTGCGACTGAGTCTATGAGAAGCAAAAATGAAACCAATCCCTCCAGAACTGCAAGTGCTATCACTAGCAAATTTTGACAATTTATTCACAGTCTTTACTTGCAGCGATAGCTGATATAGTGGAAGCAACCAGGTTGGCCCACCCATAACTGGCAGACAAAACCTAAGGCATGGGAGGGATTTGAAGTCCCCCATGAAGGAGAAAAGAAAATTGATTTAATTAAGTTCATATAAAATATAGAATGAACCATACTATTTAAATTATGTTGTGTTTGTTATGATACTACTCTTCATGATTTGCTAAAAATCCAACACACACCCCCTTCCCATTTTTTCTGGCTATGGCCCTGATGGTAAGTCTCTTTTTGGTGGAAAGCCAATGTGGCCCTAAATCTCTGGTGGTTACACATAACTAGTGACTACTTGGACACAATATAAGGAAATGTGTTTATATCAGTGACTCCTGCTATTCATGAACTATCTGCAATCTGGGGTGTTTTTTTGTTTCAAAAAAGGCTTCATTTTTGGATTTCCCCCAAATTTACTGGCTATGGAGTGCAAAGGCAGAAAATGTATGCAACAGACTGGTTTTCAAAGCAGCAACTAATTCCATTGGTGTCTTCTTGCATGAAATGAAAGTTTCCCCAAGGAAGGTATGTTAGCAAAAGACTATTCCCTAATTCTCAATCCTGGAAGATTACAGATCCTTGATGTCACATTCTCCAAAGGGGATTCCATCAAACAAAGAAAGGGAGAAAGAGCAGTTTCCAAATGCTTTAGGAGATGCCATCCAAGACACATGACTGTTTTTCAGTGATCGCAGCTGTCATGCAGGCTGTCAGAAGTGTTCTGTGTGAGGATAAAATAAAATAAAATTATGACAGCTCCCGCTGATGCAAATTGACCAGCACTGAAGTTATCAAATCAGAAAGCATCAAAAATCATGGCAGACAGGGATAACTGAGATGCTGCCAAGTAATGAATTGATGTGAGGGTAGAGCCTGATCAAGTTGATGACAGTAGTTATCTCCAATTGCCTTCTCAAATGATCTCGCTTTTCAATCCTGTCCATTACAGAAAGACAAACGGCACTTACAGTTTTTCAACAGAGGTGGCCCTATGATGCTGACTTTAAACAACATATATAAGTCACATGGAGGGTCCTACAATTACAGCCCTCTAGATTCCATGTTAGATTAGGACTGGACTGTGGTGCAGCTAGTTAGTAGCCAGCTGCACTGAATCACTATTGACTGAGAGGTCATGAGTTTGAAGCCAGCCCGGTTCGGAGTAAGCTACATACCATTAATAGTCCAGCTTGCTGTTGACCTATGCAGTCTGAAAGACAGTTGCATCTGTCAAGTAGGAAATTTAGGAGGCTAATTTAACTAATTTACAGCACCATAAAACCTTCCAGCACTGTGCAGAAGAATGAGGAAGTAATCCACCAAAGGACCAGGTGTCACAAGTGGATGATGAAGCAACAGCTCCCCCATGGCTGGAACCAAGCATACACTCATGAAGCCAGAAAAACTGGAATGTTAAATTGCCCCCTGTGTCCGTCCCATCTATATATGTTGCATTTCTAAATGGCATTGAATGTTTGCCATGTATATGTGCATTGTAATCTGCTCTGAGTCCCCTATGGGGTGAGAAGGGTGGAATATAAATATTGTAAATAAATAACAAATAGGATGACACAAGTAAATTGTGGTCAGTGTTTGGCCATCCAACTTCAACTCCCAGAAATTGTACCCCTTAGACCTCTACAGGGGTTATTATTCTACAACTAGGGTGCCACAACAGAAAAAAAATCTCCATTTCTCACTGTGTAACAGCTCCAGATGATAATGAAGGAGAGTCCCCAAGAGACAGAGGTACTCCAAACATCAAGTTTCAAGCCATTTAGGACTTTAGATGTCATCACTAGAACCTTGAATTCAGACAGGAAGATAAGACCTAATAATGTCTAAAAATATGGAAAAATAAGGGAAGCAATAATCAAATAAAACCTCCATTTCCAAGGTAGCCTACTTAAAATGCCAGATATTGGGGGAAAGTCAATGAAGAGGTCCACTGCTTTCATGCTTTCATGAGCCCCTAGGTGTTTTAAATTGTGACCAAAGTGTGGGATCGTTAGCCTTCTTTAGTCCCCACGGGGAGAAAGGTGAGGTATAAATAAACTAAATAAACTAATAAATAAGAACTCACTTTTCCAAGGAAGAAACTGCAAAACCATCTCTGAATAGTTCTTGCCTAAGACAATCATATGGAATTCATTGATCCATCCTAAGCTGACAGGCAACCTGAAGTGCTTTTTCAATGTTCTTGGGTCCTTGAGTTTTCTAGTAGTAGTGTTTGGCACTATGAAGATCTGTGTCCAAAACACACAGCTTTTGATTGTATGGAAATGATTTGTGCGTAAAGTAGTTACAAACTCGATAGCACATTTGCTTGCTGATATTTTACAGCTGCTGTTAAACTATTCATCTAGGTTTCTAGTGAAAGTCGCAGTTCATCTGGGAAAGTAAACTTGGTTGAGGATTTACATCTTAAGCCGCTCTGAGCTCTCCTCCCCCCCCCCCCCGGGTGAAAAAAGGTGGGGTAAAAATACTGTAAAAATTTAAAAATCTTTAAATTTAGTGTAATTCTTCCTGATTTTGGATTTGAATACTTTTGGGCAATTGTAAGAAATTAGTTTTCAATACATCTTGGACTATCCAGGAGCAAAATGGGGGTGAAGGGGGGATTACCAGCTGGTGCATCTGTTTCCATGGGGAATAACATATGGGGTTTAGCATCCGATTTGAAGTAATTAGTCTCCTTAAACATACAAATTTCCATTCCCAAGAGTGTTAGCTCAGCAGTCTGTCATTCACAGGTAGGAGCAATGGGCTTGTTCCATTAGTCTCAACAGGGGGCTGGGTAATGAATTAATGATGGACAACACAGTCAATCAACCTGGGTGAGAAGGAAAGTTAATTGTCTGTAGTGAACTTCATTGTTAATGGGCTTTGTGACCTTCGGCCATTTCAGCTAGTGTGGGAGCAACGGTGGCTGGATACATGATTAGCAACAGAGCCAAGACAATTGGAATAACAAGATAGAGTGGAAAGGGCATAGTTTAGGGTTATCTGTGGATTTTGAAACCACTCAGAACTTCTCCATGATCATAGACACTCGGTTTTATTTTTTCCTTGGTGTGAGTTTGGGCTCAAACTCCATTCTAAAACTACTCAAAGTCCACTACATTTGCACTCACAGTTGTTTACCCTTGAGACTTCAAAGCATAGCAAACAACAAAGCCAGGAGTGAAGAAGTGTGTGGAAAATGGCATTCACATGGCTCAGTTGCCCACCCTTGTGATAGATCGGAGGTCAACCATATTTGGCTAGTTTCATTTCTGTCAGCCCAAGATAACAGCCATAAATTAAAATAGCTCTTAAATTTACAGCAGACCATTCCTGAATCTTTTAAAATACATTGGTCAGTTGTACTTTATAGGTAACCCAGCCATTCAGACTAGTAGCTATATATGAATTGTTTTATTCTTTTTCACCTTCCCTTCCCACCCTGCAAACACCAATATGAATAAAAGTACCTTATAACACTTCTAAAATTATACAAAGCTGGGTTTTAATGAGTTCCCAAAGGAGGAGGACTCCAAAGCTGGGAGGCAAACAGCAAGGACATGCCTTTGCAGACTTTGCAATGAGAATATTTGCTTGCAATTGAGTCCCATGTTGATTTTAAAAAAACATAGTGAAGCAGGAAGGTAGAGACCAGTGTTTCTGAAGTGATGTGTCCAAGCTACTTAGGACTTTTTGAGTACTTGGAGCAGTTTTTCCACAATATCATTATATCCTTCCTTCCCACATAAAGCCTGATTTCAGAATGATATGGTGACCCTCGTTCCTTGCCTCATCATGACGTAGACATGAGTATTGTTCTGCAAAGCCGTGTCAGTAGATCAGAGATTAGGAGCTCACTCTTGGATATTTAAAGTGTGTATTTGATATTAAAATACAAATTGGTATCTTTTAAAAATGGGATGGCAAGGGTTTCCAGAACTCCTGAAATGGGGGGGGGGGGGGGAAATCAAGCATAGACATTGTCAGATGCCCACATCTAATATTGTTTTGGGTATTATGTTTTCATGCAGAATTTGAATAATTATTTTAAGTAGTATTAAGGATGGTAGGAGGTATCAGAGGTCAACTGTAAATATTCCAAGGAGTGCCATGTAGAGCATGAAGCAATTCTGTTTTCTGCTGCTCCAGAGATTAGAACACAAACTCATGTATGCAGGTTACATGAGATTTTATAACAGTAGTTTTCCTAACTTCTTGATGAGAAGGAGAGTTTCACAGTGGAATAGAACAGTGGTAGAGCCTATTTCTTCAGAGGTTTTAATCATTACTTGGATGGATATCTTTTAGGAGCGCTTTAGTTGTGTATGCCGGCATGGCAGAATGGGGCTGGACTGGGTGTCTCTTGCTGTCACGTCCAATTCAAACATCCACAAATTATAGGATTGTGGGGCTGGGAGAAGATCACAGATATGGTCTTGGGAATGCATGTGAATTATGAGCCATGCTTTGCCTGTTTCTTTTTTGAAATTATGATTTATGTTACTTTTTCATATCTCTCTGGATGCTGATCATGTTTACCTTCCAAAGGCAGTGTAAGAGTATACTGTAGCATTATCAACACATAGATCAGGCAGTCGTCATCTCCAATGCAACAGATTGACATTTCTACATCTCTCTTGTGAAGGATCTCAGGAATTGTGACAGGGACCCTGCTTCTGCAATGGAAGGTTAGGATTTGGTGTTCTTGGATGACTTCAAGTCACCTTCAGATTATTTGAGGAGCTACCAGATGTCTATCTTGTAGAACATATTAGCAATACTCAGAGAGGGAGTAATGAAGGAACGATGTGTTCTAGGTTTCCACCTGAGTTCATGCAAAGTGTGGAACACAGTTTGAAAGCCATCAGTCTTCGTAAATAGAGAAGACAGCTTGACTCTTGAAGATAAAAATAAATAAAACAAGCAATATAAAACAACCTCCATCATCTTTAAAGTAGGGCACATGAAAATTTGCATAGGATGAGCTCATGTGGGCTACTCATCACATTCCATTTCCCATTTCTGACAGCTCTCACCCAACAAGTCATCTTTAATGCCTTGGAGAATGCTTCTGAGGTGAAAGCCACATAATCCCATTTCTTTCAAAGATGTGGCTGAGCAGCACTTTCATTTTTGATGAAACAGAAAAGCATGCAAGACAACTTGTTGCAAAGCTCTGCAGTCAGCGAACTCCCTTCTGGCATGAAATCTGATTATTCTTATCTCATCATTGTTCATGAACTAATTAGTTAGAGAGTCATTACTTTATGCTTTCACTGAGCTTTGACAGTGGAGTTCAAGATACGGTTAGAACAATACACACACACATACATTTCAAATTATACCCTGGGTTAAGGTGAAATAATTTAAATCAGGGGCCTGTGGTCTTGAATTTCATGCCAGACTAGCTAAGGGCAAAACTTTGGGTAAATAAATAATACACATCATTAACTGTCACAAAAATATCTAGCCCTTTTGATAGACCCATTGGTTACAATTGCCTCCAGCCTCTGCAGATGACCTCCTTTGGGAGTAAGTTTCATAGTTAACTTTTGTTGTGTTTCATTTCTTTCATGCTTTCATTCCAACCACAGAAAAAAAATTACTGAGTGATGGTGACTATTGCTTACCTTTTAACAGGGCAGTGTTACAATAGCAGGGAATCCCAGGAGAGACAAAGAAATTCTCTGGCAGTTGCAGTCAATGAGTGAATAGGCTCCAGAATCTAATATTCTACTCCACTGCTGAGAAAGGAAGCATTTCACATACAACTGGATTTGTGACTTTATTGCTCAGACATATTATTTTTGAGACAACCGGCAAAATAATACCCTGCTCTTGCACCAAATGGCATTACTATGTAAGCCCAGAAGGGAATGGAAATCTTTTATTATTTTTGCCCAATTTCTCCTGCTAAAATTGTTCAATGTTTTATTACACATATTGTTATTTTTGCTGTTTTACCAATATTTTACAATCAACTAGCCACTCCATCCTGTGTAGAGCTTTTCTTTAAAAGATCTGAAACTTGGAGCGTTCTTACAAAATATTGACATAGGACTCATCTACATAGGCCATATAATGCAGATTCATGTCCTCATTCTCTCCTGGCTGTACTCATGACATTTCTACACTTCCAGTAAGTAATCCAGGTTAAAGCAGGTCAATCCAGTTTAGCTCTGTGACAGGAAATGTTTAGAGATTCTCAGGAGTTACATTTGCAGCACACAATTATTATGCCTTGATTCTACTTCAATTGCCATGGTTTCATTCTATGGCATCCTGCCATTTGTAGATTTGAGAGGGATATTTCAAATTCTCTTCTAGTGAGCCCCAGTTCCTCCCCAGATTCCACCATGACAGCTATATCTGTGTAGTAGGGGGCAGGGGCTGGTTTCAGACTGAAGCTTAGAAGCCAAGTCAAATACTTGAGTGAGCAGCCCAAATCATATAAGATTACCAATTGCACCAGGCTCTGTGAATCTTTCCCAGAGAAATCTGGCAAGAGTAAATTCTTTGTATCTACAGATTGTGCATTCTCAGATTCCACATCCCATGGCATGGCATGGCATGACATGGCATGCATGGCTCTCTCTCTCTCTCTCTCTCTCTCTCTCTATATATATATATATATATAACCTTGCTTTTTGCCAGTTCATACTAGGGGTATCTTATTACTATGCTATTGCATATAATGAGACATGAGCATCCACGGCGTTTGGAATCCATGGGAAATCCTGGAACCAACCTCCCATAGAAACTAAGGTCCACTGAACTTCAAAGTGTCAGGGAAGTACTATGCAGCAGACCATATGTTTTTTCCCTTTAGGCCCTGTTAAATTTGCACTTGAAAACATGTCCATTGTGTTGGAACTGTTCATGACGTTACAACTTCTACTTCATAATATTGCTTCATCACACTAGAGTAGTGGTTCTCAACCTGTGGGTCTCCAAGTGTTTTGACTTACAACTCCCAGAAATCTCAGCCAGTTTACCAGTTGTCAGGATTTCTGGGAGTTGAAGGCCAAAACATCTGTGACTCACAGGTTGAAAACCACTGTACTAGAGTATGGATCCACTTTAAATCTGGTTGCTCTAGAATTCTGGGGTTTGTGGTTCAGTGAGGCCCAGACTGAGCAGTTTAAAGGTCTCTCTCTAAACAACAAGCCCCAGACTTCTGCAGTAGCAGTAACATGATTTAAAGTAGATCCATGCTCCAGTGTGATGAGATCCACAAGAAATTCTCTCTTTGGTCTCTCTTTGGTCTGTTCTAACCTTGTGACCGAATCCCTTAGCTAACTACAATATGACTTGTCTTTATCATTTATTTATTTATTATTTCAAATATTTGTACCCCGCCCTTCTCAAACACCCGGGGGGGGGGGCAGATGGACAGACTCTGGGCGGCTTATAGCCGGCAACATTTTGATGCCCCTATATACACAAAATACAATAATTACAATAGATAAAACATTAAATCAATTCAATTTAAAAACTGTTTAAACATTATAGCCTGGTGGCCTAATCTAAGCCAAATTTCTGTGGCCAGAGACTCTATCAGAAGCTTGCCCATAGTCTATTTCCATAGCGATTATCACCATTACCATTGTCATTGTCAGCATGCTAACCGAAGGCCTGGTCCCACAAGTTTTAAACTTCTTTCTGAAGGAAAGGAGGGATGTGGATAACCTAATTTTTCTGGGGAGTGAATTCCACATGTGAGGGGCCACCACTGAGAAGGCCTTGTCCCTTGTTCCCTCCAAACGCATTTGCGACAGAGGCGGGCTGAGAGCAGGGCCTCCCCAGAAGATCTTAAACTCTGAGGTGGAATGTAGAGGGAGATACGTTTGGACAGGTACACTGGGTTACTTTAGGTTACCAGCTGCTTCCTAGAATCTCTCCCAAGTCTTCCAGCCAACCCCTGGAAAATTTAATGCATTCTAACATTAATAAATCCTAATAATGTTTTCAAAACAAATATAGTAGCATGTCTTCTGAAACAATTGTAGCTCACAATACAACTGTTTACTTAATATTCATATATATATGTACCACTGAATTCAGTGAATGTTAGATAGGTATTTCAGGTTCTGATATTAGGCTGGAAGCAAAGCAATAAAAATAAGAAACTGGGGGAAATGAAAAACAGGACCTATTAAGAGAGTTATTATGGAAGAGAGTAGAAGAGAAGGGGAAATTTAGGAAGCCTTTGCATTGGGAATGTGAAAAAAATGTATTCATACTTTGCTTAACATGTACCTATTTTCTAATTATGTTTAAAGAGTGTTTCAGTGAAGTTTGTTAAGATTAGGTGTTGCACAGCTGGATAAATTCACAAAGGAATATAAAATATTTCTCAGAATTAATGAAAGGAATAAATGTAGAGAACAAAATTACAAGAGAGGGAAATAATTGCACATAATATCCATCAGAATAATACGGATGTGTTAAGTATAGCTTATTGGACTGTAAGACTGGTTGTGGAAAAATATTTTCTTTTATAAAAACTATTCATAATAAAATGGTGGAACTCACAGGGATAGGCAACCCTTCAGTTGCCACATACAGAATGTCAACAAGGTTAAAAAATAAAGAAATGTATGTATATGTGTGCATGTGTGGGCTTTAAGAAAGCTTGAATCCATGTCTCATTCTGAAAAAATTAAGAATACAATAGGGGTAGCCTAGAAGGGTTGATCACAAGCTGAACATATCTCAGCTGTGTGATGCTGCGGCAAAGAAGGCAAATAATATTTAATTTAGTTTGCAAATCAAAGATATAGTAGTCTCACTAAATTCTGTACTATCCAGACCTCCTCTGAAGTATTGCATAATGTTCTGGACACCTTATTTTCAGAAGAATATGGGTTAAATGTAAAAGGTTCAGAAAAGGACCCCAAGGAAGAGATGGGAAGTTGAGGCAGCAGGGGAGAAATATTGTTTTGTGCAGAAATATTGGTATTTTCTGTGAAAAACAGCTTCACGTGAATTTTGTGCAAAATATGCCCTGAACTGTGAATAGAAGAAAATTAGTCAAAATTCTGCCTAAAACAGTTTTTCAAACAGAGCCCCTTACCTGCATGTGTGCTAATGATGCTAAGAATGATAGCACATAAATGGGATAATACAATAGACAGCATCATTAATTCATAATGTACAAAGTCATTTTTAACCCCATAGTTTTGATAAAATAAATCTTTTGTTATCAATAGTTTCATTAACACAATTGTCCAGAACCCTTGCTTGCTACAAGTTTAGTACTCTAGTCTAACAAAAAAAAATATTGGTGTCTTAGTTTTTAGGCCTGTTCCTTAGGTTATTTGGGGTGTCGATTCAAAAAATTGCAGTGGATAGATTGCAACTCTAGTTTTTTTTAAAGATATAGTTATCATGCTTTTCTATGGGTGAACTGACATGGGAAAACTGGTGTCATTTTTGGAGTCAGAAGGTCAAATGTACCCAGAAACAGGGCTAACATTTGAGGAACCAAAATGTGTGTTAGCTTGTGATCTAGCCCAAGTACTGTAATTTGTTCATTCTTGTGACTGCCATGCTGGGCACATTCACGTTATCATGAATGAAGTTATCAATGGAATTAATCAGAATGTTGTTGCATTCTTGTCCTAATTAATGGTGTCTTGGGGGCAACTAGGACACAATTGGGTTGACCACTATTTGAGGAGAACACTGGACTAGATAGACCTGGGGTATGTTTTCTCTCATGTGAGCTTGTTCTCATCCTATACCCACTTAACTTGGTGATACATTCCACAAAATCCAAAGGGAGTTACTTTTGCGAAAGCATTTATGTCTTTACTGCCCTGCCCTGCCCCTCCATGCCCAAAACTAGAACTCAAGAGATAATGCATAACAATAAAATATGTACAGATAAAAAAAGAATTCTAAAGAAAATTCTCATCTGTTACCATTTATGTATGCGACGATTGGTTCCCTGAAGGGGAATTAATGGAGTTAGCTTCCCTTCTCCCAGGATTGTAATTGCTTTTGCCATTGTTACACTAATTCTCTTCATCTGGAAGTAGAGTCAAAATGAATATGAGCAAAACAGTCTCATTAATTCTCCTACCTTGAATTTGTTTGTAAGGATTTCATTTTATATTCTCTTAATTAAAAAAAGGATTTACAATGTTACTAATCATGGGAATGGCTACATTTAGAGGGTTTAGAGCCAAAAAATTACAATTTCATAAACTGATACTTAATATTATTGATACATGAGATGTCACTAAGGCTTAGGTGAAATGTCATAGTGCCTGTGAATACATCCCATTGAACTCAAGCTGCAAATACACCGTAGAAGTAATGCAGTTTGACACAACTTTAACTGTTATGGATTACTGCTAGGGAAAAATGGGAGTTATAGTTTGAGAAGATCTTTAATTTTCTTTAGTAAAGAGTGCTGGTTCCTCACCAAATTACAAATCCCAGGATCCCATAGCATTGAGCTATGGCAGTTAAAGTTATGTTAAACTGCATTAATTCTACAGTGCAGAGCCCATGTTAAAACAACCTACTTTGGGGTAAATATCCAGCTTTTTAATGCTTCTTTTGAGTATATGGAATTTAATCACATGCTTTATTGTCCTCTTAAAATCAATGGAAACTTCAGCTTGACTGTGGTAATCACAATTTAAATTTGAATATACTGGAATTCAAGATTTCTACTTTGCTTTTACAAAATCAACCTAAATGATGAATTCATATGTAATTTAAATTTTACCAGTCTGAGTCCCTCTATGGAGGTTGAGAAAATCGGGATATAAAAGTTTTAAATACATAATAAATAAATAAATTTCCAGTTCTAATATGAGACACATTTTTAAAATAATGGGAATGTATCATCCAACCATGCAGAAATTCCTCCAGGTATATTTCTTTTGCTTTTCCAACCAACTTGCAAAAATGTAGATGATTGTTTTCCAGGTCAATGATCTCAGAACTTCCTTTCATAAGCTTTCATCTTCTTTCTCCATCTTCTTTTAAAAAGAATTACTCCATTAAGAACAGTCAGTCATTTGTTCTCAATTTTCAAGAGATGCCAAAGAGGTATAGGGTCCTTTTCTTCCTTACCTTAAGGTCATCTTGGATAACTTTTATTTGAAATGAGATCTTATCTACTTTTTGACCCTCAGTTCTACTGTTGTTGAATCCTCATCCTGACAGTCATTAGGGAAAGAATTGCCAGGGTAGAAGTCTCAATCACAGTTGAGGAAACGTGGACATCCTGGCCTGGAAAAATAATCATTTATCAAGTTTGACATCCTAGTGTGATTCTCTAACCTCTTTTCAATGTCTGAGGTGAGGTTCAGACTGTGCTAACAGGAATAGATTATTGTGGCAGGGAATGGAATGACAATCTAAGGACACTATTGTTAATAGATATAGAGCATTCACTAAATGCTGTCTGCAGTGAAAAAGAAGCACAATTAAAGAGAAATACATACTTGGTAGACAGAAAAAAGAAGTGGGTTGTTGTAAGTTTTTGGGGCCGGTCACAACCTCTAAGGATGCCTGCCATAGATGCAGGTGAAACATCAGGAGAGAATGCCTTTGGAACATGGCCATACAGCCCAGAAAACCCATAACAACCCAGTGATTCTGGCCATGAAAGCCTTCGACAATATAGAAAAAAGGAGCCTGCATGGTGTAGTGCAGTGATTTTCAACTAGTGTGCCGCGGAACACTAGTGTGCCGTGAGAAATCATCAGGTGTGCTGTGGGAAATTATTTTCAAACTTCATTCATATATAAACTATAAGGCACATCTTTCCCTTTAAGAAATTGAACCATAGCACTCTCGCGTCATCTAAGAAGTGACGCAAGAGTGCTATGGTCACACCATCTTGGATTCGCTCAGATGCGGCTAAGTAAACAAAGTTAGAGTTAGTGCTGCAGCTGCGCGTCAAGTGACAGTGGCAATTTGGGATCACAGCAAGACAAGTGAGTGACAGTGATGGAGGAGTTTTTGAGGAGAAGTTGTCATTTTATTTCCATTCAGCCTTCACAGAATGCCTTGACTGGGTTAGGGACCCATACAGCTCAGCATCTGTTGCTGGAAAGGACATGATTTTAAAGGAGCAAGAGGAACTCATTGAACTGAAACAAGATCGTAGTTTAAAGCTAAAATTTGCTGATCTTCTTTTGGACAGTTTTTGGTTATCTGTTGCCAGGGAGCTCCCCATTCTGGCCAACAAAGCTATGTTGACATTGCTCCCATTTTCAACCACATATCTGTGTGAGATGAGCTTTTCAAGCTTGACTGCGATAAAAACTAAAAACAGAAAGAGACTGACAGCTGTTGAGCAAGAGCTTCGTGTGTGTCTTTCTACCATTCCTGCCAGGATATCTATTTTGTGTTCATTGAAACAGGCCCAGGTTTCACACTAAGTGAGTATATAAATACATTAAAAACATATTAACTATATGTATTACTGTGTTAGAGTGTCATTTTGTGTCATTTTGGTTGGTGGTGTGCCCCAGGATTTTGTAAATGTAGAAAATGTGCTGCGGCTCAAAAAAGGTTGAAAATCACTGGTGTAGTGGTTTGAGTGTTCAACTAGGACTATGGAGACGATGATTTAAATCTCTACCCAGCCATGGACCCCACAGGCTCTCAGCCTAATAGTAAGGCAATAGCAAACCTCCTCTGAATTTCTTAACAAGAAAACTCCAGGATGGGTTTGCCATCTGGTGGAGTGAGCTTGAAGGCACACCAAAACAACAACAACAACAACATCAACAATACTTTATATATATTCATTGTCTGCAAAGAATGGAAGTCACAGGAGCACCCCAACAGAAGAGTCTCTCCATCTTTTGCCCTTTTCTGACACATGGTTACTCATGCATTTTTCTTCACTTTCCATGTTATCAAATATTAATATTTTCCTGAATTGTGGTGCCCAGAACTGGACACAATACTCCAGGTGAGGTATGACCAAATTTTCCTTGATTATATCTAAGTGGAGTTTGCTTTCACAAGAGAAATAAGAGGTCAGAAAAGTTACTTTTACAACTTCAAAAATCCTAGAGGATTCTGGGAGTTGCAGCCCAAAACATACTGTTCCATGCTCTGTAAAGGATAGAGGTCAGAAGAATGGGAAGGAACCACACAGGCTCCTTTTTTCTGTATTTGAAACTGCCAACCAAATGCATTTCTGCATTGATGCCACCAGCCTGCTATACTGATGAATGAACAGAAATGTCATGTTGGACAGCAGATAGACACTGTTGATATCTCAGCTGGAAGATCCCTGCTTGGGCTCCACTTGTCTGCTCTTCTTTGTATTAATAGAAGTGGCAATATCCCAATTTTATGAGCTTTTGTTTTATTCTGAAAGCCACCATACTGCTTCTAACGTTTAAGTTTGGGGAATGAATGTCCCAAACAAGTAAACAAACAAACAAACAAACACATTTTGACTTCTATAGTGGTCCCAAGCTACAAAGAGGTAATTTGGATCAGAAGAATTTTTTTCAATCAGACAAATGAAAGTTGACTCCCCTTCCCCCACTACAACATCACATCATGCCAATATAGAAATCCCAGTTCATTTCTGGGATAAGTACAAAATGGTGGTTATTACCTTTAAAGCCCTATATTTCAAACATATTCATATGGTATGATGAGCCCTTCACTGGGAAACTGATAGGGATGTTGTTGTTGCTAATACCACTATGTTCAGAACAGACATGCAAATGTTATTTTTTTTGGACTACAGCTCCAAAAATGCTCATTAAGCTAATGGAGGATCTTGGGGGGTATTGACCAAAAAGTGAATTTTCTACAGTTCTCTTCTCCATTGCATGCGCGTGCGCGCGCACACACACACACACACACATGACACGCACACACCTTTAAAAATAAGCATCAAATTTTATGGTTATTGAACATCTTCGGAATCGAAGTATCTGATCTAGTGGTATATTATTGATGCGTTTGTGGACAGTGCAATATCAACCACAAGCACTGATCATTAAGTTTCTGGTTTTCAAAAGTACCACCAATAGGGTAAGAGGGTTCTTTTACAGAATGACCTTTTACCAATTTAGATTCCTTTTTTGGATGGTGGCCATTTGAGACAATCACAATGATTTGGAAATGCTTTGTTCTTTCTAAGTATTACAAGAAGTTGGCAGTTCCCAAAACTCTCCTTAACAAAGCAACTATGGAAACAGGATGGAAAGAAAGAGGAGACAAAAAAGATATGCAGCTCTATAGGACATCATTGTGAAAGTGGCAGAAGAAAGTTACTATGGGTGGAGGAGAAATTGATGAAGATGGAAGCTTGCCATGCTGGCTATCAACCAGGAGCAAAAGAACTGGCTGAGGAACATTTGTCCTGAGATCTGGCAATGCAGGCTCAGACTTGGAAAGCATTTCCATATACTGTGGATGGAAGAAAAATCCAATTTAGGTTTTAAAAAGATGACATTCATTAGGCATCAAGGAGAAAAAGGAAATAAAGAGGTTTGGAGGATATCTTCTCTCACACATCTAATGCATTTGCTTCCCATAATGGTCTCTGGGTTCTGGAATTTTTAAGGCCAGACTCTTCTTCACCTTGATTAATAAAATCTCTTCTGAATCACAGAAATTGTTTTTCTTTTTGGCATTATCTTTCTACCCATAGATGAAATCCCACCATCAGATATGGAAATAATTGACCATGACCATGTAAATTAAATGGTTAACATACAATCTCTCCTAATTTTTTATCTTGGTCTTTGGCAGATTCAGTGTGAGTTTAGAAAAGTTCCTTTTTGGCTACAATTCCCAGAATGCTACCTTAGGGTTTTTGGGTTTAGTAACATTACAGCATTTTCATCCTTCCCTCTTCTACTTCGTTCAGGACCACACCATTACATAATCTTGGGGCTCTTGAGATGTTTTGGACTCCAGCATGGCCAATGTTAATGAACTGCAGGAGCTGTAGTCCAAAACTTGTGTGTGTGTTGGGGGTGGGGGGAGGTTCCTCGTACCTCAATTGAGCTAAACTTAATCTATTCTTATTTTGAAGGCTGCCCCATATGATACGCGGTTTAACCGCAGTTTATAAGCTAAGCATCAAATCTGCAACTATTTGAGAACACTGTAGCATCTCAATGAACTGAACTGAACTGACTTTATTATTTCTGAGTCGCCCTCCACGTTAGTGCTCTGGGCGACTTACACACAGCAATTCAACAATTAAAATATTAAAATTAGATTAAAATATTCAGGAGTTAAATGCAGGAGCCAGGCTCAGGTAGTTGAGTTCCTGGTTCTGCATTAGCCATGGGCTTTCCTAAATAGCCAGGTCTTCAGAGCGGTCAGGAACTGGGGCAGGTCGAGGGAGGCTCTCTGGTCCAGTGGCATCGAGTTCCAAAGAACGGGGGTCACAACGGAGAACGATCTCCGTCTCGTGGCCTCCAAGTGGGCCTCTTTCAAGCTCGGGACGCAAAGAAGGTTCTTGTTTGCTGGCCGCGGTATCCTTGGGTAGACAGGCATCAGCAAGCGGTCTTTCAAATATGTTGGGCCCCGGCCCCGCAGGGCTTTGAAAGCCAAGGTCAAGGTCTTATGTAGGGCTCTGTACTCAACGGGCAGCCAGTGCAGACGCTGCAGGGATGGTGTAATGTGGCATCTCATCAATGTTCCTGTGAGAAGCCTGGCGGCCGCATTCTTCACGATCTGGATCCTGCGGGTTAGTGACCGGGGTAGACCCACATATAAGGCGTTACAGTAATCCAGCCGTGATGTAACCGTGGCATGGATTACTGTAGCTAGTGCTTCCGTCGGGAGGTAGGGCGCCAGTTGTCTCACTTGGCGCAAGTGGAAGAAGGCCCTTTTGCTTGTGGAGGCAACCTGGGCCTCCATCGACAATTTGGAGTCCAGGATAACACCAAGGCTCTTTACTGAGGGGGACGGAATCAACGGTTCCCCTTCGAAGGGGGGCAGTGGGAAAGGTGGTTCTGGGCGGCCCGGCCATAAAATCTCAGTCTTTGATGGATTTATTTTGAGTTTGTGGGCGCGGAGCCATTTTGTCACTGCTTCCAAGCCTAGAGTGAAGTTTTCGGGCACCGAAGTTGCGCCAGGCTCCAACTTCAGCAGGAGCTGAGTGTCATCGGCGTATTGGTAGCACCCTAGGCCGAAGCTCCGGGCTATACCAGCCAAAGGCCGGACATAGATGTTGAACAACGTTGGTGATAGTATGGCGCCTTGGGGTACTCCGCACTCGAGGAAAGATTTCCTGGATGTTTGGCCTAGCCATTCAACTCGCTGACTACGTCCGCGCAGGAAGGAGCTAATCCAAGCTAAAGCTGCTCCTTGTATCCCTATGGTGGCAAGTTGTCGTGCCAGCAGGTCGTGGTCCACCGTGTCGAATGCAGCAGTAGGGTCCAATAATACCAGAACTACTGAGCCTCCCTTGTCCAGTTGGCAGCGGATATCGTCTGAGATGGCCACCAGGACGGTCTCAGTCCCGTGCCCGGGGCAGAACCCTGATTGAAAGGGTTGAAATGAAGAACCAGTGGCAATTGGCGAGGAGATAGTATTGGAGTTATTTAGATATTTAGCTACATATCTAAAGTACTTACTAAGCAGTTGATATTCAGTCTTGGATACATTTTAGCTATTTTTCTGCTAAGGAAGAGAGGACAGGACCTTCTCATCAGTAGTACCTCCATTATGGAATACAATAGACTCCCTCAGGAGACTTGTCTTATGCCTTCTTATGACTTTTATGGTGCTTGATGAAGACAATTTTCATGCCCCATTATATTCTCTGCTTCCTCCTTCTCCCCACACCTCAAGGGCATTCTAAAAAAAGCAGAAGGAGATTTTAGAAGGCATCCCCAATTTTCAACCAGAGGCGGAAGCTGGGTTCCTTTGGGAATAATATGCTACAGATCATGGAGCAGCCGTGGCTTAGACTGAAGCCAGGAGTGGCTGATGACAGATTCAAGTACAGGCAGAGCCATTTTCTTCTTCTTACAGCATAAAACAGTTACTTTTTGGCTGCACCTTGCTGAATGCTAAGTCAGGATGAATATAAAAATACGAGGACAAATTTCAGGAAACTGCCTCCACACTTGATGGATTCTGGAAAGAAACTCTGCAGTTGTTATTGTTGTTAACTGCCATCATGTTGATTTTATCTTATGGTGACTATATGGATAAGATACCTCCAATAGTGGTTTCACATCAGTTGAACTGCCATGGCCTCTTGCTATGGAATCCTTGATTCCAAAGCAATGAGAACAATGAGAGCTTGAAGGCCTCATAAAATGGTAACTCCCATGACTTCATATCATTGAGCCATGCCAGTTCAACTGGGATCAAACTGCATAAATCCTACAGTGTAGATAATTGGTTCTCAACCTTCCTAATGCCACAACCCCTTAATACAGTTCCTCATGTTGTGGTGACCTCAAACCATCACAATATTTTTGTTGCTACTTCATAAGCATAATTTTTCTACTGTTATGAATCATAATGTAAATATCTGATATATAGGATGTATTGTCATTCACTGGACCAAATTTGGCTCAAATACCCTATAAGCCCACATGTGAATACTGGGAGTTGTAGTTCACCAATACCAAAAAGGAAGAGAAGGGCAGGAGGAAAGATCTTCATCTTTCTTTGCCAAAAGGGTTCCAAAGACCATCAGAAATATGTGTTTTCTGATGATCTTTGGTGACCCCTCCGAAACTCCCTTCACAGCCACCCCCCCAGGGTTCCCGACCCCCAGGTTGAGAAACACTGGTGTAGATGAACCCCAGTCTAAAGTTAAACAGTCACAATTTCATCAAGAAAAGACTTTGTTTCTGGCTAGAAGCCTTGCTGTTGGGAAAGAAAACAAATATGGTTATTGCACGGAATGAATTGATATAACTTACCAACTGGTTCTACCCTGATTGTTTTGTACTTAGCGCATTCAGTTCTTAAATACGTATTGTTTACAGCAATAATGTAATTAAAACAAGATAGAGAGAGAGAGGTGTTGCATTCGAAGCAGGCTTCATTGAGAAAAAGTGACTTCCCACACTTTGCCTACAGAGGGCATCCCTGCTCATTCATAGGGAGCTTCAGCAAATACAGCTGCTGAAAGCAAACCAGGCTGTCTCTTTCTCTCATCCCCCCTCCCCACCATGCTTGCTTCCTCTCTCTTCTTTCTCTCACACAGCAGAATCTTTCCTTTCCTGATCCAGCCACTTTCTCTCCGCTCTCCACATTTTCCTTCCCAGCCCTCCACTTCTCCGGATCAATGGATGGTATACGGCTCTAACTCTTGCCTCTCGCATACAGCTGGTGGACAGCAGCACCAGTAACAAGTGAGAGCTTTGCATCCTTTTTAATTTTTTAAAAAATCTTTCGCTCCAAGGAACATCTGTCAAGCTAGAACGGGAGAGAATAATCATACTGTAGCTGTTTCCCATTGGATTGTCAGTGTACAAATTTTTATTTTGTATTGTACTGCAGGAATGGAAGAGATGGAAGGAGCCTTATTCTTTTGATGCACCCTGCTTTGCCTTTTTGCTGGATTTCTTTCCCCCTCCCTCCATGGATGGTATTCAAACAGAAGGACCTCCTGTCGCCTTACCATTTCTTTTTCTTTGAGTTAGTTCTCTGACATTTCCTGACTTGGAGACTGAATGCAACTTTTAAAGAAAATAATAGCAGAAAAAACAGAAGCCCTGAAATCACCCCACCTTGTTCTTAGGGAAGAACTAAGGGGACACTCCCTCCACCCCCAGCAAAAGGGAGGGGATCAAAGTGGCTGTGTGTAACGTGTGGGATTGTTGCCTGTTATCTGGACCCAAATATCTGTAGGTGTGTTTTGAAATATGGAGAATAGCCTTGGATGTGTTTGGGCACCAAAACTGGCTTTTCTGCTGTTTGGGATCTCTGTCCTCACTCTGGATCTTGAAGTCACGGGTAAG
This sequence comes from Anolis apletophallus, assembly GCA_030556195.1. Classification (NCBI taxonomy): domain Eukaryota; kingdom Metazoa; phylum Chordata; class Lepidosauria; order Squamata; family Anolidae; genus Anolis; species Anolis apletophallus. The sequence continues at coordinate 19,162,857 of JARBWK010000006.1, forward strand.
TAATATGTGGGATTATTTATTTTTTCTATGATTCCTTTTTCTATTTCATGGATTGTGGAAGAGCTTTCGGAGATGTGCTCCAGATTGCTGATTTTTCCATCCCTTCTTTATGTTTGCTGAATGCTCTGCTTTCCATTGCGTTAGGAGCTGGCTGAGTTGGGGAGAGCTTTGCAAGAGACTTGCTTGAGAACTCTTGTCAATATGTTCGTTTTCTTGCTTTGTGAAGGAGAATTTACCCAAGAGGAAGGAAGGAAGCATCTAGTCAAAGGGGAAATGTAGCAGAGGGTGAAGATTTGTGGGTATTATTCTCTGTTAAGTGGTGTTTTCCTGTAGCTTTGGAGCTCCTGTAGCCAGAAGAGTATTGGCTTTTCGTTTTCTCTCTTGGCTCTTTATGTTGAATATACGATAATATGTGAATATGTGGTTTGCAAAATGGAAACATTCCATGCAGATGGTTTCCAAACTCTATTTGATTGATATTCTTGCGGGCACGCCTCCCTTTTGCACTTGGCAGACACATTTTCTAATTAAAAATGGCAAAGCCCGTTGTGTGTTGAATTGGGATAGGTAGAGATGAAAGGACAGTGATACAGTCTTGTTAGGTGTTCTCCATCTTCTTTTTTTAAAAAAATAAGACCAAGAATTACTGGGAAAGATTGGACTGGAGGAAACAAACCCAAGAATGAAATGGGAGGTTTTCCAGGAAGTATGAGAGAAAGTCATGGTGCCATTTGCCGGGGATTGGGCTTGGAGAGGGGGTGTGATGGTGGGCTTTGCGAGGATGAATGCTACTCTCCAGCAATCCTTCATGTGAGTTTGGATGATCAACAGTCACATTTCATTAACAGGCAATCTTAGGATGGGTTTACCCAGTCGTACTGCTAACCACCCTATCTAGTAGCTTGATACAAGCCATGGATGAACAATGCACATTCATTTCCCTCCTCTCTCCCTTCCCTTCAGTCCACAGACTCACACGTGGAAGAGATACACAGTGCAAAATAACAAAAAAATATGGTATTTAAAATCTATGCAGAACTATTTTTTTAAAGAAAAAGTTTCTCTGGGTCTAGAATCATGCATTTGTCTATAAATACCAATATGGACTCAAAGTGTCCCCGAGGAGCCCAGAACGATCACATTTGTCAGTTATCTAAAACTAACAGGTGAACCAGATGAAGACATGCATTTTAAAAATGACTATGAGTTTTTCCTGTTTTTAGTCTCTGGGTTATGCATGCAATGTGGGATGGAGGCAGCTGGAATGGGATAATGAATACGTCTCTTTCTGCATGTCTCAAATTTCCAGCTAAACGGATGCTGGATAGAGGCATGTCTGCGGTCTTCCACCTTGAAAGATGATTGACTTGCAGGCTTTTTTGCTGATGGAAGGCAAAATGGGTGTGTGTCTGTGTCAGTGCCCATGAAAGGCATGGCTTTATGTTTATCTCTGATGAGCACAGGGTGTAACGCACAGTAGTGCTTGGCAGTGAACAAGGAAGTCATTACAGGTTGCTGTGGATTTCCTTGGTATATTTTGCTCTCTGCTGCCTCTGTTTAATTTGGGCTTCATGTTTGGCTTCCTACTGCTGATTACAAAGCCTTTATCTGCTTGTCTGAGTGACCCTTCACTTTTTTGTGCACAGTTTGCCTTGAGATTTGTGAGGGCTGGATAATTTTGTGGGGTCTTCTGACAAGTCAGAACCAGGCAAAGTTTCCTCTTCCTAGTATTTCACCTGTAGGTATTTTTTTTATTTCCAAAGGGTGTTTGTTTTGCCTTCTGCTTCTGGGGCCATTTCCATTGGCCTAAGCCCATTCTTTGGCTGAATGTCTCCCCCCTCCTCTCTTTCAGTAGCTATTTTCTCTCTTCAGTGTCTTAGCAGGGGACTGATCAGAAAGAAAGCAGGATTTCACTCCATGAAAGGGCCAGTAGGAGGTGCCCTTAATAAGGCCAAGTAGCCAGTTTGACGCTTGGCAAAATTCCCATTCAGCAGGGCATTTAAAGACTTTGTTGATGGGTAACAAAGAGCTTATAGAGCTGCGGCACAATGTAGCTTTGTCCCTTTCCCCCTTCTTCTTTTGGCTAACATACAACACTGCTTGGGGATGTAACACTTTTTTACTTGGTTTCTTTATAAACTTTCTGTATAGAAACAAACATATTGCTCAATAGACATAAATGTTATTTGCTCCCTCGGCAAGGTCTTCTCTTCATTTCCATTTTCTATTGTTCCAAGGTGCCAGTATGTTGACGATGTATGAAATACAACTGGTCCCCCAAACCAGTCATGAATAAGATTCCGTTCATTACTTTGACTTAATGTTTACAGGTTATGTGTGTGTACTTGTGTGTGCATGATCCTGAGTATGAAAGAGTGTGTTCTGTTCTGCAGTATAGAAAAAACAGAGGATAAAGAAATGATCTTTTAAAAAATCTGGACCAAGTCTTTATGGGGTTTAATCCTGGCATGTGCTCATGTGTACAGGACAATAGAGTTGGTGGTGCGGGACCTGAAGAGAAGCGACTGTTGAAGTCTCTTTTGTCTGAAATGGAAGAGAAATGGCCAACCCCTCCTTTCTACCTTCTCTCTTTCCTCTTCCTTCTGCTCTTTTCCACTATAGTGTGAGGTCAAGGAGTGGGATTGAATTTGCTTGTCAGAACCTCCCAGCATCTGGGTAGGATAGCAATCATATTCTTGGCAAGTGGTGCAGTATAAATCAAGAGTGACCTGTCACTGCATCCATTTCACATGCAGCAGAGTTGCCCTTTGTGCTCTAGAGTGCTGGAGCTGCCACATGTGTTATATGACTTGGCGAGCCTTTAGTACATTTAGTGAAATTGCCTAAGAAGTTGAGGCTCTGTGGTATGTAGAGATGGACAATTTTCTCACCATGCCATAGTGAGCAAGACTTGGTGTTACATAAGGATATATCTATTCTGACTTGCAGTTGAGCTGAGCTTGATATGGGGTGATGGACCACAGGCAAGGGGCAGCAGGAGAAGAGATGGAGGTTACTATCTTTTTAGCCACAGTCATCAAACAGTGAAACAGGAAAGCTGAGTTAAAGCTAGTATATATGAATTTCAGCTTGCAAACCCAACACTTTGTACACTAGAACAATGTAACAGAAGCCTGTTTCAAGATTCATCTGGAGTATGTGTATTGACACCCACCCAAACATCTTGTATAAATAATATATTTACAAGATTTGTGGCTTTATTATCTTATTCTGTGGCTAATCTCATTGAAATGAGACCCATCAGATGGGTAGGGTAAAATGCTTATTTTCCATTTTAGAAAGTTGCTCATCCCCATCACTTGGACTGTACAGCAAGTCCCCAAGTTAGGAACAAGACAGGTTCTTTAGGTTTGTTCTTAAGTTGCATTTGTATGTAAGGTGTAACTCCAGATACACACACTGAGTCCCTTTGGAGAGATGGTGGCAGGGTATAAATAAAGTATTATTATTATTATTATTGCTGTCTGTTCTGTTATCTAACCCCTGTTCTTAACCATGAGTCATTTGTAAGTCAGATATTTGTAACTCGAGGACTGTCTGTACTTTATTCATTGTTATTTAGTCCTTCTCTGTCTTCTTGTCAGAGTAATGTAATGATCAAATCCTGACTTTCATGTCATGTGTTTTGCACTGAGATGATAATTCATATAGAGTCTACCTTGTAGAGGAAGATGCCCTTTTCAGCTGAGACATAGCTGTCCTCTGCTCTAACAAAACAAACTTTCACTGGAAAATCATTGGTAATTTTAAATAAGTAAAACAACTGCTAAAAAGATCTGTAGTTTACAGCACAGATATATCAACTGCTAGTTAAATCACACATGTGGTTCTATCCCTCTATATCTCATCTCTTGGCAGCCTAGGACTCCATGACTTACAAGTGAATGTGTGAATTGCCACAATTGAGAAGCACTGGGTTTTGAGATGCTTCCAGGTCTGACAAGTTCTCTTCTGTATTGCCTGACCTGTGATGGCTATTTGACAAATTATCACTTTTGTGCAAGCATTATCAAGGTTTCATTGTGGTTGTGTGAACCCAGCTTCAGGTCAGTGCTGGAGATTGTAGAAGAGAATTTGTTTAGATAACAACCAGACAGCTTTGGGGTTTAAATTGTGTATTTAACCCAATACGAGTCTCATTAGCTTTTTTGAAATGATCAGATCTTTTATTGAAGTTGGTTTAATAAGGCTGATGATCAAATCCCAATCATGTTTCTCAATAATACTCTAGAGTTTTCATCGAATTCTAATTTTGGTAGTTGTCTGCATGATCTAATGAAAGTTTGTAAAGAGGCTTCTCAATGCTTCTTCATTTTATCATGCTGGGTGGAAATTTATGATTAATGATGTCAATGAAAAATTTAAAAATATTGATCCATTCATCTGGTTCATAACATTACCATGTTATCTTTGCACAGTTTCTTCTTGTCTTTAATCACACTATCTATGTACATCTTTTTTGTGGGTTAAAATTGCTTCTCTCTTCTCTGCTGCCTTGTCCTTGCATCATAGAATCATGGTACAACCCCTGCCATGCAGGAAAAGCATAATCAAAACAATCTGACAGGCGGCAGTCCAGCCTCTATTTAAAAGCCTCTAAGAAAGGAACTTCCACTATACTCCGAGGTAGAGAGTTCCACTGTTGAACAGCTCTCACAGTTAGGAACTTCGTCCTAATGTTAAGGTGGAATTTCCTTTCCTGTAATTTGAACTCATTGCTCTATTGAGTCCTAGTCTCCAGGGCAGCAGAAAACAAGCCTTGACATAACTTGGAACTCTTTGACATACCATATCAATCAAAATCCTTTTCTCAAGGAAGTTCTTTTATGACTTGGAAGAGCTACCCATTTACATCTTTCTGAGCAGTGCCAGATTTATCATTGTGCGCGAACTGCACTGCACGAACTGCACTGGCTACCAGTAGAATGACGGATTACCTTCAAAGTGTTAGTCTTGACTTTTAAGGCCTTGCATGGTCTGGGGCCAGTGTACCTACAGGACCGCCTTATCCCACTAGATCTTTGCGCTCTGAAGAGCAAAACCTCCTGGTCGTACCCAGCCCCAAGACATATAGTCTCACTGCAACCCGTTGTCGGGCCTTCTCGATTGTGGCTTCAATACTATGGAACGCGCTACCCGCAGATGTCCGTGCCATCCAGAGGCTCCTTCCATTCAGGAAAGCCTGCAAGACTCTGTTATTTCAGCAGGCTTTCGGAGTCGGGTGAATTTGCAGTCCCTACGTATTGCTCGCTTGTATTATTTGTGTTGCCACAATCATTTTACTTAGTGACCTTTACTGATATTTTATCTGCTGTTTTAATTCTGGTTTTAACTTTTAAACTGTGTTTGTTGTTGTTTATGAATATGCTGTGAGCCATTGTGAGGGGTGGTGGATAAGTATGAATAAATAAATAATAAATAAATTGTGCTTAGAGGTGCTTAAGCACAGGGTCCCATTGACCCGGGGGGGGGGGGGGGGATCTTCCTGCCTATTTTTTAATGATGGATTTTGCTTATGTGATGAATTTCTAAAGTTGAAGCCACTCGTTTTGAAGCAATTCCAGACATAATGATAGAGTCTATGAGAGTGTGCCACAAAGCAGACAGTGTCAGCCTATCAGACCTACCTCCTTCAGGGCCCAAGTAAATCCAGCACTGCTTCTTAGGGCCATAGTAACTGGAAAATATATGAGTTGCAGTCAAACACACCATTAGGACATCCGTTTTAGAATTGCCACTTGACATGCAAAAAAAGGTTCTGCAAATGACCAAACTGTGGTTTTAATAAAGTCTATTATTTGACCAAATATTAGATGTAGAGATGCTTGGGGCACATTTTGATGTCCTCCAAAATTGTGTTCAAACCATACTTTGGGTTTATGAACCCCAAAATCTGGAGCAAATGTTTCAAGCCTTGGAAGCAAGAATGGTGCTTTAACCATTAGAGCCGCACTTGAAATTTTCAGAAATTTTATTTGCCCCCAAAGCCACAGTTTTCCAGTTGGCCCTCCCTCCATGCCATGTGCTGCTGCTCTGACTTCTGGGTGATGGGGGAAGAACAGCAGTTAGCATTTGTTGGACTTAATACTCTTCCCAGCACAATTCCCCCTTCCTTCTGTCTTTTTAGACTGTAAGAGTATGTAACTTTGTGTTCTAACTTCAACATGTGAATACCTGACCATATCCAGTTAAACAGATATAGCAGGTGATGGGAAACACCCTTGGGCAAAATCATGTCTTGTTCTTGACAAGTGCATCATGTTCTTGTTTAGAAATACAAGAAATACAGCTTTGCGTGTCAACATATACAAATAATACAGTATCTGCATTTATGTTATATGGAATGATACCATATGGCTTTTCTGGGATTTATTCTGGACCTATCCAATGTGCTGAATCCTCATCCCAAAAATCCAGTACCTTGGCTATCTTGGAAAGTAAATTGATATTGCTTTGAATCATACAATGACAAGAGTTGAAAGAGACCCCAAGTGCATGGCAACCCAATTCCCTGCCATGCAAGAATACAAAATTAAAGTACTCCCGACAGATATATATTCCACCATCAGACAATCTTACTCCCAGTAAGTTCTTCCTAATGTTTAGGTGTAATCATTTTCTTTAAATTTTTATTTCTGGCACTGAAGAAAACAAGTGTGCTAGGCAAAGAAGCAATCCAAATCTATCCCCTAATTACATAGAACACTATAGATGGTTTGAAATTTCAGACTTAAACCCAGAATTAATGCACCATTTCACTGCCATGGAAGACACCAGCCACTACTCAAAACAATTGCTCTTATATGGAACTAAAATGGTTGGACTAGATGGCCCTTGTGATCTCTTTCAAGTCTATAATCATATAAGGGCCACTTGTGCAAAATATTTTTCATATGAGCCCTGACTTCATACTCCTATAAGCAACACAAGATGGATGGCATGACTGTAACTTTAGCAAGCAAAAATTCTATATTCCCATATGTCCTGATTACTGGATCATCACATGATGATAGATGTATAAATGGGAAAAAAGAGATTATTTTTATTTGAACACAACATCCATTCTTCTTACCCAAGTGAGGAAGTCCCTCCAGAATATGCTATCCAGGTGCTAACTTTAGATTCAAAGTTTCTGATCTGCCTCTTTATAATACTTTATCTATACGCCAGGAGTCTGGACAGGTCTTCAAAGAGAAAGAAAACTGTGCACTGTCTGTACTTCAAATAAGTGCTATTCTCTGTAGAATTAAACAAAATAGAGAAATATTCTCTGATCATTCTACATTGGATTTTATGATGACCCAATTCATTATTAAAATCATAATAATATTTTACCACCATGGGGGACATTATTTTGATGCGTTTCCTTGAACACCAAGGCACTGAGGCCATTTATGTGATAGTTGGATTGTCTATCAGTTTCTCTTTCTGTTCTGATTCTGGTTCATGTGGTTCATGTGGGTTCATCTGTTTGTTTGCAAAACTGGTTGTATGACCAAGGTAGAAGATCAGATTTCCATGTGTCCATGCCCATAGCATTCACTTATGAAGCTACACTCAGCTTTTCTGATGTGCAGGAATTTTTATTTAGATCACAGTTTTTATTTGAAGAGTGTAAATGGTATGTCATAAGCTCTGTTGATGACAAGTCATCTTTAATAAATTGTGCATTATTTGATAATATTTCTACCAAATACCATGTGTTTATCTGCCTACATATTATCAGTCTTGCTGATCTTTTGACGATTGGAACTGTCAGATGAGTAAACACTGAGGCAGCTATTAGGACTCAGGTCAATTATAATTCGGCTGTAAAGGGTGATGGCTCTGTTTTTCAATGATGGGTGCACATCTACTTTTGCCTGTGTATATCTCTTCATTTTGTCAAGCTAGTGGCATTATCCAACAAGACCTCCAGTAGGCCCCAACAGAAGATGTCCCTTATCTATGTCAGACCATGGGAAGATGACCACATGCTTCTCAATCCCCCAGCTCTCTATCATAAATGAAATGGCCATAGGATGGTCCTATCGCAGCATATCTGTGAGTCCAATAGGCAGATATGTGCAGAACGCTTATACTGTGTTTGACCATGTAGGATTTTGTCCATAATCTCACACTCAAAGGTAAATATTCTTAACTGAAATAATTTGCTTTAAAAAATTAATTAACTTCTAGAAGGATTCTATCTTTATTCTTGGTAACATGTAATCCTTTCCAGGCTTTTTGAATCTGTATAAAAAGGGACTTGATAAATTAGGAATGGGCAAAGTATGGCTGTGCCTGAGAGTGACCGTGGGACCCCACTGTGCCCTCTGAATCTTTCCTCTTGAAGTCCCCCCAAGCTCACAGAGCCTTCACATTTTAGGGGCAGTTTGATGATTTTATTTTGTCCACAAAGGAGTCCCAAAGATCTCCCAGCCCTAAGAGCCCAACCTACTTTCCAAAACCTCTGAAAAAAAATAGCATCTCACAGAAAAACCCCCAGACAAAATAGTATCCAAAAGCATCACTGTATCACTCCCAGTGTGTCAAAATGGCCATGTGGTCCACTCTAGGAGTGCAAGAGTGATAAATCAGGATTGGGTCATTCCTGAGTTAAAGTATTAGAAATTGATGGCATCAATAGTCACTAGTCAGCATGGTCTATACGGCATGTCATTTCAGGAAACAGTATACATTTGCATATCCATTGTGGCTGGGGAGCACAAGAAGAAGAACAGAATTGTTTTTGAGCTTCCTATTGGCAACTCATTGGCCATAGGGTGAGGAGGCCTTGGTTTGACCCTATGTGGCTCTATGTGCACAACAAGTTGGGTTGAGAAATGGGAGCAGGCAATGGTATACTGCAATGACAATTTGCTTGCCACACATGTTTTGTTTACTGCAACAGTGTGTGACAATAGTGTGCTCAGGTGGCATCTACATTGCAAGGGCTCAATCTTATTGCATTGAAAACAAAGCACCTGTATTATCATTTTGTTTCCCTGCCTATGGCTACTTCTGCTGTAGTAAATGTGTGTTGCAACTGATTTTGCAAACTGTGCCTAGAGTGGAAAGCAGGCATGGTGTAAGGATCATTAACTACATGTGCGCATATGGCTAAATCCAATACAATTGTTTTCCTTGTTCCAGTCATTGCCAGATATAAAGTGCCTATGTGAATTCTGGCATTCTTTTCTTTATTGGAAGAAAATGTGTATGAACTACATTATGATGTTAAATGTAACAAAATAGTTGATGGAACGATATAATTGTCTTGACATATATCACAGAGAGCATACTATCATAATAAACAGAAGTACACCTAATCATTTACAGATAATGTCTACTCATTATTATTATTCATATACTTATCCTAATATTCCCAAGAAAGAATAGGTTGCTCATTTGATTTCCTTCCTGCACTATTTAAAAATGTGCCTATTATGGATCAGAGTGTAATTTGATATAAAAAAGAGACTAGTCATTTTCCATTGGAAGCATTCAAGTTGTTGTAATTGTAGACTAGTTCCTAAGTTATTTTAACAATAATTTGTTGGACTCTTCATTCCACAGTCCCCAGAATTAGTTAGCTCAAGGAGTTATAATGACAATGTGCGTTCTTATTTCTGAGATAGATAGAATGAAAAGAAAGTTACCTTTAAAGTTATGTCTTTTAAATATCTGACTGCTGCAACCCATAGATCTGTGGTATAAACCAAATTCACCTCCGGTTCTCCTCCTGGTAAACTTAAGCCATACAATAGACTATGATGAAGCCAAAAGATGACAACATAGGTTAGCTGTACAACCATGTGACATTTCTCTTCCACAATTCAATAAAGATCTCTTATTACACAGCAGTTATAATGCATGTAGCATGCTTATTTTTCCTGTTACAGTAATACGATATTTGGTAACACTTGTGACCAGCATCTGGTAGGTGAAAGTGAGTGCTGATGGTCAACATCAACCTTGGATGCTTGTAGAAAGCAAAACAGTTACACTAACACCAATCCATCTCAAACAAAGAGGATTCTCACTTATCTCTGATTTGTTACTACAGTGACCTATCCAGTATCAACCAAAGACCTTTATAGATTAATTAGAATTTGAACTCAGATCCATCCCACTGATGGCCATATCGCTCTTGGTTGGCTTACTCTACTCTTACGCTGAACAAACATCTTATCTGCAATTGCATGCTATTTCACTTAATTCCAAAAAACCAATACTGATATATGTGATTAAAAATAATCACCAAAGCACTTCATATAAATTCATACAGCTCACATTAACAAACAGGGCTTATCTCTCCTCCCTTGGGTATAACTGAGTGGATAGTGATTGCTTTTTTATTACTGCTGAGAAAATGCAAAGACAATTTCTGTCAATTTATCTCTAGGTCAAATCTTTGCTGTTATCTGTGTACAGTGGGTAGGTATGGAGTACATAGGATCAGATTAGAAAATGTGTTTTTGTTGTTGAAATAGAGTACAGGTGCAAATATTATTGAAAGTTGGCTTTCCCAGAATAAAGTACTGTAATAACAATGCCATTCCACAGAGATGCCCCAAATTAATTAATTCAAGACAGGAAACACAGAAAATGCATGTGTTTCTCTCTTATTAAAACAATCTCAGGGATGGATAATTGAATTGCTTTAATTTGTCAACAATTTCTTCTGCTTTACAGCTCCATATGTATCTACTATAACCAATTGGTGTGGCTTGTGATCCAGTTTTTGTAATGCCAGAATCCAGTTTATTTGTGCAAGTGTGAGGGCACTTGCTCTGTTACGCAGGATAATTTATGCTGAAAAGAGGAATCACATGCCTATTCAAACACTTCTGGGTCTCTGTACATTTTACTAATTACATAATTGTAGCATTTGGTGTTGCCATGTCATGTAAGAGTCAACCTTTCACTTAGGATCTAAGAGAAAAACTGGGGAAGGAAGTCTCTCCTATTGCATTGTGTCTGTTGCTTTGCAACTTTCAATAATAAAAGTTCAGCTGCATATTTGGAATCTAGCTTTGGAGTGACTAGCATAGGTTGTCCATTTGGATGGGGTTAAACAAATGAGTAGTGAGTAGACTAAGGGGAGACAGGAGTACCTGTGTGGAGGTTGCTGAGAAATAGGAAGACATCTCAGGAGATTGGGCGGGGAAATTAAGGGATTAAAAACCTAGATGCAAAGTGGTTAAAGGCATGGTGTTGCACCATAGACCTGGAGCCCCTCAGTAAACCACTTGACACTGGCAATGGTTAAATGCTTTATATGGTTAAAGGAAAGAGGCTAGGAAATAGAGTCTATTGATGCTCTCAAAAGCAGCAACAGATAGCAGCAAATTGTCCAAAAGGAAGCAGGAATCAAGCTATAGTCCTTTGGCAAACAGGAACAAAAGTAAAGGAATCTTCTTGCCCCAAACGGGCTAAATCCAAAGGAAGGGTCTTGGCACAAGGCTTCGCAAATAGAGTCTTAAAAGCTGGAAGGCCCAAGGCCCAGGCAAAGGTTCTGTGGAAGCGTAGCGTGGAGTTCTGAACGTTGACGAAGGATCCATCCCATTTCTGGGGCCTAACTTAAATAGGTCCCAGCACCTTTGAAGTTTTCGACATCCTAGGCGTCGTAACTCCGTTCTCAAAACAGCTCCGCAGCTGGGCCTACTCTGGCCTTTCCCATGGGATTGGAATGTGGCTCCAATTAGCGCCGGCACCTGGGTAATAGGGAGTGCTTTTCTCCTTGCTTATCGAGCCGAGATGGGGCCGATGTGTCCTTGAACATTGCCGAAGCAGCCTGGCAGAGACTGGTCTCTTACTGAAGCAGGCCTGTCTGAGTTTACTATAACCGGCCTGACTGAATCAACATGGATTCGGTCTGACCAAGGAAGCAGGTTGGGGACCAGGTTGGGGTGTGACACATGGTGCAATGGAGGCCATGAACTAAGAGAGAACCGGGCACAAGATGATTTAACTCTAAGGAAACAAGAAAAAGTACCATTGATATATGTTGAGGTTTGATTCCAGGAAGCTCCATGGACACCAAAATCTGTAGGTGGTCATTTTACTACAGCGGTGTATAAAATGGCAAGGTTTGTTTTTTGGGAGTAGTATTTTCAAGTCATAGATGGTTGAATTTGTGGACAGCACCATGCATAGATATGGAGGACTGATTGTAAGACATATATGACAGGGAACAACTTTCCATCTTGAATTCAGCAAACAAGCAAATTAAATGGAAATCCTCACATTCTCAGCTCTAGAAATTCCACTGGTAGCTTTGCTTTAAGATCTCCAGAAATCAGAAATGACTTGAAGGCACACAACAACAATGAAGCATTTGACATGTTTGCCATTATCAAACAAAAGCCCATATAGATTGATTGCTATCATATGCCGTCTTCTAAAAATTTATAATGTGTGTTTCCAACATCTTTGTGTCTCTTAGGATGCTTCCATCCTTTATTTAAACGCGAGCTGAAAAATCTGCTTTGGCATGGGTTTCAGTCCGCACACTTCCCCAAAACCCATGCTTTCCTGGGGTGTGTGTGTCTAGATGCCCCTCCCCCCGATAACTTCCAGGAGGGCACCCAGACACCCAGAAACACCCCCCCTAAAATAAGCCCTTAAAATGTAAAACAATGAAATGACTGGCTTGACCTTGAAGGAGCTGGGGGTTGTGACGGTTGACAGGGAGCTCTGGCGTGGGCTGGTTCATGAGGTCACGAAGAGTCAGAAGCGGCTGAACACATGAACAACAGCCCGTCCACATTAAGATACTGCTGGAGTGCTCCTGGTGCATCATTTCTACAAACCAGGAAGACTCCAGCAGTAGGTTGTTTTAATTTTAAGGGCTTATTTTGGGTTTCGGATGGGATGGGGGTGGGGGTGCCCTCTTGGTTTTCTAGGCTCATGGAGCCCAAAAAACCTGAGACAGCTGTGTAGATAGGGCCCTGGGCACAATTTACACCTGGAAAGACCTGGATCTTTAATAAGGTCTTATTAAATATCTTACCATGTATCTAATTAATTTGGGACAAAGCAGGATTTACCTTCTTTGTCCCTATTTAATTCAGTTCTACCGGATGCCTCTGATAAAACCAATGGGCTCTTAGATTCTGTTCGGTAAAATCCTTCTCCCACTGACCAGTGTCCTCCATGTAAGTTAGTAAGTAGTAGTTAATGATTTTTAATATGCTACATCTAGCTGTCATGAGCAATGTCGTGAAATGTGTGAGCTTAGTGTGGGAAAGGTGTAATGATTCCATGGTGTATTTTAATACAGTAGTTAATTCTTTAATAATAGATGTTTTGGCTTGGTAGCTTCTTAACATGATTTGCAAGGAGGTGGTTGGCTATTAGATATTACACAAACCTACAATGGTTTGTCCTACTTTCACAGAAAGCAGAAAATGACCTTGTTAAGGGCAGGTTTTTGTGTCAATATTATGGATTTTGATATGACCTGTGGATATGTTGAGGGTCATTCCATGGGGAGGGAAAGCACCAATGCTGCCTCAGGGGGCCAACCATCTTTGGCCACCACCACTGCTATTTTCACACCTAAGTATTGAAAAATATCTTATGTGACTCTACTCAGAGAACGGGATAGTTCTTTAAAAAAGAGAGGTTAAGATATAGTATTAACTCTTATCCAAAAGAGACCAAAGGTGAGAGTTCATCCTGGAGCCCCTCTTCTCTCTCGGAACTCCTTTGAGGAGAAGCACAATGAGCCAACACTTCTGCGAACATTTTCCCACGCAGTCATTCGAATTGTACGGAAGTGGCACCATGACAGATAGAATACAGAGAATTGGTGCTTCTTTTAGATTTTCCTATAATAGACTAAGCTTTGTATTTGCCACTCTGTTCAGAGAAAGGGGTGTAGATAGGCCAACCTACTTTTTGTGGGGGGGGAGGTGTCTATACATGAGTATTTAGAAGCCCCCAGTGGCACAGTGGGTTAAACCGCTGAGCTGCTGAACTTGCAGACCAAAAGGTTGCTGGTTCAAATCTGGGGAGAGGGATAAGCTCCTGCTGTTAGCTACAAATGTTATACAACAAGTGGGGACCGTGTCAATGTCAAACTGAACACTAATACAAGAACAGTATGGACAATAGTATTCAAATAAACAATGTTCAAAATCACGTGTTGTTTATATCATTCATATATATCAATAAACAAGTGAGTATTCACACACAATGTACACATAATATAAGCACAAGACGTAAATGATACACTCTGGCAGTTGAGGAGGAAACCACTGCAAGGACTCGTGGAAGGCAAATTCAAACCTGCAATACAGGTGTGGAGAGTCACAGTTCTTGAAGGTAGGTCCTCCACAGAGTACAAAGTGGTGAGAATAGATATGTTCACAGTTAGGGGCAAGGATTCCCCAATGCAAGCCTCCAAAGTGCCAAAGAGTGGATGAAGCCGCTGCAGCCCAGGAACGCCGCTTGTAAAATGTAAACAAACGCGGCTGGGGCTGCTGGAGCGGAAAGCCGCTGCTCCGTTGCAAACTGCAAATGGGAGTCCCAATGGAGATTGGTCGCAGTAAGAGAGATAGTTCCACGCAATTTGGGCCGACGAGGGGGCAGGTGCCCAGGCCAAATCTCGTTTCGACCTCCCAGGTCTTTCTCAAGGCCAGGTGGAGATCCAAAAGATACAGTGTAACATACACATCAATGGCGGCTGTTATACAGAGTCTGAAAGATACAACATGAACAAACAAGACATACAGTTCAGAATACACGGATACAATCAAAGCATTGGATAAGCATATGAAGAGCTGAAGGAGTACACTACCTGGATGCTAAGGCTCGATAGTGCAGACAGAAAGGCGTCTAATGGCAAGAGCAGGGATTACAGACATAGCTACCTATTTATAGAGGTTAAAGGAATGCAATTCAGGTGAGTAAAGCTGTTACACTGAGTTTTTCATTGAGACCCAATGGGATTTCTGTGCGGTAGTCAATGATGGCACGGGTTTCAGCCCGAATTAAGGCAGCATGAAGGTCTCCATGGGGGGGAGGTTTAAACCGCTGAGCTGCTGAACTTGCAGACCAAAAGGTTGCTGGTTCAAATCTGGGGAGAGGGATGAACTCCTGCTGTTAGCCCCAGCTTCTGCCAACCTAGCAGTTCAAAAAACATGCAAATGTGAGTAAGATCAATAAGTACCACTCTGGCAGGGAGGTAACGCCGCTCCATACAGTCATGCCGAAGACATGACCTAGGAGGTGTCTACGGACAACACTGGCTCTTCAGCTTAGAAATGGAGATGAGCACCAACTCCCAGAGTCGGACACTATTGGACTTAATGTCAAGGGAAAAACCTTTACCTACTGCATGAATAAATACACTATGTCATAAACTGAAAATAGCCTTTGAAAAATGCACAGTTTTCAAAAACCTTCTGACAGCGAGATGAAAATTGCTAAAATTAGCCATTACTTCCTTTGAGAATAAAATGAACACAGAATCACATCCCAAATGGCCTAAGTCAACACTATCCCCCCATATGTTCAGAACCGCAGATAGCTTGGCATAGATTCATTTACTCGCAGCATGGGAGCTCCCAGCCTCCATCGAGGGCCAGCGGCTGCTGTGTCTCCGGTCCCAGAATGTCATGAGCTGCTCTTGTTTTTACAAAGAGAAAGAGAAAGAAGAGGGAGAGAGAAGAATGCAGAACACAGTTCAGCCCCTGAGAAAGCACCGGGGGATACATCATAGCTTTCCATTTCCATTACAAAGATACCGATAAAGCAGAGTATATTATTTTCGAATGCGATAACAGAATGGATAACGGCCAGCCTATCGGAACTCTTTCTTTTAAATGGTGTTTGTCAGTTTAAGGCATGATGTGTAAGCCTAGTGTTACAGTGGGATAATCAGAAAATGGTACACTTGGCCATTTATAGATGTATGAACTGTAAAAGAAGCCGCAGTTACAGAGAAACACGATAAATCACACAATTAAATGTCTGTCACTGTCTGCACTGATAGGGGCCATTTGCCAACAGTGATGTCAATATATGCTGCTATTTATTATTTGCTAAAAATGAAAATATGAGAACAATGAACACTTTGTTAAATGACTTCCCAAAGTAACTGAGAAAAGAAGGAGAAAATGACGGTTGTCAAACAGAAGATGCTTTTAAAACCTGTCAATGCAGAAATAGCATTTCTTTCGAAAACCATTGTTACAAATAACCACTGAGATAGTGAAGAAGAAATGATGGCAATGGGAAAATGAGGATTTATTTATTTATTGGACATCTGCACAGTAGGCAGTTGCTGCATAGAGACCACTTAATCATAAAATTATAAAACTGTATTTGGAAAATGGCATTTAAATAGTAGCTAGCTCATCTTTCCTTAATAAGGCAGAACTCATTCATAGAATCATAGAGTTGGAAGAGACCTCGTGGGCCACCCAGTCCAAGCCTGTTTCTCTATACAGTTGACCTGTTCAAGGACCTCCCCCGGATATTAAAATCCATGAATGGTCATGTTCCATCATGTATAATATCATAGTAAAATGATGCCCCTTAAATACGTAAAATGACAAAATCGACCTTCCTTAATATCCTCAAGCAACACATGCTTGGATCTGTGTATGCAGAATCCATGGATGTAACTGTATTACATCACTGAGCAAAATAATCTCTTATTATCATGCCAGTATTTCTTGAAGCATAGGTCATCACTAAATGGCCTGTTTCAGATTCCCACATCTTCTGAAGAAGTACATGCTGTTGTTACATGCTTATATGTTTTAATCAATTTTATTTTATATTGTGTTTTATTTCATGTCTGTGGCTGTATAAGCTGCCAGGAGGCTCTTTGGGGAAAAAGTGGCAGGATAAAGGAATAAAGTTGTTGTTATTATTATAATATTATTATTAAATGTTATTATTGTAGATGACACTGCTTACAACACTCTCTGCCCATAGCTTACATAGTTTATTTCTACCTTCCGAAGATTACTCACTTTAATGTCTCACTGTAGCTCTGATTAGTCATATAGAAGACTATAAGGAGTATAGGGACAGGGCTGTGTATGGGTGAACATACACTGGGCTTCTCTTCTGTGCCTTTGCCATAAAGAAAGCCTTCACACATTGAAGAACCTGTAGCTGGGCATTGTCCAGTACTTCTTGTCCTCTCTTGGTCATTTAATAACATTGTACTGTGAAGTTGCCATGCACAGGGAAGGGAAAGCAAGGAAGTATACTCTCCAAAATAATAATAGTAGTAGTAGTAGTAGTAATAATAATAATAATATTCATCATCATCCTGATTTGGCAGGGACAGTCCGAATTATTTATTTATTTATTTACTTATTTATTCAGCTTAGTATACCGCTCTCTCCGGAGCTCAGAGCGGTTTACAGCAATAAAATATCGGATAAAACACATAAAAACATTATAAAACCCAGTTAAAACCCACAGTTAAACCCCATTCCCACAGTAAAACTACAACAAGACGGCAAAGTGCAAGTGGCGATGATGCGGCAGGGTGGCAGATTATGGTGGGCACCGGTCAGGGGCCGAATGCCTGCCTATATAGCCAGGTCTTAACGGATCTGCGGAATGGCATCAGGTCCCGTTTCTGACATCCCATTTCTCAGCTGCTTTAAAAATGTTCCTATTCTTCTTCCAACTTTCCCCATTTGCCTACTTCATTTGCTGCAAACAAAGTTAAAAATGTAATAATACTTTGCACCCAACTCAACATAAGGAGAGGAGAGAAGGGAATGAATCCTCATCTTTCTCAGTAGAGTCCAGCAACAGCTTTTCTTAGCTTTTGCATTCTGCTTTAGGAATAACTTTTGTAATCTTAACAAGATTCTGAGGTTACTTGTTTCCATCTGTGAATATGGAGCTGCAGTGGTGCAATGGGTTAAACCCTTGTGCCAGCTGAACTGCTGACCTGAAGGTCAGCAATTGGAATCCACGATATGGGATGAGCTCCCATCTGTCAGCTCCAGCTTCCCATGCAGGGACATGAGAGAAGTCTCACACAGGATGGTAACACATCTGGGTGTCCCTTGGGCAACATCCCTATAGACAGCCAATTCTCTCACAACAGAAGTGACTTGCAGTTTCTCAAGTTGCTTCTGACACAAACACAGACACACACAAATCTGTGAAATGTGGAAGGGTAGGAAAGAGTTACTGACCACCTCCTTGCAAAATAAACGTTGAAGCAGGTGACTTGAATGTGTGTCATCAAGAGAATTCTGGACAAATATCCCCCACACCCGATGCCTAAAGACAATCTGATGTAAAGCAACCTTGCCAGGGGATTTAAATGGCTCTAAGCTACCATGCACATTTGAGCAAGAAGAGGGGAAATGTCAATGCAAGGCGGTGGGAGGGGGAGAGCCCTGATTTTAAGCATTAAAACAATCCTTGGCTTTTGCCCCTGTCACTTTGTGGCTGGAGCATTCCTCCTAGTGGAATTCCTCTCCGCTGAATTAATATGGAACTTTATTAATAAGATACAACTCAATTATGCCTGTAATCATGATATAAATGCTTTAAATAATGTAATATTAGGATCTAACAAATTCCCTACACAAAGGATAAAATGCAAGACAGCTGACATCACTGAATCTTCCCGACTGTGAGGTTAATAATCTCCTTAATACCAATGCAGCTGCTTTTACAAAGCCAAGATACTTAGTCTGGCTCAGGAGGAAAGAGTTAAAAGCTTTATGGGCTTCTTAGAGGCAACTGGCTGCCGCTGGCTGTCGTTGAAAACAGACTACTGGCCTACATGGACCCCTGATCTGAACTGAGGGCATTTTTTTTGCCAATGCACTGCAAAAACAATGCTTCATCACTTTCAACAAATCACAGGAAAGCTCAAACGCTTGCTTGCTATTGTGGTCTAAATCCCAGGGTTAGTCCCAGCAAGAGCAGAGCAATAAGTTGCATTTCCCTATGTGTTCACTTGCTACAGGTCTACTGGCAAAATCAAGGTTTTCCTTTTGGAATTTCTTTTAAACTAGCCACCCCCTGCCATGCTTTGCTGTGGCCCAGTCTAGTTTGCCTACTCTGGAACATGCAACAAAGACTTGTCCTTCTTTAGGGGTCCCTTTGAAATCTATGATACCATATCTGTCATAGGTGTGTGTGCCTGTGAATCATATATATCTATATCTATGGCTGGATGGCTCTTTGTCAGGAGAGCTTTGGTTATGTTTTCTTGCCCTGGTGAAGGGAGTTGGACTGAATGGCCTTAAGGCAGCATTTCTCAACCTGGGTAGTCATGAGGGGGTGTCAGAAGGGCCACCAAAGACCATCAGAAAACACAGTATTTTGGTCATGGGGGTTCTGTGTGGAATGTTTGGTCCAATTCTATCGTTGGTAGGGTTCAGAATGCTCTTTGATTGTAGGCGAACTATAAATCCCAGCAACTACAACTTCCAAATGTCAAGGTGTGTTTCCCCCAAATTCCATTTGTGTTTATATTTGAGCATATGGAGTATTTGTGCCAAGTTTGGTCTAGATCAGGGGTGGGCAACTATTTTTTCCAAGGGGCCACATGAGAGCCAAAAAATATTATGGAGGGCCGCACCTAAAGGCAGACCTGCATGCTAATCTACATAATTTATTTATTTATTCACTTACTATATTTACTGTATATTACACATCATTAATATTAACATATTAATATATCAAGAAATATTCATATATTATTAGTATTAATATCATAATTATTATATTATAGTATATATATAAAAACATAATATATTGAAATTTTAATATATCATATAACATTATATTATATTATTTATTATATTATTTTATTATTGTTATAAAATTATTATACAATAATAATAAAAACCACTAAAATAAAGTAATGCTTCCTTATAGTCCCCTTCTCTGGAGATTTTTATGCAGAGGCCAGGCAGGGGAGGCAAGCCAGGGGCCCTTAGGTGGGCCGGATAGAATCAGCCAAAGGGCCGCATCCGGCCCCCGGGCCGCGGTTTGCCCACCCCTGGTCTAGATCCTTCATTATTTGAGTCCACAGTGCTCTCTGGGTGTAGGTAAACTATAACTCCCAAACTCAAGGTCAATGCTCATCAAACCCTTCCAGTATTTTCTGTTGGTCATGGGAGTCCTGTGTGCCAAGTTTGGTTCAATTCCATCATTGGTGGAGTTCAGGCTGCTCTTTGATTCTAGGTGAACTATAAATCCCAGAAACTACAACTCCCAAATGACATGTTCATTTTTTGAGTGATGGTCACTCATTGAGTTGTTAGGCATATTCTGTCCAAATTTGGTGTCAATTCATCCATTTTTATTTATTTAGATATTTCCATGAGTGGTTGAAGCCATGGATTGGATATAGAATCCATGAACCTGGAGGACTGTTAGTAGCGATCTTAGCAAAAATGGTTACCAATGTCTTGCTCTCTACAATGCTGGGATTTTGGGGACTGAAAGAAGATTGGGTTGTTGTGAGTTTTCCAGGCTGTATGGCCATGTTCCAGAAGCATTCACTCCTGACGTTTCACCTGCAGGCATCCTTAGAGGTTGTGAGGTCACAACAACCTAGAGATTCTGGCCATGAAAGTCTTCGACAATACATTGAAAGAAGATTCTTGTTTCGGATGTTATGCCTTCATTCCTCCCTAACTATTCAAGTGGGAATAGTGTGCTGGAAGAAGGTGTCACATTTGGAGAAACATTTGAAAGGCCAGGTCATTAGAGTGGTCATATTCTTCCACCTTTCTCTTGTAAAGAATGGAGCATAGAGAACAGACATTGGCTCTACCCTAAGTTGTTCTATGCATGGAAATGGCTATTCATACAAAGGAGTAGGAGTTTTCCTTTTCGTGACAGGAGTTACCTTTCAATCATAAACAAAGATGGTAGCAATGTCTTCCTTCTTTCTGATGGGCAACGTGGAAACTGATAGTAGATAGCTTAGCCTTCAGTTGCAATAGAAACCTCACAGGCCTCTCTGCTCCTTTCCCAAATGTTATGTGCTTTATTATAAAGTATTGTGGACAAGATGAGAAAAAAGGGAAAGGGCAGCATAGATGAATCAAGCTCTTTCAAATGGCATCAGAAAGACTGATAAGGGAAGAGAGGGAGGGAGAGGGAGGGAGAGAAGGGCATGGATATGGATTGAGACTGTCTTTTTACAGATCTTATCCTTTATAGGTAAGAGAGGAACAGACTAGAGTAGATATTGTAGCTATAATCCCACCATCCCCCAAGTGCTCTTAATGCTTTGTAGACTTCAGCTAAGCAAAGGGAGAAGATCAGAGTGAGCGATTCAAAGGAAAGGGAGGTCAGCATGTGAATCAGGCATCAAATGTGAACTTTTAAGTAGCAATCGTCTGGGACCGTAATACTCTGCTTGGCTTAGTACAAGCAGGTATCTGCAAAGTCCCTGCCTACTTGCTTAGAAGTCTACTCGATTCATAAGGAGAAGAAAGAGAAGTTCCCATTGCTTTGCAAGTCCAGCATGGCATGCATTTTTTATCAGAGGACCTTGTCCAGTGGTGTCATGAACCACTAATTGATCCTCTTAAGCTACGTAAAGAAAATGCCCACCAGCATAGCAGCAGGTCATACAGATAATCCAGTCACATGCCTTCAAAAAGGTCTGGAAAAGGTTATTATACCATTTGACTCTTTTATGCCAATGCATCATGGAAGCTCATTTGTAGGGGAAATATGTGGAAAATCAAACTTGATCTCCAGAAAGAAGCACACTAAACGGTTGTCTGGCTCTTCTGTATGGCTGAGGGAATGAAAAATCTCTGCATCCTCTTCTGTAGTGACTTACAGTTTTAACAAAATTATGTGCCATTTAGGAAGAGTGAGTATTGGGCTATGTGTTTTTATTTATTGCTCCTCGTACGTGAAAATGAAAAAATTCAAATATACCCCCTTGCTAGATAAAATTATAAATATTTTGAGCATTTATCAATGCCCTTCCCCCATTTCAGGGCTTTTTCCATTGGCTTTCTTAGAAAAAAATGGTTGCATCTCAATCAAGAGATAAAAGTATATTATTATAAATAATAGTAATAATAATAATAATACTCAGAAAACATTGTTGTCTTTGTATAAAACACAATCACTGGTGGCCTGTTCGGTATTGAGGATCACATAACTCATACTAACGACATTGTAGTTTTTGGAATTCACATTTATAGTAATTTTACCAGTCACATAATGGAAAGTGCCTTCAAAAGCTACCTTAGAAGTCAGGTAATATTACAATATAGGGATTTCTGAGACATTAGAGAGCAAAGTAAAGAGACATCTACCACTCTGTATGATTTATTTATTTAGGGCATTTATATCCCACCCTTCTCACCCTTGAAGGGGGACTCAGAACAGCTAGGTGAAGCACCTGTAGCAAGGTGCTTCATTAAAAGCATTTTCAGGAGGATCTCTGTCAGAAAACATTTAACTGCTGGGAGACAGGATGCTTCTCCACTCACTTTCCCACTCCCCGACACCTTGGAAATTCCAATGCTGGTGATACTGCTTGGATTTTAAGGTGTATTTTTGATGTTTGCATTACAATATGATGGTACTGTTAGCCGCCCCGAGCCCTTGGGGAAGGGCGGCAGATAAGTATGATTAAATAAATAAATAAAAAAAATATGTTTCTATGATGATACAACTCCATCGTAACTTTGCAGTGGCTTCACTAGAAGGGTGCATAGGGTGCAACTGCATTGGGTAACACCAAAATGATATTTTAAATCAAATCCATTAATAATCAAATCTGCAAAAATCAATACTGCAAATGCAGAGGGATGACTGCTATGTTGTTCTGAGAATAGCTATTAGTCTTTGGTGGTGAAGTGACGAGAACAACCCAATCTCCTCCAAGTTAATGTTACTTTTCCTTCTACCCAGCAAGTTTTCTTGATGTATTTCTGCCCAGGTAAATGAAGGCACAGATGGAGAATCTCCCACTATACTGAGCTGAATTACTGTAGGTGACTTATCTCCATTATCTGTTGTGTCATTTTTTCTCCTGGCAAGACTCCTCCTGGGCAAAGACTGAGTAAATCTGAACAGAAGTTAACAATGGTACCAGGCCAAAAGGTAAACAGCAAAATGGGTGACATATGTTGCTTTGCTCCAGATTGCAGAGCGAAGCACACTTAGCCAAACAGCCAGGTTCCTCAGGAATAGATGAGACGCCATTAAGGATGAACAATGTCTCATGCTGTGCTCATGGGCTTCTTTCTCATTATTTCAAAGGAAGTTAGAAATGTATTTTCTTAAAGGCCTTTTCAGTCAGCTCCATATAGTTAAAGAATGTGTGGAGGAGGAAGAAAAAAGAGTTTGGGAAATTTATGTTTTGGAATAGCAACTTTCAGAATCCCCTATGGTTATGCTGCCTGTGGAATTCTGGGAGTTTTTGATCAGATATTTATTTATTTACACTGTTTTTATTCCGCCCTTCTAATCCCACAGGGGCCTCAGGGCGGATTGCAGTGTACATATACATGGCAAACATTCAATGCCATAGACACACAACATATATAGACAGATGCTCAGAGGCTATTTAACATTCCAGCTTCTGGCCACCAGGGGAGCTGTCGTTTCCTCATTCTTTGCATACTTCCTGGAGATTTTATGGCTTCGTAAATCAGTTAAATTCCAAGACTTCAGAATGAGACTCTCCAAATTCGTCTGATATCTATCACTACTTTGAATCTTGTTCCATAAAAACATGAAGAAATTGGAGAATTTTGATAAATGTGTATAAAAATATCCTGCATTCACCAAGTTTAGTACACATGCTTACTTACTTAGTTACTTAGGTGATCCTTCATTGTCCGAGGATGATGGTCCTCCAAGATCAGTGTACTGCTGGCGGTGGGTCCGTAGGTGACTGTGGAGCCCTATTCTTGATCTGCATCTTCTTCTGCAATGAGGGCATTGGTTTCTGGGTGGAAGGCGGTCCCAGTCTGGCTTGAAGCACCTTCCTCTTGGCACGTTTCTCTCTTTCACCCTCCATTCATGCCTCTTCAAATTCTACAGCTCTGCTGGCCACAGCTGACCTCCAGCTGGAGCGTTCAAGGCCAGGGCTTCCTAGTTCTCAATGTCTATTCCAGAGTTTTTAAGGTTGGCTTTTAGCCCATCTTTAAATCTCTTTTCCTGCCCACCAACATTCCATTTTCCATTCTTGAGTTTGGAGTAGAGCAATTGCTTTGGGAGATGGTGGTCGGGCATCTGAACAACATGGCCAGTCCAGCGGAGTTGATGGCGGAGGACCATCGCGTCAATGCTGGTGGTCTTTGCTTCTTCCAGCATTTGTCCACTTGTCTTCCCAAGAGATTTGCAGGATTTTTCGGAGGCAGCGCTGGTGGAATCATTCCAGGAGTTGCATGTGACGTCTGTAGAAAAGTCCATGTCTCGCAGTACACATGCATTGTCAATGTGGGCATGGTTGTATTATAACTGCCTGTCAAGAAGCCATTGAAAAAGAGAGAGGTGGAACCCTTACTCAATGGTTCTCAACCTGTGGGTCCCCAAGTGTTTTGGCCTACAACTCCCAGAAATCCCAGCCAGTTTACCAGCTGCTAGGATTTCTGGAAGTTGAAAGCCAAAACATCTGGTGACCCACAGGTTGAGAACCACTGCCCTAACTGATCATCACAAGTGCTGTTGAACAGACAAGATTTCTAAAATGGGATTTGATAAGCTAAGAACTCAAAATCCCAAGCATTTCTGAGCAAATATATCAATTCCACATTCTTTCATAGTCACTTAATTTCCTCCAGTTCTACACTGCCTTCCATATTTGAAGTTGGCCAGTCATGTGATAGTCAGTGTGGGACTCCATTGATCAGCTCTGCTGCAAGTGTCTTCTAGGACACTTGCACTCCATCCTGTGGTGAGGTCGATTGTTGCATACAGCTCACCTCTCCCTATATTAAGGACAAACATTCAATGCAGAAGGTAGGAGGTGCGTATGCTTGTAGTATTAATAAATAACACCCCTTCAACTGAAAGCTTCAAATGGTATGGCCCAGAACATAAAAATATTTCTTTATTGATTGTACTGATTATATGTTGCACCAATGAAACTGAGAAAATAAAGATACCGTAATGCAAGTATCTTATGTAGAAATTACACAGAAACACAGCAGCGCTAATTACGTTAATCTACCAAAGTGTAATTTGAGAACTTTAGAAGGATTAAGTGTGAACCAAACAGGTCTTAGTTATTAGCAGCAGGAATGAAATAAATTACTGGTCGATTTCTGAGAACCTGACATTTGCTTCTGGATTATACACACCTTTTATATCGTTTGACTCTAATGTGCAGTATTATGTTTGTCACCAGACCTAATATTAAGCACCTAGGTTGTCTGTAATCACAGACAGACCAGCAGAAACAGACAGTCAGGATGGCAAATGTTCCTCAAATATTTGAAGATTCAAGAAGTTTGGATTATAACTGCCAGTGAAATATAGGCTGCGGGGATCCAGATATTGCCATCCAAAAAGCCCCCCCCCCCCCAAACCATGGGGAATTTTAAGCTGGCATGTTAGTCAGTGGTTGTGAAGTACTTAGATCTATTAGGTTCCTGCCATCTGAAAACAACTTAATGAGAGGTCCATACTTCCTGTTCATGGATGATTATTCTGGGAATATGCCCTCCTTAACAGACAATGAAGGCTAATTTGGGGGATGCTTGAGGACTATAGGCTATAGGCCAACTCTCAGTCCAGCAAGGAATGGAATTTGGGTCTTGCCACTCTAATGTACGAGTTTAGCATATTTAATGTACAGCTACCCACTCAGTTACTTGGGAGCCAATGCCATTCAATGCCATTGAGTCCAAAAAGATTTAGGAATTTCATAGGCTTAGC
Organism: Anolis apletophallus; assembly: GCA_030556195.1. Classification (NCBI taxonomy): domain Eukaryota; kingdom Metazoa; phylum Chordata; class Lepidosauria; order Squamata; family Anolidae; genus Anolis; species Anolis apletophallus. Next base: position 19,188,735 of record JARBWK010000006.1, read on the forward strand.
CTACATCTCCATGTGTGGAGTTGTGCATTGGTTATACTACTATGCAACTCTTTTGTCGAAATTCAAACCAAATGCCAATTCAAACATGCAACTGAAGGCTAAAGAAAGGTACATCCACATATGCATCTGTATCTTGTGTGTACATCTGTAAATACAATGGTTACATATATACAACTCTGCTTTTACAAAAGTGAACTAAATTCAGATGTTCTGACAAACATGTCTAACTGTATTCATAAAGGAACTGATTTTTTGATTCTTTTGCACAAAGTCACTACCCCACAGAATCACAGGTACCTCGTAACAACAATTTACTAGGATGACCACTTTCACTGTTGAATGTCTCTGAATTAGCACAACTGTGTGGATTCATTGATTCATGGCTTCTCCTTTGGCTTGCGATTCTCCCCTCTTGTAGTTTTACTGCTATGTAACTATTCTTTTTATTATAAAAACAACAACTTCACATTTCTAACTAAATTTAATTTTTAAAATCCCCTCTAATAAATGAATTACTGCCTGAGAAAAGTGAGGAGAGAAGAGGACAATCTCATCATTCAGGAAGTGATGGAAATGTGGTGAGACCTTGGCTATTGAGAGGCTTTCCTGTCAGTGGTCGAGAATGGGTTTATCGCAAGGAGATGGCAGGCAAGCAATTGGTGATAGGGAGTCAGGGTCCATCACAACTGCATAGTCAAAGGTGATGGTTCTTTTTCAATACTGGTTTGTTATTTTTGTGTGGTGGCGCAGTGGTGGCCAAAAGGGTGGTGGTTCGAATCCAGAAGTGGGGTGAGCTCCCATTGTTAGTCCCAGCTTCTGCCAACCTAGCAGTTCGAAAACATGCAAATGTGAGTAGATCAATAGGTACCGCTTCTGTTGGACGGGAACGGCACTCCATGCAGTCATGCTGGCTACATGATCTTGGAAATGTCTGTGGACAACACCGGCTCTTTAGCTTAGAAGACTACACTTAATGTCAAGGAAACCTTTACCTTTACTTATACACTGCTCTCCAATCAAAAAGTCTCTCAGCTTACAAATTAATAACTTATACTGTACATGTCCAAAACCCCAACAATATTTCAACCATACACTGTTAGAATACTAGGGACATTTGTTTATGGAGCAAAAAAATGAGTTGAGATCCTCGTTGGGCACTACAGCCCAATTCAGCTTATTGAGCTATGGCCTCTGCTTGATTGAGAGTCAATGCTATTCAGAAGAGTCCCATTTCAGTATATTTTCCAAAAATATCCAAAACAACTTCATTTGACTTAAGATTCCTCTGACTCTGAAGCACAATCCTTGTAGCATGAAGTGTGCTATGTGAATTCATTTTTCAAAGCCCACGTATCTCAGTTTGGGAATCAAGCGACAGTTCCTCTCCACTTCTTATGATTTGGATTTTTTGTGCTTTTGATCTATGGTATAGTATTAGGGTGATAAAGCAGAGTGCTATATCTTCATTAAAAGAAGAGACAGTAGTAATGAAACTATATGCAGCAGGATTGGAAGACTTCCCTGGTCATGATCTACACCACACACAGATAACGTTCTTTCTACCTTTTTATGTGGCTTAGCTTTTGGTTCTCTAATATGAGAATCTATGCATATATTTAGTATTTCATATGAGCAATATGGCTTTAGTTGAATGTAATAGGTGAAATTAGGAAACCAACCAACTGCAGATAAAAGACTGGATGGATCTATGCATAGATAGATAGATAGATAGATAGATAGATAGACAAATATAATTATGTAGGTAATGTTTCCTTGTATAGTGTCTACAAATGCACAATTTAATGAAACTTTCAATCAATATTTTTTCCATTTTCCTGTGCAAAAAAGTTCAGTTCTGTCTTAAGTTGTGGTGAAGGATTGCTTGATTAGTATAAAAAAGTTGCAGATTTAAATTATTCCTGGCAAAAATATATGTATGTGCATGTGCTCACAGACAGACATAGATGGATTTAATAGATCCCTTGATATTTATTTATTTGAGTCAATTTTTACTCTGCTTTCTTCCCACAACTAGGTGAAACTCAAAGTGGCTAACAATACAATAAGAACGTACAAAGTAAAAATTAAAGCAGATTAAATCCCAATAAATTACTTATACATACCTCCCTTAAAGTTGGAATTTGAGGGAGTCTTTTGCCCCATCACTCTGAAAGAACAAAACAACAACACAAACACAAACAAAAATAAACCAGATAAAATGACCTTAAAACAACTGGAAATGTGTTCTGGTTGACCAGTTGAGGTGACACTGCAGCCCACTGGGATTCCAACGATGACAGAGTTGGTTCACTGACCCTTAGCTTTTGTCTGCCCTGGTCTTAATAGATCAATAATTAAAACCTAATCATCAGTCTATCTGTAATGTATCACTATTAATACTTTCCCTTTCCTATTGCGAATATAATTCAGACATCTGAGAGAACTTTAAGTAAATAAATAAATATGTATTTGAAACTAGGGTGAAACTGATAAAGGATTCTGATTCTAACATTTATGTTTTATTTGCAATGAATGTTAATTGACATAAAGACTGAAGGAGAGTCTAGTGATGGATGGAAGCCCCATAGATCCAACCCTGAATCTGCTCTTTTATTGATCTGGGGTGGCCAAATTAATTTGCTGAACATTCTCTAGAAATACTCTTCCCAGTCTTTAAGCTTTTCATGTCATGGCTAGAATATTATTTACTTACTATAGAACTTATTCCCATTTAGTCTGTATCAAAATGTTATTATGCACAAAACTAAGTTTGTATAAAATTGTTTCCCAAATTTTGATCTCCAAAATAGGGGACACGGTCATATTTTTAGTTGTTGTCATCCATGTGCTTTCATATTGTTATGCTTATGTGCCTTCAAGCAGACTCCAGTTTACAGTGACCCCAACCCAGTGTTTTTTTGGTAAGATTTATTCAGAGAACATTTGCCATTGCTTTCTCTTTACATTGAGAGAATGTGTTTTGCCCGAGGTCACCCAGTGAATTTCCATGACCAAAAGAGGAATTAAATCCTAGTCCTAAACCATCATACCAATCATACTTCTCCTGGATCCAAATATAAAGTACAGCTGGGATCCTACATTCTATGCATTCAGGTAATTAAGTTTATTTCATGTCAAAAGTATTGCATAAACAATTATAAAAATGATAAAATAGAGGGAACACAAGCAGCTACTTAATTTTAGACCAAAAATTGGTAACAGCAACTGCAATGTCTGTAGCTTTAAACAGTTCCTCCACTGCATGAGGCAGGGCTTTGTGGGCAAGCATACAGATGCTAAGTTGTTTGTTCTGCTCTACAGTCACACAAGGTGGAGGATTTTTCTAGATAGTGCCATTTTGCCAGGTTGCCTTTTGATCTACCAACACCACTTCTGAGTCTGTTCAGGGACTTCCAAGTTGCCCATTCTTGGTTTGCTCCTGGAGGCAGACCCACATGAGGGGCGGGGGGGAATCCATGTGGGATTTCCTGAGGGATACTCTTGCTGTTGATGAGGGAACATTTAGAGGAGTGGTGGTTCTCATGAAACTTTTCCTTGATTTGAGTCTACTGGGAGAAGTCTGGTAGCCATGCAGTGGATGGCTTTCACAGTGCTCAACCTTACTTCTCCCACAGTTGGCAGGAACCTTCCATCACACTTTTTTTTGGGGGGGGGGGGGATGCCAACTAGCTTATAAATTCTCTCAAGAGGTGTAGATTTGAGACAGCCTATGGTTTTTCTACATGTTTTGCCCAGTGCTACAGTATGTTCACCTGCTTCGCGTGGGCAGACTTGTGTCAAACAGGACAGTCATACTCAGCAGTTGAGTAAGACAAGGCCAGGGCTGATGTTCTTATTAATTTGGTTTTCTTAATTTTGGGTTATTAATTAAGTGAAACTATACCATTCTTCTGCTGTTCATAACCAATTGTGTTTGTCCCAGTGTGCTTTCTTTTCTCACAATCCCAGTGAATTAAGTGGTACATTGAACTACTGATAATTATTTACATGCCATTCAAGAATGCACAACTACATGTGCAACTGTCAACATTTGCAGAACTCTGCTTATTCAAATATGAATAAACAACAAGTCTTACAACATGGCTCAAAATATATGACTGCATTCATTAGGTAACCAGCAATGCATTTCATTTCTGTAATTTAAAAGACAAAGCTGCCAAACGATCGAATGTCATTCTCTTAATAATTGCAGAATAGTTAAATTAGTTTTGATTTCTTCTCTCCCCTTCACTAGTTCATTCAACCTCTTTGTGCTTAGAAGCTGTAGCCATACTTTCGAGGGACTAAATCAGCTTTTCTGTTGACTGAATCAGGGAATCCCAGTACACATCTAGTCCTTTAGGGTTTCGGTGGATCAATCTGTTACTCATCTGCCTTCATTTTGCATGTCCTTGTTCATAAATACTGTAAACATACATTTATAAATGGCTTTTAAAGACAATTCAGGCAAGAGCAACCAGTAAAGGATAACTGTGCTTGAAAAACATATATTAGTGCAAATTGGGATGGTACTAGTGTTCCATCATCTCCCTATTACGTTGTCACTACCCATAGATGTAGGCAGGGAAAGGGAAAGAATAGTCCCACTCTATTCTGCTTTGGTCAGAGCTCACCTGGAATACTGTGTTCAGTTCTGGGCACCACAATTTAAGAAAAATATTGATAAGATGGAGTTTGTGGTCTCTTCCAACTTTATGATTCGAGGATTTTAAATGGGATGATGGAGGATTAACTGGGACTGTCTTTGACAATTCGGTATATGTAGCAGGCATGTTAGAACAATACATGGAATAAAAGTTTTTAAAACCAATCTAATAACCAATCTAATTATGATATCAATCTACGGCAATTAAAATATATTAAAAACCATATGTATCTGTATTCAACAGCTCCAACCACTTAAAAACTGAAGGTTTATTTAAATAAAAATGATCTGTTGGGCAAATGACATATTCCATTTATTGTTTACTTAAGCAGAATTCCCCATTATAATAATTTCACATGGATTTTAATCCTTTTTTGTTCCAACTTGGTTAGGGCCATTGAACCAATTGGATATATCAATTTCTTGACTTTTCATTCAACAATTGATTCAGTGGGCCTACTTTAATGCTGGTTAACTGAGAGATAGAGCCAGGGTGGTATAGTGGTTTGAGCATTGAACTCTGGGTCTAGAGACCAGGGATTAATCCCTTGCTCAGTCATGGAAAACAGAAACCCACTGGGTGATCTTGGGTAAGCCACACACTCTCAAGTCCATAAAATCCTAATAGGTTCTAGGCATGTGCATTCAGAGAAAACCTTGTCATGTTTCATGTCCCAGCTTTCAGTGGGGGGCCCAATCCATTTTTTGTAAGCCTCCCAAAGTTAGGAGATTTGTTTTCAGTACTTTCATTTTGGGGCCAGAATATCAGACCATTATGGAGGGGGGTGGCCTTCCCACACGCTGGTTCTCCTTTCCAGCTTGCATTTTTCTTATCTGGCACCTGCTATTTCTATTCTAGAGTAAGAGGGACCAAGCTGTAGGCACTGGTAGGCACCCGTGCTTTCCAGGCCTGCCTGTATGCCCTGCTACACACGCACTCTCCTTAGAAAGAGAGTTCATATGTGGTGGGGCATGCAGGCAGGCCTGGAGCTCAGCTGCAGGTTTGTTCTGGGTTGCACCAGGCTTCTTCTCTTCCTCCCCCTTCCTCTTCCTTGTCTTCCTCCATGATGTGGAGATGGACAACTGTGCAACCTGGGAAGCAAGAGATCAAGCCCTCAATCAACTTGCCTCCTTGCCTTGGAAAGAGAGTGCATGTGTGGTGAGGTGGGCAGGCAGGCCTGGAACTCGGCTACAGGCATGCTCCGGGCCTAGCTGCCTATACACTCCGCCACATATGCACTCAATTTCCAAGGCAAGGAGGCAAATTGATTGAGAGCTTGTCCTCTTGCTTCCCAGGTCACTCAGTTGACCATCCCCAAGTCTGGATACTGGAAGGGAAGCAGTATCAGGGAGGAAGACAAGAAGGAGGAATGAGGAGGAAGAGAAGAAGTGTGTTGCCTGCCTGCATGCCCTGCCACACACACACACACACACACACACACACACTTTCCAAGGCAAGGAGACAAGTTTGGATGCACCTGAAAACAGGCAGGCTTTTGTGTCAAGCAGATTTTTGTGTGGGGAGGGGGCTTCCCATTTCATACTTCAGAATAAACAGAAGATATGAAAGAAATGATAGAAATGTTAGGAACACATTTTGTTCACACGTCTAATAGGTTCACCTGATGGTCACCATAAGTCATAAATTACTTGAAGGTACCCAGCAATAAACCAACACTATTACAACTATGCAGGTGTGGATTTTTGGATGTTATGTTACTGGAGGTGCTTCCAGCGTGCCACTTTCTTCACTGGGATTCCAGAAATAGTGACAATATACACCACTGATTGCATAGCATCAGCATTCAACAGAAGGGTGGTGCAGTGCAAATAATATGTTACTATGGATTGAAGACTTACACTATAATAAAGGCTCTTGCCTATATACAGTTGGAGAATCACTAGTATATACTCTGCACAAAAAAGAACATAGCTTCTGTGCCAGTGCAACACATTACGGAAGCTGTCTCGATCATTGTAAAGAAATCAAGGTCTCTCTAAGGAGGAGGAAATGTTCTATATAAATGGGTTTGTATGCACTGGAGTTTTGCCGAGGAAACTGCAATAAATTATTATACACCTGAGTTTTGTGAAACTGCTAGCCTGATGATGTATGCCATGATGATCAATGGAGAGAAAGAGGGAGGGGGAAGAAAAATATTGATTTGCCATGCAATAAAGCTAAGATTGTCTATAAATAATATATTTTTTCATGGGTCTTTCATAAAATTGCTTGTCTTGCATTAATATTTGACTGGTATACCCATCCTCATTTGCACACCGGTAAAGTGTGATTTAAATACTGGGACTGGATCTGCTGTATAGTTTACCAACATTGGTTTCAGAGAATGAACTAAAGTCTTCAGAAAATTTATCATCCTTCAGAGCTGGTGGGGGTCTACTGCAAACAAGTAAAAAACTCATTTGTTTTCAGACCAATTTTTTCATGTATTAAAGGGAATGCCTTCTGGTCACTGGCTAGGCAAAGGATGGGGAGTCCTTCAAAGGATGTTTTCATCAGTCTTAGGACCCTTCTACATTTCCATATAAAATCCAGATTATCTGCTTTGAACTGGATTATATGACAGTGTAGACTCATATAATCCAGCTCAAAACAGATAATGTGGATTGTCTGCCAACCCCCCGAAATAACGAGACGGACACAAAATATATGGATTCAAAATTTGGGCAACTTTTATTAAAATAGTTACCTATTTAACTTGTAACTCAACTAACTTGTTGGTGTCAGTTTTAACTTGGTGTGTGCAAGCTGAGGTAGCGTCTCCTAAAGTCTACCCCTCAGCTATTCAGGCATACTACCTGGGTCCCCCGTATCTTTCAACATGAGCAACCCGTAAGGGAAACATCAGGAGAAATCTCTCTCAACTTATGAGACTAGACTCTCCCAGCTCCTGGAACATTCATCCTCACCTCACCTCTAAAATGAACAGTCTAGGTGAGTGTTTGCCTAATGTCCCACACCCTTAAGGGGTGCCTTAAATGTATACAAACCTTTGAATAACTCAACTATTTACGCCACGGATTGGGAGCAAATGTCCTATTTAGCTCCCATCCCCCACCAAGCCATCCAATATTAACTGAACACCCATTCTCAAATCTTGTAAAAACAGTAAATTGCCCCTATCAGTCAGATGGATCCCATCTGATCTGTACAGGTGAGGGTTGTCCAGCACAATCTGACCATGAAATATGTAGGAGCCCCTCCCTCTTGCAAGCGCCGTGCGCATGGCCCGGTTCACCCTCTTTCTAGCCGCTTCCATTTGTCTAACATCCCCGCCACCTGACCACCGGAAGCGAGGGATGAACGCAGACCAGGCGATGTGCACCCGAGGCCATGCATGCCAAATTTTGCAAATATCATTCCAAGCTTGCAAGTACAGGGCCCTACCCTTCAACAGGCCTAGATCGTTACCTCCCAGATGTAAAACTAAAACATCTGGAGGTGGCCCTCGCCTAGACTGCAACAATAGCGGGATCAAACCGTCCCAACGCATACCTCGGACTCCATGCCACTCAACCGTAGCGACGGATGCGAGGCCCAAATGCTGACCATAGTGAGACCTCATGGCCTGCCGGGACGCCCAGTGTATGAAACTGTGTCCGCAGACGAGGATCCTCCATCTATGGCCCAGCAACGCAGGATCTGAAACGACAGATCAACCTTATGACAACGGAGTACGCACGTATTTCCTGAAGGCATTTGATTTCCATCTGCCCAGGGTTTTTATCTTCTCCGTGTCATATCCCATCACATTGGCCACCGAAGCTGCTCCAATGCGGAACGAATGGGTTGCAAACCTGAATTGCCCTAAACCCATCAAGCTCAGCGCTTTGCTGGTAACTGCCCAGAACTGGTATTTGGATAGCGGTGTGCCATCCCGGTGACTAAACAAGTAACCTGGCCCTTGTCCCCTAATTCCATTAAACTGCACCAATGCTGCAACTGGGCATAAATCGGGGTCACTACATTTTGACAAATTTATCACTGAACCCTTGGCCCCCTGGTCCGTTTTGGATGAACGAACCCTCAACCTAATACCCATCTGAGTGATGGTCAGGTCAGAATGCATGAGGGCCCGCATTGTCTTATCCGTTTTGGAAGCTGGGACTAGCTCGCTAATTCTCAATGCCGCGAAAAAGGCTGTCAGCGCTGCCGCATGGAACAGAATCTGTTCATATGCGTCCACGCAAACCTTGGGCCACATCATCTTTAATCCTTTTAGCACGGCAGGGGTAATGGGTTCTCTATCATCTTGGGGCTGCCCGCTACTCCTTGACCATCCGGCCAAAATCTTATGGAGCCGGAAGTCGTTGGTCGAATCTGGAAGGCCTTGTGCCTTAAGCCAGTATGCCAGTGCAGACAAACGCGCCCTGATTGAATGCGGGCTAGCCCCTTCTTCTGCAAAACACGCAAAACTGTGCTATATGCTCGTATGGAACAGGGATAGCTTGCGGCATGCTGTAATCCTTCCTAAACCCCTCAAATTCCTTAACTGCTCTTGCATACGACTTCATGGAGCTTGGGGCCAAAGCAGATGCCATACCAGTTAGAGTCTCGTGCTCCCAACCGTCCAAAGATGGTCTGGCATTCGTTGGGGCAGGACGTCGGCGCCGGGTTCCAGTTGCCGGAAACGCTCCATCTGCAAACGAGATAGAGCGTCGGCAAGTGAGTTATTAACCCCAGCAACATGGAAGGCTCGGAACAAGATATTAAATTGCAAACAATGGAGTGTAAAGTGTCTCAGGGCGTTCATGACTCTCTGATTTTTAGATGTTAGGGCATTAATTACTTGTACTGTCGCTAGGTTGTCACACCAAAAATGGACTGTAGAGTTTGCAAACCTCTCAGCCCATATTGTGACCGCTACCAAAATTGGAAAAAACTCTAAAAAAGTCAAATCGGACGTGGTGCCAGCATCATGCCAAGCTTGTGGCCACTGCTCTGCACACCACTGGCCATCAAAGTAAACCCCAAATCCTATCGACCCCGAAGCGTCCGATGCCACCTTCATCGCATCCCTGACCGCCAATTCCTGTCTCCAGAAAGATACCCCATTAAAGTTGGATAAAAATTCAAGCCAAATTAGCAGGTCTGCCTTAATGGCCCGCGTCACCCGCAGATGATGGTGAGGCGACTCGATGCCGGAAATGGCGTCACACAACCTGCGTAAAAATGCACGCCCGGGTGCTACCACCCTGCATGCAAAATTTAAGTGTCCAATTAACTCCTGAAATTCTTTCAGGGTTGCTTTCTTGCGACACAGGAATTGCCGGACCCTAACGGTTAAACTGGTCACCTTTTCTACGGGAAGCCTTGAAAACTGATTGATGGTATCAAGCTCAATCCCGAGAAAAGTCAGAGCCGTGCTGGGACCCTCTGTTTTCTCGTCCGCCAACGGCACCCCTAACTGACTGGTCAGCTCCTGGAATGAGCGCATGAGAAATCTGCACTCCCCAGTCCCTGCTCTTCCTATAAAAAGATAATCATCCAAATAATGGACCACCCCCTGCAGGCCTGATTGGGCCTTCAACGCCCATTCTAAAAATGTACTAAAACGTTCAAATGCTGCGCATGAAACCGAGCAGCCCATGGGCAATGCCCGGTCCATGTAAAACCGTCCACGGAATCGAAAACCAAGGAGGTCGAAATCCGCCGGGTGAACTGGGAGCAGACGGAATGCTGACTTAATGTCGCACTTTGCTAAGTCGGCTCCCAAGCCCATCCGGCGAACCATCCGCACCGCAGCGTCAAAAGACGTATATTTAACTGACGACAACTCTGCAGGGATAGCGTCATTCACCGACTCGCCCTTAGGGTAGGACAGGTGGTGAATGAGGCGGTATTCGCCTTGCGCCTTCTTGGGTACGATTCCCAATGGCGAAACTCTCAATTGAGGAACCGGAGGTGTAGCAAACGGTCCAATAACCCTGCCCTCTTTAACTTCCTTATCTATCTTTTGCTGAACTAGGTGCTCTAAACCAATCACCGACTTCAAATTCCTTGTTAACTGAGGCGTACGCGGACCCACAGTCGGGATCCGGAAACCTCGTGAAAAACCCTCCCAAACATAACTCGCGTCTTCCCTATTGGGATATAACGCCAACAATTCCCTTAACTTGTCCAGCCTAATTGGACTGGGGCCCTTTGGGAAGGGATGATTGCCCCGGGGGTTTCTTGTATTGGTTATCCCTAGGCCCTCCTTTATTAAATCCCCCCCGGGGACAATTACGCGTGGCGTGGGCTCCCAAGCAGATGCCACACGAGTGCTGAAAGCGGCAGGGGCTGCGACAGCAACCCCGCGGGCCGCCGAAGTCCCAGCAAATATTTCCTCGCCGTTGGGCCTGTTGCTGGGGACCCCCTTTCCGAAAGGACTGGGGATTCCTGCTGACGATAGTCTGTCCGCTGTCAGCCTTCTTCCTCACTCCCCCTTTTACTGTGCCCATAACTTCCGACCACAATTGATTGTTGATCAAATCCCACCTCATGTCTGGGTTAGACGCCGCCTTTAAGCGAAAACGCTTATCGTAATCAAGCCATGCATCACCTGGGCCCTCTAAGGGTGCGTGGCGTATCAAGCTCTGGTACTGGAACAGAGCTGGACCCCTATCCGGGTGCGCCTTTGAAATAATGGCTGCGTAAACTGAGAAGCACGCATGCCAATTATCCCAAATCTGGTCCACCTTCCTTTTCTTTAATTCGTCCTTCCTTTCTTCGTCCAGCTCATCTTTTTCTTTCTTATCTAACTCCCTAACCTAGAGGGAGAAGATATCTCACGTACTGTTACGCACTATCTTGTCTATAACTTTCTGCGTAAGGTGGGACCCTAAGTCAACCACCGTCTTGCTCGGGGTCATATGCGCAGGCCATTTTTCAGTTCCCCACCACTTGTTCGCTTCACTAGCCCTGGCCATCTCAAGGGTGACCGTGGCTGGCGTGGATTGCTGTGGAATGGCACCACCGTGGTCTTGGCTAGCTTGTGTCGGAACTGCCTGGGCTACGCTGCCCTGTGTGTTCTGTTGTGTGGGAAGCGCTACCTGGCCCTGATCCCAGGGCCCACGATAGTGTGGTGTTAGTACCTTGAGACGTCGATGGCCTCTCCGGTGGCACAAACTGGGGCAGAACCTGGACTGGCGCCGTCTGGTCGACCACTACGGGTGCTGTCAATGTTGACTGCTCCTGGGGCCTGGGTAACTCCTCCGGCACTGCTCCCGAGGTCGCTGCCTGCTCAGTTGTTGTCAGGACTTGCTCCGTCTCGTTAGCACCTCCCGAGGGCTGACCCCTCTGCTGTTCCTCCGCCCTCTTTCTGGCTGCTCGTTCGGCTTCTATGGTAGAAAGACGAGATAAAATGTTAGCATATCTCAAGTCCATGCTAGCTACCCGCGCCGGCCTTGGTGCCACCCCCGCTGTGGCTAAACCCATGTCCGACTCGATCTCCAGAACCCTCTTGAGGACCGCATCCATTTTCCTCTCTGAGACGCCCTGCCCTCTCAGGTGAGGCCTGAGGACGACGCCCGCTGCCGCCTTCTTCGCTGGGCCTTGCCCCTTAACGCCACCGCAGTTCTTCTTAGGTGCCATCTGCAAATCAAAGCATCGAAACAACACGTCAACATGGGTGGCAATCCACGAAAGATTCCCGTCTTCACGAACCTAATATGCTGCGGTCCATACGCCTCTTCGTGGCATAACATAAATGACTCCTATTCGAGCAGAACATTCTCCTCCTGTTCTACTTGAATAGCATTCATGTAGGTCCGCAGCAAGGTGCACATCGAGTCGGGAGCTCCTCCCTTAGTTTTCTCCTATCCTCGTTATCCCTTTATTGTATTATAATACAACTATATTGGCGTTCTAGATAGTGATTTAATATATACCTGTAAATATCAGTAAAATAATTATCCTCCCATCCTATTCCATTTCGATTTATTAGTATATACCAACCTAAGTCTGTTCCATTTCATTTTATTTTAGTTTATATATTCATTCCTACTATTTATAAATTTCATGCCAAATAATTTTTGGTTCCTTTCCCCCTTTTTTATTCGTCTCGTCCCTTTTCATATATTTATTGTATTTATTTATTTTATTGCATTTTGTTGTCTTTAAGCATTTACTTTATTTTATGTATATATATATATAATTTATTTATTTATTTTCCTTCCTTCTTCTTCTTATTATATTTTATTCATTTATTTATTTATTTTATTGTATATATATATATATATATATATATTATTTTTATTTATTTATTTAATTATTTATTTATTATTTATTCATTTATTTATTATTTTTATTTTCTGGCGAAAAATGGCCGCCATCCCAAGATGGCGGCCCCAGGGCCAGCCACCATGTGGCCAAGATGGCGGCCCCAGGGCCAGCCACCATGCGACCAAGATGGCGGCCCCCAGTGGCGGCTCGCCATGCGGCCAAGATGGCGGCCCCCATAGGGGGCCGCCATCTTGGCCCTCCTTGTTGTCACTAGCGCGCATGCGCGCCCGGAGCGGCCGTCAGTGCGCATGCGCGCTCCCTGACCAGCCCCCCCCAAGGCGCATGCGCGCCGAAGAAAGAACGGCGCCCTGCTGGGAACTTGCCGGAGCGGCCTGGCGGGCTCCTGCAGGCCCGGGAGGCCGCTCCTGGGCGGCGAAGCATGGGCGAGGCCCAGGCGACCGGGCCGCCCACAAAGCTCGCCGATGCACCCCAGCTCGCCAGGCGGCCCGGGCGGGCTCCCTCCGACCACGCAGGCCGCCCCCCCGGACCCGCAAGGCAGGGGGCGAGGCCCAGAAAGCCCGGGCCCGCCCGAACAAGCCCCCCGGGAGGGCGCCACTCGTTGGAGTGGCCTGGCGGGCTCCTGTAGGCCCGCGCAGGCCGCTCCTTGACCGCCGAAGACGGGGGCGAGGCCCAGGTGAGCAGGGCTACTGTAACGTTCCTGAGGCGGGCCCCGGGCCCGCCCGCATCCCGCCCACCAGTCTTCCCCCCGACCTCCAGCTGCTACTCAGGGCCTGTAGGCCTGGGAGAGGGGGCCCTCGCACAGAAAGACCCCCGCCCCTTAACCCAACTGCCCGAAGGTGAGTATTAACTATCGCTAAGGTGATTATTAAATTACCCCCTATGTTCCCCATAGGTCAGGGCTATTGGGCCACTACAGCCCCCCTGGCTATACCCACTAGTGGCCCTCCAAGTACTAAACAAGGGGCCAACCCATAGCCCCCTGTTCGCTCCTCCTGCTCCATGCTAGGCGGCGAGGAAGTCCACCAGGGAGTCTCACTCCTCGCACCCCAGCAGGCCCCAAACCGACCTTCACTCAAGTAGGGGCCTCGTGCCAGTACTGCCTTCCTCGCCGATGCTCCAGAGCAGAATGAGGGAAAAGGGGCTGGCAGCACATTATGCCAGCCCCTCCTCCCTTCCAGTACATTCTGCGCAATCAACCAATCTCTTCTCCGGGGGGAGGAGACAAAGTTGCTCCACTCTCCAACATGTTGGATAGTGAAGTGTATTATCTTTGATAATCTGGATTATATGACAGCATAGAAGGGGCCATAGTTTGCTTAACTCATGGAAAAGAATGATGGGAAGTTCAATGTAGTCATCAAACACTAGGCAAACAGTGGGTTTCTGTGAGTTTTCTGGGCTATATGGCCATGTTCCAGAAGCATTCTCTCCTGATGTTTCGCCCACATCTATGGCAAGCATCTTCAAAGGTTGTGAAATCTGTTAGAAACTAGGCAAGTGAGGCTTTTATATCTGTGGCATATCCAGGGTGGAAGAAAGAACTCTTGTCTGTTTGAGCCAAGTGTGAATGTTGCAATTGACCATCTTGATAAGTATTTAATGACCTTGCAGCTTCAAAGTCTGGCTGGTTGCTGCCTGGGGGAATGCTTTGTTGGGTGGTGTTAGTTGGCCCTAATTGATTCTTGTTGGAATTCCCCTGGATTTTTTTTTAGTGTTGATCTTTGTTTACTGTCCTGAATTTAGAGGGTTTTTAAAAATTTCTGGTAACCTCCAGAATTTTCCACATGCTTATGGATTCTTATGGATTCTCTTTGTTGTCTGACATGGTAGTTGTTAGAGTGGTCCAGCATTCTTGTGTTCTCAAATAATATACTGTGTCCAGGTTGGTTCATCACGTGCTCTGCTGTGGCCGACTTCTCTGGCTGAAGTAGTCTGCAGTGCCTTTTGTGTTCCTTTATTCATGTTTGGGCAATGCTGCGTTTGGTGTTCCCTATGTAGACTTGTCCACAGCTGCATGGTATACAGTAGACTCCCGCAGAGGCAAAAAAATTGTCATGATATCAAACCACATCTGTACCATATATCTCTTCTACAAATATGGCATTATAAAGGAATGCTGTTGCCTGTGCAGTAAATGCTGTTTTCGGTTCAAAACAACCACATGCAATGTTTGCATAGAATATGTCCCCAATTATGAATAGCCTTCAACAGTTTCGTGGCTTTCAAAGTCTTTACTTGAGACTACAATAGTTGAATGGTTAAATAATAATAATATTCCATGGGTATCTTGTAATTTTGATTGGATATAGCAGGGCTGTCCAACTTCTACCGGACCTGTGGCCGGAATTCCGGTTGCTGATGACCTGGGGGGCTGAAGGGTCTGCCTCCGCCCCCGGCTCTGCCCCCTCCCCGGCTCCACCCCTGCCCCGCCCGCAGCTCCGCCCCCTCCCTGCCTTGGAGGTGTCTGTGGAGGACACCGGGGCTTTGACTTGGAGATAGAGATGAACACCAAAATCCCAGTCTCAAGTCCCAGTCCCTGCTTTGAACTGGATTATATTGCAGTGTGGACTCAGGGCCCTTCACACAGCCATATAACTCAGAATATCCAGGCAGGAAACCCCACAAAACCTGCTTTGAACTGGATTATATTGCAGTGTGGACTCAGGGCCCTTCACACAGCCATATAACGCAGAATATCCAGGCAGGAAACCCCACAAAACCTGCTTTGAACTGGATTATATTGCAGTGTGGACTCAGGGCCCTTCCACACAGCCATATAACCCAGAATACCTGCTTTGAACTGGATTATCGGAGTCCACACTCATATAATCTGGTTTAAAGCAAATAACATGGGATTTTATTCAGATGTGTGGAAAGGAAGTCAAATAAGAAGCCAAGGCCCTTCCACACAGGCCTATAACCCTGAATGATAAGGCATAATATTCATTCTGCCTCTGCTAACAATAATAATAATAATAATAACAACAACAACAACAGGTTCCTGGAGTAGGAGACCTCCAAGGGCCATCCAGGGCCATCCAGTCCAATCTCCTTCTGCCATAAGGGGAAAATACAATCAAAGCATTCCTCACAGATGACCATTCAGCCTCTGATGATGATGATGATGATGATAATAATAATAATTACAATGGGTTCCTAGAATAGGAGACCTCCAAGGGCCATCCAGTCCAATCTCCTTCTGCTATAAGGGGAAAACACAATCAAAGCAATCCTCACAGATGGCCATTCAGCTTCTAATGATGATGATGATAATAATAATAATAATAATTACAATGGGTTCCTAGAATAGGAGACCTCCAAGGGCCATCCAGTCCAATCTCCTTCTGCTATAAGGGGAAAACACAATCAAAGCATTCCTCACAGATGGCCATTCAGCCTCTAATGATGATGATGATGATGATAATAATAATAATAATAATTACAATGGGTTCCTAGAATAGGAGACCTCCAAGGGCCATCCAGTCCTACCTCCTTCTGCTATAAGGGGAAAATACAATGAAAGCATTCCTCAGCCATGTTGAATCAAACCTAAACTCTCATGAGAGCAACAGAAAGTACTGAACCTTGAGTTCTCCTCCATCCAGAGAGCACTGTGGACTCAAATAATGATGGATCAGGACCAAACTTGGCAGGAATCCTCAGAAGAGGAGGAAGCTGGAAAGGGAATGGATGAGCATCCCCCGCGCGCTCCAAACTCGGCCCCCCCCCTTTTCGCTCTGGCCATGCCCCTCTCGCTTGGTGCACTCTCTCCTTCCCTCTTTCTTTCAAGTGGTGGAAAAGGGAAGGAATGAAAGGGGGAAAGAGAGAGAGAAGGAGGGAGGGAGAGAGAGGGGGAGGGAGGGAAGTAGGAGGAGGAGGAAGGGAGCCTGCTCCCCCCCCGCCCCTCACCCCCCCCCCGGCCGGGAAAAAATAAATAAAAATATTCGAAAAAATATTCGAAAAAAATATTTTAAAAATATTTTTTTTAATCTTAAAAAGGAGATATCTTGCAGGAGGGTAGGGGGCCGTGGGGAAGGGGTTGGGGGCCATATACGGCCCGCGGGCCACCAGTTGGACAGCCCTGGTTTGCATCTAATAGGATTCAGGCCATAAATCTTGTTAAGGGTCCACAGAAACGTTTTCCCTATTCCATCTTCCAGCCTTTCAAATAGATGTCTTCTGCACTGTTATTTTCTATTCAAAGCTGGATAGGTTAAATAATAGATGCAATTTGTTAAAATCTTCATTCTGAAAAAGCTTTCAGCAGAGCCATCTAACTTTAATTCAAATATAAATGCTGAATCAACTTAATAGTTACCTTTCCCTGTTCCTAATGTAAAAGTATTTGCCTTTTATTCCTTTTCGATTACCTTAAAAATATTAACTAATATTTTAATCTTCTAATTTTCCTTTCTCGGATTTCAATATATTAAACCTATTTTGTTAACTTTCCTATCGCCAACTAACAATTGGGTTGGAATACTTGAAAATTGCAAAACTGGGATATAAGCCCCTGATTGTGTACATTAGCCAGGGAGGTGCTGCTGAGATCAATTTATATTGCAATCCACAAAGATCAAATCCCACAAGCACCGTCAGGCGAAAGGGAAAGGCAACTAGAAAAATATAATTGGTTCTGTTTGGACCATTGCATTATCCTACAGCTTAAGCAAGATCAGTTGGAAGACAGCAATAAAAAGATAGCAACAAGACCTGCCTCTTGCACTGACTCCTCAAAGAACATTGTTCTCCTTGTTCTGCATGCATCATAGTGTAGTCTAAGGCACATCCTCCCACCCAACCACCCCCCACGCCACACTCTTTAATTGGAAGAGCGGCATCTTCATTCTCCTCACGCAGCGGATTTGCCATTGCTTCCAACTGTGTGGTTAGTTTTGCAAATTAAATACAATCATACCTGCTTAATCCATGTCTCATTTAGCCATATGCCTGAATGACTGAATTTCCATGTGGCAAACAATGTATGCCTGTGCCTTGTTCACAAACTACCAAATTAAACAAGCATGAGGTTTACAGCAATTTCCGTGGCTGAGTTGGAATGAATGAAATGGGTGACTTCTGCAATATATTATCGAACACAGGGAAATTACAGGTGCTCTGAAGATGAAAATGTATCCTTCTCCATCCTCCACCCTCATAATGTTTCTAAGGGGAAGGAAGTATTGAATTATTCAGTATCTTTGTACAGCTGGCCCTTCATATCACTGCTTCTGAATGCACCAATTTTAGCATCTGCAGGAAGATCAAACCAGTACATACTCCAGGTAGTAAAGCCCGACTGCTCACTGGAGGGAAGGATATTAGAGGCAAAGATGAAGTACTTTGGCCACATAATGAGAAGACAGGAAAGCTTGGAGAAGATAATGATGCTGGGGGAAATGGAAGGAAAAAGGAAGCGAGACCGACCAAGGGCAAGATAGATGGAGGGTATCCTTGAAGTGACTGGATTGACTTTGAAGGAACTGGGGGTGGCCACAGCCAACAGGGAGCACTGGTGTCGGTTGGTCCATGAGGTCACGAAGAGTCAGAAGCGACTAAACTAGAAATAAACAAGCATCTGCTGCTTGAAAAGATTCCACCCCCCAAATAATCAAAACAGCAAACTTTGATTTTGCCATTATATATAAGAGAAACCACATCATGAATGCAACTTGCATATAATGGGGCTTGAACATTCATGGATTATTCATCAGGTGTTCTGGTACCATACCACAGCAAATAACAAGTGTCCACTGTATTGAATATCTTGCTGGAAATACTTTACTCCCAAGTCAAACTCCTGTTTCAGCCAGGACTTCAGGTCTCACCTCGCTTTAGAAAGTTTGAGGTCAAAAAGTGTGTGTGAGAGAAGGATACAAAATGAATAATCGGGTTGTGGCGCAGCTGGTTGGGAGTCAGCTGCATTAAAATCACTATTGACTGAGAGGTCATGAGTTTGAACTCAGCCCGAGTTGGAGTAAGCTCCTGACCATTTGTCTAGCTTCCTGTCGACCTATGCAGCCCGAAAGACAAGTAGGAAATTTAGGTAATTTAGCACTTTGCTAAATGTAACTAATTTACGACACCATAAAACTCTCTAGCAGCATGCAAAAAAGATTGAGGAAGTACTCCATTGGTGTCACATGTGGATGGTGAAGCAACAGCTCCCCCGGTGGCTGGAATTCAAAAAAGCATACCTTCACGAAGCTGGAAAGTTAAATAGTGTCTGTGTCTCTGTCTATATATGTTATGTGTCTATGGCATTGAATGTTTGCCACGTAAATGTGCATTGTGATCCGCCCTGATTCCCCTGCGGGGTGAGAAGGACGGAACATAAATAATGTAAATTAATAAATAATCATAATTGAAGAAATTTATTGAAGAAGTTGCCCAGCTATTAAATGAGACCTACAGCTGAGACTTACTAGCTGAAAGGTCCACTAGAGCAGTGTTTCTCAACCTGGGGCTCGGGACCCCTGGAGGGGTCGTGAGGGGATGTCAGAGGGGTCGCCAAAGACCATCAGAAAAGACAGTATTTTCTGTTGTTTATGGGGGTTCTGTGTGAGAAATTTGGCCCAATTTTATCATTGGTGGGGTTCAGAATGCTCTTTGATTGTAGGTGAACTAAAAATCCCAGCAACTACAATTCCCAAATATCAAGTCTCTTTTTCCAAACTGTACCAGTGTTCATATTTGGGCATACTGCCAAGTTTGGGCTACATCCATCATTGTTTGAGTTCACAGTGCTCAAGATTTAGGAGAACTACAACTCCAAACTCAAGGTCAATGCCCGCCAAACACTTCCAGCATTTTCTGTTGGTCATGGGAGTTCTGTGTGCCAAATTTGGTTCAATTGGTGAAGTTCAGAATGCTCTTTGATTGTAGGTGAACTATAAATCCCAGCAACTACAACTCCCAAAGAACATAATCAAACCTCCCACCCCCGCCCCACCAATATTCAAATGTGGGCACATCAGGTATTTGTGCCAAATTTGGTTCAGTGAGTGAAAATACATCTGGCATATCAGATATTTACATTAGTATTCATAACAGTGACAAAATTTAGTTATGAAGTAGCAATGAAAATAATTTTATTGTTGGGGGTCACCACAACATGAAGAACTGTATTAAGGGGTCACCACATTAGGAAGGTTGAGAACCACTGCACTAGAAGAGCTTACTGGAACAATCTTCTGGGGCTATGACATTACTCTGCTAGTATCATTTGAGATGGTAACATTGCTCTGCTAGTATCATTTGGAATAACTGCCCTTCCTTCATTACTTTCCTTGTAATTCTGATGATGTTATTGTTCTCTTTTCATTGAGGGCTGGTTTATTTTCCCCCTCGAAACATGTTCCTATCAAATTAAAAACCTGGGCCTTTGCAACTGTAGCCCTGAAATTAGATTAGCACATGGAGAAATTGAATAAATCCAATAGCCTGAGAGCTGATGTACTTCTATACATTTCATTTTAGCCTGGCAAGTGGTGCATGTAAATTGAATGTGTGGGATAACAGTGTGTTGTGCAATTGTATCTGACTCTTCAGTCAGCTTTACACTTAGTATGGGAGGCATGTCCATGGTGGAATCAGATCCACCAGTGCTGCCCTTCTAGTAAAGAGAACAGAGTTTGTAATAGAATGGGGGTCTAAATGGACAAACTGGTTTATCATAGAGACTTAGACCCAATCTACATGGGTTTTAAATATAGAAGAATTCCAATTCCAACTCTTGACTGGCTTCAATGTTCACTTCCATGAAAACCAGTTATAGATCCTTTCATTATTTCAGGATTAAATTTAGGATAAAATTAATACATTTTAACTGCTTTTAAGAATTAATTGGATTTCCCCCCTTGGCCTTTTCTTTATCTTGGGATTGACTGAGCAGATGAGGTTGTGATGGTTTCACCATTTCTTCCTTTCTTTGTATTCATATATTCAGATTTTTAAACCTATTCTCCCTATTCTCTGGGAGTTGCAGATATACAGTGAGCTATTGGTATTTGTATTGGTTCTGATTTGAAGATCCCCATGGTGTCATAAAATGTTGTCCCTTATTTAAAATTGCAAAATCAAGTCATGTTTCTTTGGAATTTAAAGAAATATATTTTCAAGTCTTGAATGGTTGAATTCAAACATGCAAAATCTGTGGATACAGAGGGCTAACTCATGCAATTTGGAACTCATGCAATTTGGAACTGGGAAGCAATTTTTATTATTTATTTATTTCCTATATTTATACCCTGCCCTTCCCCCCCCCCCCCCCCGAAGGGGGACTCAATGGCCAATGTTCATGTACATACTGGTGAGGGGCAACTTCTGCTTGTTTGGGGGCATACTGTCCAACTTTCACACTTTTTGATAATCTTGTATCAGTGCACTCTTTCAGCCCAACTGTCTCTCTCCTTGTCTCACTTGGCCCATTTGTCCTTGGGTTACTTCAATTGCTGAAAATTGAAAGCTATTCAATAGTGGAACTCAATGCCTCAGAGTGTGGTAGAAGCTCCTTCACCTATAAACAGAGGCTGGGTTTTAGGGATTTCAGCTAGGACTGTGGATAAGGAGGTCCATGCTTGGTGAGCTTCCGCTAAACCATATCAGCCAGGACAGAGAACAAGGTTGAAGGCAAACTACAGAGGTTTATTACAGTTTTGCCAAAAGAGATGCAAATATCAGCAAAGCCCTTCAAAATGTATAAGCATAAACTAACAGAAAATCACATTTTATGCAGTTCTGACAGTTATTCAGACTTCCGGTGCTTTGCCCAATTGGCTAAGAAACTGTGCGGGCTAGTATCCATGCAAGGATTTTCTGATGTCACTGACAAGAAGAAGGAGGCCTCTATGGCAGGAAGAAGAACAGCTGTTGGTTGGTCAGTTTAAAGGTCCTGTCTGTTGCAGAGATGCCCTCTGGGAGAGCTCAAAGCTGGGAGAAGTGATGACATGGGTATGCAGATGATTCCTTGATTAACATAAGTGTCCAGTTCCATGAAGACCAAGGTGCAAGACCCAACAGCAAAGGGTGGCAATCCCAAACAACAAGAGGCTTGGCTGCTTATTCAAAAGGCTAATGTGTTCATATTTGTTTAGCCTTCTCTTCCATGGGAATGACAAGCCTCCGACTCTTAGTTAAGCAGGTAAACGTCCTAGGCTCATCTTGGTGACAAAAAGATCATCTCTCTCTCTCTCAAATGGTTTTATTTTATCTGACCTGAGATATCACTTGAAAGACCTTTTGTTAATTATACAGTGATCTCAGTTCCCAGGAGCTTATGCAAACAGGGGACACGAGGACAGCAAACGCCTTCAGGATACATTTGAGTTTAGAAATTGCTACAGTACACAAGCACTATAAGTTACACAGAAAGTTACATTGAAAGTATCATTTGTGTACATTTAGCAATAATAGATTTCAGGCTACAGTTAACGCTAGGTCCTTCCAGAGCCCTAGGGTCCTTCCGGCTTCAATATTGTGAACATTTGAAACTATGTAAAAAAAATTAAAAAATAAAGACAAAATCACATTTCATGCTTGAAGTCTTCCTTTTGTTCTTAAACTTTTGGGGAGGTGGTTGCCATGGCTTGCCAACAGAATGACTGTCTTTGAGGGGTGCTTTGATTGTGCTTTCCCTGCATGGCAGGAGGTTGGACTGGATGGCCCTTGTGGTGTCTTCCAACTCTATGGACTTCATCACATGAGGAATTCCATTGGAGCCAACATACCCCTGCCCTGGTTGGGCAATGCTCCCCCCCATGTGATGGAGGAAGTGTTACCATACCAGAGTAGTGTGCAGGGTGACAGAGTCTCCCCATGTGCCTGCTGTTTCTTGATGTTTGCTGACAAAACGGAAAGGTAGGGGTGTGTGATAAGGTTGTCAGATTCTATTCTGTTCTGTTTTGTTCTATTCTGTTCTAAATACACAGTGCAAAAGCAGGTTGCACTTAATAAACTCTGAAGGGGGAGGCAAAACCTGAGGGCAGAATATTAGCCTTCCCAGTAGAATCAAACAAAAGCAAATTGCTACAGCGTCTCTAAGCTTGTGCATTCTCCCTCATTAATAACACCTGTAATCTTTACCACATTCCTATGTTGCTTGACCACTTTTTCTGGTTTTTGAAACATCAGAGAGTAGGCAAATTATGTAAGGAACAATTCTGTTAAGTTTGGTGGAATCCCAGGACTATCTTGGGATTTATAATGCCCAGTGTAAGCATTTTTCCCCCAAAACAGTTGACTTCTGCTTTACTTTTTCTTTGAAAAAGTAATGTCTTGGGCTTGAAGCAGCCCAGTGTAGTCCAAACACATGGCAAAATTTCCCAGCCCTACTCCTAAGTTTACACCTTTTTGGTAAATCATTTAAAAACATTATTCGTGATTTTTTTTGTGGGTGCAGTGGGATGTGTACTCTTACAATATCCTTTGAGAGAATAATGTCACACAATTGTGCACTGTGTTCATGGACACAATTTTAAAAGATAATTCATGAATGCACTTTGAACATTTGAAAGAGAGGCTATCTGTTGGCCATTATTTTATTTTAGGGTATCATAATCATAATAATAACTTAATTTTGGAACAACAGTTCCCTGACTATTTTATACTGCATATGGAATATCAAACATTCATGTAGTAGATAGGGTCTGAACTTGACGAATTCTGTTGTATCAATTGTTTCATGGTGTTGATAGAGCCAGATGTATTAGGTCAGTGGAACCAACCTACAATTAAAATATCACCATAACATTGCATCTGTTATGGTGAAAGACCCCCCCCCCCCCAAGACATTCATCAAGCAAATTATGAATCCCCTCATTGCACTCTTTACAATGTGATGTGGAGGCCTGCATCAATAGGAGTATAGTGTCTAGGTCCAGGGAAGTCATGCTACCCCTCTATTCTGCCTTGGTTAGACTACACCTGGAATATTGTGTCCCATTCTGGGCACCACAATTGAAGAGAGATATTGACAAGCTGGAATGTGTCCAGAGGAGGGTGACTAAAATAATCAAGGGTCTGGAGAACAAGCCATATGAGGAATGGCTTAAAGAGCTGGGCATGCTTAGCCTGAAGAAGAGAAGGCTGAGAGGAGACATGATAGCCATGTATAAATATGTGAGAGGAAGTCATAGGGAGGAGGGAACAAGCTTGTTTTCTGCTGCTTTGGAGACCAGGACACAGAACAATGGCTTCAAACTACAAGAAAGGAGATTCCACCTGAACAGTAGGAAGAACTTCCTGACTGTGAGAGCCGTTCAGCAGTGGAACTCTGGCCTGGAGTGTGGTGGAGGCTCTTTCTTTGGAAGCTTTTAAACAGAGGCTGGATGGCCATGTGTCAGGGGTGTTTGAATGCAATTGTCCTGCTTCTTGGCAGGGGGTTGGACTGGATGGCCCACGAGGTCTCTTCCAACTCTATGATTCTATGATTCTATCTATGATTCTATGTGAAGTTTATCTTGGAACAGAGGTAATCATAGTCTTAGTTTGAGTTGCCATATCTCAGGACTTGGCCCTGTGCTGCCAAACTTCATGGCCTGTGATAATCTGGAGTGCTGAACCCTATCTTGGCCTGAGAGAATGGAAACTGAACCCAATCACCAGTGGTTATCAACCTGTGGGTCACCATGTGTTTTGGCCTACAACTCCCAGAAATCCCAGTCAGTTTACCTGCTGTTAGAATTTCTGGGAGCTGAAGGCCAAAACTTCTGGGGACCCACAGGTTGAGAACCACTAATCTATATTACATAATTAATGTAGTTTTGACACCACTTTAATGCTGTGGGATTCTGGGATCTGTAGATTTTTGAGGCATTGCCATTCTTTCTCAGAGAAGACCAAACACAGCTCTCATGATTCTATAGCATTCAGCCTGTCCAGTTAAAGTGACATTAAGCTCCATTAATTTTACTGTGTCGATGCACTCAACAAAACAAAACAGACTGTAATTCAACAGAGTGAAAGAACATGTACATTCCCCTTTCAGGCATTTTAATCATCTTCAGATCAGGAGAGGTTGCATCTCCATTGCCCAACAAGAATATATTAATAGTTCATCAATGAAAACCTGATGTATAAAAACAAACAAACAAAAATATTTGTAGTAACTCCAGAGGCAAATTCCCACCCTTTCCCTTTCTTAAGTTTTATTTAGATGGGAAACAACAGGCTACTGGAAACTTCGATGGAAGTGGGAGACTTCAGGAGAATTGAGAACACAGATAGCTGGGAGGAAAATATAGAAGAAAATTGCATGACAGCGTGCAATGTAACAGTGAGAATTTTAAACCTGGCCATTGCAAAACCAAAGAAACTAGTGAGGTGAGAAAACAGGAGGAGGCATGTGAAGGGCAAAGCTGAGTGTAAATAGAATGCATTCCATGCTTGGTACTACCTGATGGGTCTGCAGTGGACAGTAGATAATACTATGCACATCCAGAGAAAGGTGAAAAATGCATGCAATGGTATACTGTTACAGACTGTTAATGTGAAACAGTTGTAGTTCACTGGGCAAATCATGTCATTTGAATTCCAAATGCCAGAGAATCAGTTCCTTGGTGTCTCCTGTTAAAGATTCTTAAGCTAGTAGAGACTGGGCAAAACTGTGGCAATGAAGCCACTGCAGGACACAACTGGGCTCTATGTACCAATGATCTGAATCAATACAAGTTCATAGAATTAAAGTTTGATACCCATGGCTTCACCTATCTGCATCTAACAAAATATGTTATTTTAAGCAATTTTTCAGGTTCTCCAAGTGATTCTATGGTATGCTTCTACCAGAAGTTGCCACAAAATCATCCTGGATGATCTAATGCAGTCCTAAAGAGGCTACCTCTCAGGGATTTTGTAGCTCCTCCAGAACAACTCTGGTTATTTTGGATGGAAGTCATTCATTTCAATAATGTTCACTGTTACTCACAGTCTCCTGTTTCAAGAGTAAGTTTAGAAACACAGATACATGGGTCATATTGTGTTGGAAGTGATCCAAAGAAGGATCTAATCCAGCTCCATGCCAGGATCCATTGCTAAAGACAGAGCCATCTAACTTATGTTTAAGACATCCAGGGAAGAGAGTCCACCATTGTCACATAGCTCTAACTATGAAGATGTTCTTCTTAATGTTTACTCAAAATCACCTTATCATTTGAATCCGTTTTTAAAAATCTATATCTTGGAACAGCCAGCAGATAGGAAGGTCATTCCATATTTTACATGAGAGCCCTACACATATTTGAAGATGGTCACAGCATCACCTCACAAACGTAGTTCTTGTAAATATACTCAGTTCTTTCTCAATCGATCTCCATAGAGTTTGGTTTCTAGCTTTGAAAAGTTTCCTTTTTGAGCCAAACTCCCAAATCCTCTCCCAACATGACAAGTGCCACTAATATTTGGACCCCTCCATTTATATTTATGTTGAAAGCTAGAAATAAGTTACTATAAATAACCTTAAAAGGCTTGGTTCATCAGCAGGGTGCGTTCTTTTATTTTATGTAATTAATTGACTTTTCATTGAATACTAGATTTCTATTTAATGCATATTAATTGCTTTTTAATTGATTGCTTTCCTTTAGAAGAGTGGCTGGATACATCTGGGTTTTTTCTTTTTAGTCTAGAAGGCAATTAAGATTAAAAAGAAAGAAATTAAAACATTATGAAGTTATACAATGATGCTTGATGAGGGAAGAAGAGGATAGACAGATGTTTCTCTCACTTTTTATTAGAAACAGAGGTCATTTGGTGAAGTTTGCTGGTAGGTGATTCAGGGCAAACAAAAAGGAAAGTCTTCTTCATACATTACAAAGGACCTTAACTCATGAAGCCACTATTCCACAGTAGTTAAGTGATACCAATACCAGATATATACTAGCATGAGAACTCTACTATATTACATACTAAGGACTTCATTGCATGAAGCCACTATCCCGTGGCAGTCATACAACCTTTGATAGCAGCAAATACAGATATGAGCATCCTCACTATTGCACCCATCGACATTTGCACAACTACTATGCTAATTTGCCAATTCATGCCCCTGAAACTTTATGTTGTAACTCTATCTTACTGCCGTTCTGCTTCTGTGTAATATTTTTTAAAAAATATTATTAAAGAATAAAACTTTAAACTAATTATTACAACCTCAGAAATAGTAAAGGGGATGGAGAGAAGAGGTCAATACTATCTCTGACATCACTTCAGTGTAGGCATTCTGGCACAGAAGTTGAACTACTCAATTGCACCAGGTATGTGATGGGAACCTGGAGCAATCTGATACTATTGATGGGTTTTCTTGTCTGCAGCAGTGGATGGGGTCATTGCAGGAAGCTGGCAGACTTGCAACTGGGTTTCCCACCTTTGGGGAATAAGTTCCCAGCTCCACCCTTTTGGAGAATATTGAAACCAAGAATAAAGGAAAGACCCAACAAGGTTCAGTTCTAAGGAACATACAACCCACTTACTATAAGGTCCATAGAATAGGAGTATGCAATTGAGGAGGCAATTGGTGTCATTTCTCCTCCTTGTGCCTCTCAAACCACCTATAGTGAAAGTGACATTGTTCTTTCTGACTGCCTTTTTCATTTTGAGGGTATGTGCATAGAAGTTTTGAAAGGTCCTGGATGGTTTGGGCCTTTTTGCAGAAAAAAAATCAATGAAAATTGGCCCAGTTTGTCTGGAGGTTCTATTTTATTTATTTAAACATTTATAATCTGCCCTTCCCACCCCATAAGAGCACTCAGGACAGAACACAACATATAGCTGGCAAGTATCCATGCCAGAACATAAAATAACAGTAAATATACACCAATACTAAAAACAGTTACATCAACTTTAAAATCAGTTGTTTTTAAAACCATCTCAGCATTAAGCTGGCTCCCGTCAATGAAGTGGTTTCCTATTATCAGGGCCGGCCTTCGCCATTAAGCAACCTACGCGGTTGCGTAGGGCGGCGTTCCCGGAGAGGGACGTGGCCACCTGGGAGGGGCGCCGCCCCGCCGCCCCGTCGCCGCAGACAGCCGGCGGCGCAGAGGAACGGGGGGAGGAGAGGGGACTCACGGGGTGGGCTCCCGGACCCGAGGAGGAGCAGGAGGAGGGGGGAGGCCACGAGGGCGGCCCCCACGGAGACGCAGCGGCAGCAGCAGCAGCGCCCCCGGAAGGGCCCGGAGCCAGAGGCGCATCTTCCTGACGTCACTTCCTCGTCGCCGCCTCTGCCGAGGAGGAAGGGGGAAGAAAGCCTCGCCAGCCGCGCGCTGCAAGCACGCCCGGAAGGAGAGACGCCGGAGGGAGGGAGCCCTGCTGAGGCGCGGCGGCCTGTTCCTCCATCCCTCCCTCCCTCCGGCGCCTCTCCTTCGGGGCGTCCTTGCAGGGCGCGGCCGGCGAGGCCTTCTTCCCCTTCCTCCTCGGCAGAGGCGGCGATGAGGAAGTGACGTGAGGAAGATGCGCCACTGGCTCCGGGCCCTTCCGGGGGCGCTGCTGCTGCTGCTGCCGCTGCATCTCCATGGGGGCTGCCCTCGTGGCCTCCCCCCCTCCTGCTCCTCCTCGGGTCCGGGAGCCCACCCCGTGAGTCCCCTCTCCCCCCCCCCGGTCCTCCGCGCCGGCGCGCTCGGGGGTCAGTGCGAATTTCTGTGCATGCGCGGGCGCAGCCGGGAGCCACCGGGGGGGGCAAAATAATGTTTGCTTACTCCCCCCGGAGAGCTCGGACCTCCCCTGCCTATTATTGCCCTATTGCACTTGGTCCCACACCCAGGTCTTTACCACCTTTCTGAAGGATAGGAGGGTAATCTAATGTCACCAGGAAGGGAGTTTCATAGTGAGGAGGCAATCACTGAGAAGTCCCTCTCTCTCATTCCCGCCAAATGTGCCTGTGATGGTGGTGGGACCAAGAACAGGGCCTTCCCAAAAGATCTTAGCCTTCCCAGAGGTTCATAAAGGGAGATGCATTCAGACAGGTAAACTGGGCAGGGGCCATTTAAGTCTTTATAAGCCAAAGCCAGCACTTTGAATTGTGCCTGGTAGCAAACAGGCAGCCAGTGGAGCTGCCGCAACATGGGAGTTGTGTGCTCCCTGTATGCTGCCCCAGTTATTATTCTGGCTGCCTCTCATTGGACTATTTGAAGCTGAACAGTATTCAAAGGCAACCCCACGTAGAGAGCTTTGCAGTAGTCTATCCTAGATGTAACGAGAGCATGGACTACCATGGCCAAGTCTGGCTTCCTAAGATATGGGTGCAACTGTGAAATGATAGAGGTCCATTGTAAACATCTGAAAGATTTGTGTCACCTGGTACAGCTCTCTGAACATTTATGGTCCCAATTTTCATCTTAATGATTTCTGGATCTTTTTCCATTGTATCCTACAACTGTACAAAAATTCTTAATATAACTTGAGGCTTCCATATCACCATCAGAATAAATGGGTTGATATTCATGCTAAAATTAAAAATCAGTTAAAGTATCCGCTAGATTTTTTTAACCAAAATCCAGCAAAATTTGAAGCAGCAAAAAGTTTTTTTAAAAAAAAAAACTGAATGAGAGAAAAATCAAAATTGACAGATTCATCAATCCATTGCTGGGACTTTTAGGACAGATGGAAAGAAATTTTGGTGGCTTCTAGAAACTTGCTAAAATTACCCATTTCGCACCTCCCAAGACTTACTGTGAGGCAAAGCACATATTTCCTAAGAAATTCACACATTTGTGAGGTTTGCCATATGTTTGGTTTGCACAGAATCATGTAGGTATTTTAAAAATGCAAATCACCTGCCATTGAAAAGCAAGCCCTGAAATGGTTTAGTTGGCAAAGAAAATGTGTGTATAATGTCTACATTAGGAAAACTGTGTGAAGAAACTCACACAATATGTCGAATGAGTACAAATTTCCATGCTGGAAGGGGAAAATAAAGTCTTACAAAAATGGCATGGGAGTCCAGCTGGGATTTACAAAACAAGAACCATGCCAAGGCAGTATATGAGATCCTATATTGAAACTTCATAGTATAAATCTCCACTTAGAAGGATCATGATTTAAGTGTACTGTGTAGTCCTTGGGCAAGTCACATTCTCTCAGTCTCAAAGTGAGGCAATGGCAAACAAATATTGCAAGAAACCCCTGTATAAGTCCACTATAGATTTACCATAGGTCAGAAACAACTTGAAGGCACACAAAACCACACCCACAAAAGGGTTGCCATTATCTTTTATATCAGAGGATTCTCATCTTTAACATCCACATGGCACGACAAGAAAAACAGGGGACTCATATAGAGTTTACAGTGAGAGTGCTAATACGTCACTTTGACAGCCATGGATCCATCCTATAGAATCCTGGGGTTTGTAGTTTGGTGTAGTGCTTTTTCCTAAACTGCCTCTTCCAAGAATCCCATTGAATGCTGCCAAGTAGTAGAATCATAGTGCTATAATGGTGTGGTGTGAATGAGTCCATGGTCCTCTCCATATTAAAGGGAACCGTATCTTTTCAGTATTGCAAGTGTTGCTCAGAAATAATTTCATTTCAGTTAATTTTTGAGTACTGTGGCAAAATTTGGAAATGTATTCATATGTAGATGGAAAAAAATAACTTGCTGGGGACTTGCATCTTTGTAAGTAAACTTACAGTAGGAATTCAAATTTGGCACTTACAACATCCACATGGTGTTATGTTACTACACAGTAGATCAAACAACATTTCCAATGCACAATGAGATTAATGTGCAACAGGACTCAATTGGACTAATGTGCTTCAGTTTTGGTGTGCATTGGGATGTTAGCTAGGAAGGACTGATAGGCATCATTAGAGTTCCATGCACACCAAGACACTATTGCCAATGCTCTGCTATGCATCTTCACAATCTGCAAATATAATTTTTTACACATCTGTAGCAATGGATATGTAAAGTTGCATACAGTAGGCTGTGATAGACAATTCTCAGCAATATTTTAAAACTTTAAAAGTGAAAATAAGTCAAGGGAGCCCCCAGTGGCGCACTGGATTAAACCACTGAGATGCTAAACTTGCTGACAGAAAAGTTGGTGGTTCAAATCCAGGAGCAGGGTGAATTCCCACTGTTAGCCCCAGCTTCTGTCAAGCTAGAAGTTCAAAAACATGCAAAATGTGAGTAGATCAATAGGCAGGAAGGTAACGGCGCTCCATGCAGTCATGCCGGCCACATGACCTTGGAGGTGTCTTACAGACAATGCCGGCTCTTTGGCTGAGAAATTGAGATGACCACCAACCTCCAGAGTTGGACACAACTAGAATTAATGTCAGGGGAAAACCTTTACCTAAGTCAAGTGTACAATTTTTCCATCACTAATTATGACAAATTGAAACTATTTCCACAGTTGAACTCTGGACTTTATCACAGGAGGCAAACAGATGGAAACAGGACCACTTCCTCTCACATGACATCATGCGTATCCCACCACACTTTAAAAATAACCATTGCTAGAACTGTATAAATTCATTTTAAGAATTAATAACAAAAAGTTACAAAGAGTGGAAGTGTAGGAAGGCAGGGTTATAAGGGTATGTGGAAATATGAGCATTGGACTAGAGACCAGCAAATTGGCTCAGCTGAACAAATGAAGTGAGGTCTGATGATTCAGGGGGGGTTTTTTGCTTCTCTTTTTCTTTTATCTTCTTTTTAAAATAATCAAATCAAATAATTTATTTCAGTCACAGGAAATAAAAGTCACACTTTCATACAAACTTGGTATATTAGTACTTTTAAAATGTAAATATATAAAAAAGGCAAAGGGTTTCCCCTGACATTAAGTCCAGTTGTGTCTGATTCTGAGGGTTGGTGCTCACTCCGCTCCCTGGATTCGAACCTGCAACCTTTCGGTCAACAAGTTTAGCAGCTCAGTGATTTAATCCACTCCGCCACCAGGGGCCCCTTAAATATATGAGGATTAAATGAAAAGTAATGCCTCCACCTTTGTAACTCCTCAACAGATGGCAGTACTGGTATGCAGCAGGTACTGGCTTGTTCAGTAGACTCTCCTC
The DNA here is from genome assembly GCA_030556195.1 of Anolis apletophallus. Lineage (NCBI taxonomy): Eukaryota > Metazoa > Chordata > Lepidosauria > Squamata > Anolidae > Anolis > Anolis apletophallus. The sequence continues at coordinate 19,220,654 of JARBWK010000006.1, forward strand.
TATGGTTCCATTTTGGCGGGAAGCCATAGCATTGAATGGTTGTTTTGTTAATGTGTGAAGTATGGAACCCTGCACAGACTGTCGGTCAATGCGACTTAAGCAACATGCAGTCATTGAATTCTTGACAACAGAAGGTGTCACCCCAAAGGAGATTCATCAGAGAATGCAAGCTGTTTATGGCGATTGTCTTGATGTGAGTACTGTGTGTCATTGGGCGAGTATGTTTAAAGATGTTGAGGTGGGAACATCTGACTTGCATGACGAACAAAGAGTTGGATGCCCTGTGACAGCAACCACCGAGTTTCACAAGCAAAAGTTTGACAGATTGATTCAGTATGATCATCGTACCACTCAGAGAGACATTTCAAGTTAAAGAGCACATTCTAAGGATTATTTCTGCATTTGATTTATTAAAATATTCCTATCCAAACCCAGTAACCAAGGTGGAGGCATTACTTTTCATTCAACCCTCGTAAATACTGAAGCACAATAAGGGCGAGGTTTCTGGACTTTTGTATAGCCATGTTCCAGAAGCATTCTCTGCCGATGTTTCACCCACATCTCTGGCAGGTATCCTCAGAGGTTGTGAGGTCACAACCTCTGAAGATGCCTGCCATAGTGCAGGGGAAACGTTAGGAGAGAATGCTTCTGGAACATGGTTATACAGCCTGGAAAACTTATAAAACCCAGTTATTCTGGCCATGAAAGCCTTCGACAATACAAAATCATATTCTTATTGCCACAAGATGGAGAAAGTAGAAGTGCCCGATGAACTCTCATGAGGAGAGGTAAATAATTGCCTTGGTTCTGTGCCTACTCCGCTTCTTCCCAACAAGTCGTTTGCAAAAGCACTAGCTGAGGTTGCCCTTTCCCATCTGTATTTATTACTGCAATCTTTTATTTACCAGCCTTTTTTTCCTTATGGTGCCCCACTTGTTTCTCTCTTGAACTTGTCGGTTGGTTTGATTTATGTTGCTCAAAGTTGTGACCATATTACTGCTCTTTATCTTTCTTTCCATGGGCTCCCTTAATCTTTTCATATTACGTGTGCATTTCTTCCCGTTATTTATTAGCTTCCTATCACAACCTCATTCCACATTTTCTCTCCTTTTTTTCATTTTTCCTCCATGGATTTTGTCCTGCTAATATTAATCTAGTCTTTAAAACCTCCTTTTTCATGTACTTGCTAATATGTAACCTTTTCCATTTGGTTCTCATAGTAATTTGAAAGTCTATGGAATATTTTTCAGGGCTTGTAAAACCTACAGTTTGGGTTCTAAATTCTTGACTCCTATCTACATGATTAGTAGCTATACTGGTTGAGGAATTCTAGAACTTGTAGAGCCCTTTCATATAAACATAGATACAGTATGACTCCCTTATCCACAGATTTAAGTTCCATAGTTTCCCTTACTCACATTCCAAAATAATTTTCCCCTGTCCAAAATATTTGTGGTTCTCTCTGGGTCCTCCAGTACAATTACTATAGTATGCTTGCAGCCCAAGTATAGTCAAAATATAGGGTTCTTTATTATTCATGGTTTTGGTTGTCCATGGAGGGTCTTGGACCATATATCCTCTGGATAAAGAAGCCATAATCACAACATGATTGCCCTTTATTTATTTATTTATTTACTGTATACATATACTGCCTCTTCACCCCTGGGGGGGAGGGGGGGGACTCAAGGCAGTTTACAACATATTAATGGCAAAAATTCAATGCCAACATAAAGTAACACAAAGAAATGATGATAAAAATTACTACATATGACTTTGACTTAAAATCATTAAAAACATTAAACATAACACATAAGCAAAATTTAAACATTTAGACAAAGCATTAACATCATTCTATTATAAATATTAAAATCACATAATCCAAAAAAAAGCATACGCCATAGCCATAGAGTTTCATTGCACATTATTCTTAATCGTTCTTTGTACTGCATTATTTTACTAGCCAAAGGATTGATCCCACAGCAACATCTTTGTTTTCTTTCTAAAGGTCAGAAGAAGGAATATGATTTAATCTCATTGGGGAGGGAGTTCCAGAGCTGAGGAGCCACCACTGAGAAGGCCCTGTATCTCCCCGCCAACTGCACTTGTGACGCAGGCGGGACTAAAAGCTGAGCCTCCCCAGAAGATCTTAACCTCTGTGGTGGTTCAAATAATTGGCATACTTGTAGTTTGAGGAAGTGCCAGTATTTTCTGGCTGAGAATTCTGAATATCCCTCCATGAACTACAACCTCTAGGATTCCTTGGGATGGTACCATGACAATTAAAAAAGAATAATAGCACTATAATTGTGTAGTGTGGAAAGACTCATAGACAAAAATATAACATCCCTAGATATGTTTAGAACCTGAATTCCTTCCTTCAAGACACATTTCCAACCTTCCCACTAAGATGCTAACTGGGAACCACAAGAGAGCACTTTTGTTCTCTTGAAGTGCTGAACACCATCAAATATACTTTTCTCATTTTAAAAGACTGTCCACTAAAATGCAGTTTGTGGGAAATGCTGCCCATCCCCTCAAGAATGTCGAAAATTGTTTTACCATTATTTGGTTTAGAAATGTTTCCATGAAGAATGCAGAGCTGTCAATAGCATCATTCTTCAGGCACTGTTTCAATGAAAACATTTATCTCCCCCCCCCCCCACCGCCCACCCCAAAAGCATTTCATTGCTGTGCATTATCCCTACGTACATTGTGGTGTTTAAATGAAGGAGTCTCATTTGTCATCCCACTTCCCCATTTCCTACTTAACAAAACTGCCTGCAACTGGCAGTGATATAGTGTTTTCAGTACACTAATGAGAGTTTTAAAAAATACCCACAGGTCCTTTTTCTGGGCTAAAAGAGGGGAAAATTATATATATAAAAGAAGTGGTCCCAAGATCAAAATGAGTTAGAAGGACCTACTAGGCAGAGCAAGCAGACTATGTTTATCAGGGGATATTAACATGAAACATGGAAAAGAAAACACAAAAGTTACTTCTTTGGGCTGTAATTCCAAGCCAACATAGCAAGTGGTTTATGATTCGGGGAGTTTTGATCTTATATTATTATTATTATTATTATTATTATTATTATTATTATTATTATAGCATGCCCAGTGTGGAACACATTTCACCACGCACAAACAGTGGATGTGGTTCTTAATTAGACATGCCACATTATCACAGGATGTCTGCACCCTACACTACATGAGAAATTACACTGTTTATTTATTTATTGTCCTAATTTATACCCGCCCTTCTCCCACAGGGGGATTCAGGGCAGCTTCACATAAGCATCCATGATGCTATACAAAGGTACAATCAATAAAAACAATTAATACAAAACATTATAAAATCATCAATAAAAATACATTCACATACATGTTTAGTCAGTATTGCACCACCTAACATCTGCCGGGAAGTGGCAGTCAATAATGCAAGGACCAAGGCATTGACATCTCTGACCCATCCACTGTTGGGATATCAGCTAGCACACCAATATCTTAAATCAAGAAATAGTTTTCTAAGATCTACAGAGATACTCGCAGGAACATCTTAGCAAGCGAGAGTCCAAAAGTGGCAGGCTAAAACTTAGAACCTCAATCCATGGCTGATACTGAATGAGGGATTCCCTTTTGGGCACACAGAAGACTGGGCGACTTGTAAGGTGCTGAACAGACTGTGCTCTGGCACCACGAGATGCAGAGCCAACCTTAAGAAATGGGGCGACGAAGTGGAGTCCATGACATGCGAGTGTGGAGAAGAGCAAATCACAGATCACCTATTACAATGCAACCTGAGCCCTGCCACATGCACAATGGAGGAGCTTATTATAGCAACACCAGAGGCACTCCAAGTGTTCAGCTACTGGTCAAAGGACATTTAATAGAATGCCAAGGTTTTTTTTAAAAAAAAACGTTGTGTTTTAAAAATACATTACAACTGTATCCTAGGTTTGCTCCTGATACAAAAACAGCCAAGAAAGTTGTAATGACAGAGGATTTCCTTATTTACTCATGTACACGTACAGAAATTTTAGTCAACCCAGAAAACCTCGACAGCATTGGTGCTTTCCCTCTCCCTGGAATGATCCTCAACTGATCCACCTGTCTTATAAAAATCCATATTTTTGGCTACTAAACCTGCTGTTGACGTGCACATCAGGTTGACGTATACATGAGTACAAATGCTAATTGGGATTGTCCCTGTCCAATTAGGATAATTGGAAGCTATGCTGCATTGATGTCTTCTTGGGAAAAAATAGAAACAATTTTTTTATTACAATTTCCAGAATCTCTTGAATGGTACGGTTCATGATGGTGCTGGCTGAGTTGTAGGCTCCCCAAAGTCATGCTCCTCCTGAGAGGGAAAGTAAAGAGAGTGAAGAATTCCCCTCTTTGTTGGTTAGTAGGCAGCAGTAAATGTCTAACTAGGCCGGTCCTCAATGGCAGCACTATATCCTAAATGGAGCATTTTTAAATTATTGACTGTTGCTTCTATCTGCTGTTCTGCATCTTCACAGTTCCTCAAGCTACTAAAGACCCCCTTTAGACTGACTTGTTCAAGGGCTCTCATAATCTTCCAGCAATAGTCTTCCCAGCTGCCCACATCAAACAATTTGTATTCATTTCATTTATAAGGTGTGATGAAAGCAAGAAGGAATCCCAAAACTTCTCAAATAAACAGCGGTGCTTGAATTTAGGTAGCAAAAAATAATCTAGAGCTTGCTCAGCCCTTCCCAGGAGCATCTTTGCTCTGGCCTTAATAAATTGTTTCGATCGGCAGCTGTGGCTCTTTTAGGCTCAGGAGATTTCGAAGTCAGATCCAATTCTTTGATGCGGTTAAGAAGGATTCATCTGCAAAATGCCTTGTTACCTAAAAACGTTAATTTTACACCACGGTGTGGGACAATGCGGGAGGATCACTTTACATGATATTGATTTAGCACAGAGGAAAGGGAGCGCAATGTGTTTGCTCGCAACAGCGCTGCAAACAATTGCTATGATATTTGCCCACATGTTGCAGGGAAGAAGGGAAAACAACAACATGCTGCCTTTGACACAATGAGTTTGGGATCATGCAAAGCTCTTGGAACACTGCCATCTGGTAGCATCTTACTTTTCAAAGAGAGACACAAATGTGTATAAAGGATGAAATGCACATTGAAATTATTGAAATGCACATCTGATGGTGGGGGTGGTAGCAATGGAACTGGGATTGCATATCTGATGCTGAAAAGTGCGAAGGGGTGGGGGGGGGGGGGAAGCGTATAAGATCAAATCAGCTGTTGTTGTGGTTAGCTTTTGAGCTCCTCAGAGCTTTTTCTTTGGAAGGGAAAGGAAGATGCTGCACGCCTACACTGGAAACAGCCATCCCTCCACATTCACAAGATCATTTTCTTTCCTTCTTCCTCTGATACTTGTGACATGCCTACCACAGTACAGCTGAGTTCAGGCTTGTTTCAGTTTTAAAAACCGGACAAAACTGATCCTTTTCACAAAGTATTTTTACACCCGAACAACTAACATTTTGTTGCCAGAGGCTTTCATGGCTGGAATCAGTGGGTTGCTGTGAGTTTTTGGGGCTGTATGTCCATGTTCCAGAAGCATTCTCTCCTGACGTTTCACCCACATCTATGGCAGGCATCCGCAGAGGTTGTGAGGTCTTGATTAGCACTGAAAAGCCTTGCAGCTTTAAAGTTTGGCTGCTTCTTGCCTGGGGAAATCCTCTGTTGAGAGGTGATTAGCTGACCTTGTCTGGAATTCCCCTTTTTTTGAGTGTTGTCCTTTCTTTACTGTTCTGATTTTAGAGGGTTTTTTAAATACTGGTAGGTGGATTTTGTTCATTTTCATGGTTTCTACCTTTCTATTGAAATTGTCCACATGTTTGTGGATTCCAATGGCTTCTCTGTGTAGTCTGACATGATTGTCAGAGTGGTCCAGCATTTCTGTGTTCTCACATAATAAGCTGTGCCCAGGTTGGTTCATCAGGTGCTCTGCTATGGATTAGTCTGTAGTGCCCTTCATGTTCATTGATTCATGTCTGGGCCTTACTGCGTTTGGTGGTCCCTATGTAGACTTGTCCATGGCTGCATGGTATACGGTAGACTCCTACAGAGGTGAGAGGATCCATCTTGTCCTTTGCTGAACATAGTATTTGTTGGATTTTCTTAGTGGGTCTGTAGATAGTTTGTAGTTGTGTTTTGTCATCAGCTTTTCTATGTGGTCAGAGGTTCCCTTAACCACCATTTTTTTCTAGTCATCTGTCCAGAGGGATTTGTTTTCTCAGTATAAGCATTAGGAAGATGGTGAAGGAGGGCTGGAGAAACGCAAACTTTCAGTGTCAGACTGTAACTGTGTGCCTGCAGTAAACAATGCAGCAAATGTTTAGTTAGGGGTGAGTGGGATTCTTCTCTAGCCAATCCTATGGTATCTGTGTTTCTACAACAGGCAAAGTCAACTGCAGCTGCCTAGATAATCGCTTACTCCATATCCATAAACTGTAAACAGAGAGAAAAGAAAAAACTCTTTCAAAAGCTATCCTTCTCCAACAAGATTTTAAATATCTATATATAGTCAGCCCTCCACATTTGCTGGGTTTAGGGGGCACAGGACTCCCATGAAAGTGAAGTCAGGATAGCCCTGATGATTAGGAAATTTGTTGTAGATTATATTTGAAGAATTTAACACATTTCTTCATGTCTGACATGGAAAGAACCTGAAGTTGTTGATTCCTTACCAAACTATAACTCCCATGATTCCATAGCATTGAGGTATTTGCAGTTAAAGTGGTTTCAAACTGTATTCATTCTAGTGTCGAGATGCATCCTTACTTCTGTGCTGGTGGTCGAATGTTCTCTTCCATGATGATTGTGAGCAGTTGGCGATATTAAGGGATGAGGACAAGCTAGGTAGTCCATAAAGCCCTTTCCTCCCAACTGAAGGTAATGGCTGAGGAACTGAAAAGTCACTTGCAGGCTAATTATGGTGCCAGTCCCAGCATGTAATACCCGATGCGGTTACCTCACTTGGTCTAATAGTAGGGCCAAACTGAAAGAAACAAGGTAATTTTAGTAAACTGAGCAACCCTACAGAAGACACCAGTATCAACTAATCTTTAAATAAAATCCTGCAAATATTCTGAACTGCCACTCAAATTTTGTATTTGTTCCAATTTTAGAAGAAAAGCACCCTACACTGGTTGGCAGTTATTGCATATGAAATCTCATCAGCTATCCTGCCAAATATTAGATGTCAGCTATCAAATGCTGTCAAATATCAACTGTCAAATGGCAAATATTGAATCACTGGGTTTCAAATTGACATCTTTCAGTTATTTTGCTGATTATCTGGCAGTTATTCAAGTACTCAGAAATAATATCCAACATTGTATATTACATGTCTTTAAAGGGTGGAAAATAGGGCAACCCAAAATGATAATTCTCTTATGAAAAAAGATGGGGAGGGTATGGAGAAAAAAGCAAATGAGGGAAGAATGATAAAGGCATATAAAATGATGCATGACGGAGAGAAAATGGAAGGCATGTTTTTGCTGTTGTCTCACAATAAAACAACCTGGGGTCATAGAGTGAAGCTAAATGGTGAGAAATTTGCAATAGACAAAGGAAATCCTTCGACAATACATTAGACAAAGGAAAGCTTTTGTTTTGATTTTTATGGCTTATGTTCAAATTACTGATTTGTTAGCACAAGATGTACTAATGCGTTCCAGCTTGCTGTGGTTGGTGGCTTACCCATTGAAGGAACATTTAGCATTCCCAGAAGCTGAGGCCATTTTGGAGCTATCATTTAGCACCAATGGTAGCTCTTTTAAAGTTCTGACTTCAACTCAGAGTGGATTTCCCACTTCAGTGACATGCACAATGTCAGACTGTAAAGATTTAAAACAATTGTTTGAGTTATGTGTAACTGTTTCTCTGAGTTTATGTTAGGAGTAAAGCCTTTGCTATAATGAATGAATAGGGGCAGCCGAGTGTTTCTTGAATCAAGTAAGGTGTGGCAGCTGTGTTTGCATAAAAGCTTCTATGTTACAGTTGAGTTTGTGGCTGTGCTGTGGAGAGGAGAAGTACGTTGAGAGTATCGTGGAGTGTGCATACTGTGTGTGTGTGTATGCTGAAGAAGGCTTTTGCAGTTTCTAAATGCCTATGCTTGCTATTGTGCTAGCTGAAGGTTCCTGGCTGATATACTGCTGTGATGCTGGTATGCTGGAATACTTTAGACTGAAGAAATGCATTTAAATGCTTGGAAGCTGAAGCCTGGAGTAAAATGGTATCCTGTATTTCTGAAATGCTGGAATGCTGTAATCTGAAGAAATGCATTCGTGAGCTGCAACAATGCTGAGATGGTAACACAGATGCCTGTTGCTAAAGACTGTGTAGAAGGATATTGAAGAAGAGAACTGCATTATTTGATTTGTTTTTTCAATTTCTACACGAACTATTTGAGAGAGCATGGTATTGCTTTTTTGTTTATTGAAAGCTATATTTGGTAAATAAAAGTTTGTGTTTTTTATATAAAGCCAAACTTTGTTCTTTTTGCTTCTATTTTGCCAATAACCCATCAGACACCTTTTGGTGTTTTTACTCTGCTAACTGTGGATATATGGGATTATATGTCCCATTATCCCTTCACCAACCGACACACAACACCAACCATTCCCAAGGAAATACAATGGAATAGGCAAACTATTCCTTGTTATCAGTTAGGGCATTGGAGTCCTATCAGATTCTAAACATTCCTAGTGCCAACACTGATCCCATTTGTCAAACATATCCTATCTACATGCTTGCTGACACCCATAAATATCTAAGAAGTTCTTTGAAGAAGACGTCCTTTGGAAAAGCTATGTTACATTGCTTTCTCTTTACGTCATATTCTTCTGCCTTCTTTGAGCTCCAGCCCTCAACATCTTAATATTCAACTCTTTAACATCAGCTTGGCATGTGAAAACTGAGCAGAAAGTGGTTGCTTTATTGTAAGCAACCATCCACCACATTTCAAAGGCCTCTTCCACACAGCTGTATAAAATCTACATTGAATTAGATGATATGGCAGTGTGGATTCAAATAATTCAGATTATATTGTGGATTATCTTCCTTGATATTCTGAGTTACAGGGCTGTGTGGAAGGGCTCTTTGAGGTGAGGAAAGTCTAAAACAAGGACTATACAGTGCATGGGGTCCACTGTAATGGCTGTTAAAGCCCCCAATAGTCCCCAAATGTCCCTAGCTTTCCCTAATATTAAATGTTTGGTATACTTCATAAGCAAGTTATACCTTAAAAATCCCCAAAGCCTAAAAAAACAAAAACAAAACATATCCCATCCCTACATAGACCTTAGAGCAGACATGGGCAAACTTCAGCCCTCTAGGGGCAGTTCCAGACAGCCCTTTATCCCAAAAGCATCCATGTTTAAAAAACGCACTTTCTGGGGTGGGTTGTCCACACATTCTCTCAGGACTAGCCTGAGAGAATGTATGAGGGTCCTACCCCCCTCTCCCCAAGCCCCCAGACCCTTTAGAAGGCATGGGATAAATGCACTATTTCCAGTGTCTGGACTACATAAGCCAGGTAAACTGTGGGAATACCCACCCACTCTCCCCAAGCCCCCAGACACCTTAGAAAAGTTTAAAAAAAATTAAAAAGCTTACCAGCGCTGCATCCCCCCCCCCCCCCGAGCAGCTCTCCTGGCGCGTACAAATGCTCCCCCCACATCCTGGCACGTCATTTGTACACGCTGGGAGAGCTGCTCCGGGGAAAACTGCAGACTTGATAAACTTGTTTATGCTTTTCTAAGGTGTCTGGGGGCTTGGGGAGAGTGGGTGGGTATTCCCACAGTTTACTGACTTTATGTAGTCCAGACACTGGAAATAGTGCATTTATCCCACGCCTTTCAAGAATAAATGCACGATCTAATTAATTTGGCACAAACCAGGGTTTTCCTGGTATGTGCTGAATTCATTGCGGGTTGACCCGCAATTAATTTTTATTGCGGAAGTTTCTGCAATATAGGGGCTGTCTGGACTGGCCCTTCGTGTCTTGAACTTCAACTCCCACAATTCCTTACAGTTGGTTAGGAATTCTGGGAGTTGGAGTCCGAAACACCTGGAGGGCTGAAGTTTGCCCATGCCTGCCTTAGATCCTAATATTTCCTCCAAATGCTTCTAAATGACCTCATGAAGTGATATGATGCCATTTTGAGAGGGGATGCAAAGGAAAATTTAACTATTTGGGGTTACTTAGCTCTTGGATCCCATGTAGTTGCCAGTCCTTTGCCCAGTACAATATCAGTTCTTGCATAAAATGCAGGTCATATTAATGATATAAATGATGCAAAACCTTTCTAAGCATGGAGATAAGGTTAAGAGGTACGCTTCACTGATTTAATTTCTCTATGTGAGTGACTCTAAAGGCACAGGAGCAGAGCTAAGGGGGGAAATGAAAAAAGAAGTGATGATCTTATTAGTCCAAAAGATGTAGTCAGGCCACTGAATATATACACTCTGCATATTTTCAGATACAATTTTGCTGTATTACTAGTATTGCAGCACTCCATACCATGACACACGACACAAAAATATGTTCCAAGGGAACTCTTAACTCAAATGAAGAACTTTGTGTGATTCATTTACACTTTTTCAATACCACTTAAGAACATTTTTAATGACATACACTCATATACCTCCTACTGTGTGTTAACACCTGGATTTCCTAATTATTCTAAATGCAGAACTTAATTGTCTGTCGAACATTTTCTACACTGTTAAGATGTTAATTGTTCTAAAACCCTAGGAATAAAGAAGCCTAATGCATTTTATAATCTACCAAAGAATGAATTAAACAAAAATCCCACATGGTTGCTAATATTTTTTTAAAGCTCCTTTGTTTGTTAGTCGTCGCTCATAAAAACCCATGGTAAAAGAGGCAGTGAATAATGTCCCACCGTTACATCCTTGTTTGAGCAAGTTTCTGCACTTAATGGAGTGAAACGTTTGCCACCTTTTTCCCCTACCAATGTACTGTGGTGATGTATAGGCTGTAATCTTACATTACAGTTGCCAGCTAAAATAAGGGAAAGACCTTTACCTTGAACAGTTATGTAGCAGAGTAAATTTCAGAAGGCATTGCTTGCATGAGAAATCTTGCTCAAACTCTTTTACACGACCATTACAGAGATAAGAGTCCTGTCTTTATTTCACCTGGCACAACCTATGGATTACAATTAGACACAGTGAAGACATCTGCCATTGTGCTTTGCTACTCTGCTGCTGAATATGCATGCCCAGGGTGGAATACATCTCATCATGTTAGAACAGCAGATGTGGCTCTTAATGAGACATGCCACATTATCACAGGATGTCTATGCCCTACACCACTGGAGAAACTAGCCGGGACTGCACCACCTGACACCCATTGGGAAATAGCATCCTGTAATGAAAGGACCAACGCATTGACATCCCTGGCCCATCCCCTGTTCAAATATCAGTCAGCATGCCAATGCCTTAAATCAAGAAGCAGCTTCCTAAGATCCACAGAGACACTCTCAAGAACACCCCAGCAAGTGAGAGTCCAAAAGTAGCAGGTGAAAATCTGGAAAGTCAATCAGTGGCTGATACCAGTTGAGAAACTTCCTCCTAGGCACACAGAAGACTGGGCGACTGTCACGATGCAGGGTCTCGGCCCAGCCCCTTAATCACACACACAGAGACGGTAATCAGCTAACTATTTAATGAATAATAAGAAACAGGTGAAAAGGTAAATTGTCCATAAAAGTATCAAAAGTTCAATCAAAAAGGTAAAGAGTCCGTAAGTAAAATCCAAAGGCAAAACGTGGCAAAGGCTCCGCAAAAACAATGCGGATCAAGGACTTGGTCCGTGGCAAAGGAACAAGGCAAAGTTCATAACAAGGCCCAAGAAACTTCTTGGCAAGGCACGAGCCGACAACCTGGCTCCGTGGATCTTCGCTCACTTCACTCCCTTCAGATCAGAAGTGGCCGAGCTACTGAGGATCCGTTCCCACGGATCCTATACTTAATTCCCTTGGTGTGCCCCCCGACGCTCTAGGCTTTGGCGCCAATCTGTGCTACGTGATCTAGCGCTCCTCTGGCGCTCTAGGCTTCGGTGCCATTCCCTCCTGCTGGACTCAATGTTCTGTCTCCTATCAAAGCCCCGTCCTTGCGTCCCAGCACCTGGGTCGCTATCTTCATGAGAGCCAGACTCCCTTTCAGCTTCCAAGGGCTCATGCTCCACTATCTCCCTGACCCTTTCCTGCGACCCGAAACCACCTGGTTTCTCATACAGATTATCTGAATCAGCACTTTCAGAGTCGGCCTGATTTTCCCAGCTATCATAACCATCCGGCCAGCCATCATCCCATGCTAAGCTTTTTGTAGGAGAGGAAGGCCCAGCTGCCTCATCATCCCCTTTCTCCATGTCTGCATCAGCTGCAATTGGTCCTAATGCAAGTGGGACCCCCCGGGCTGCCCCCTGCCCCCCAGGCACGAAAGGGAACTGGGTTGCTACACTGACTTAAGAACAGACTGCACTCTGGCACGACGAGATACAGAGCCAACCTTAAGAAATGCGGTTACAAAGTGGAGTCCATAATGTGCAAGTGTGGAGAAAAGCAAACCACAGACCACTTACTGCAATGTGGCTTGAGTCCTACCGCATGCATAACGGAGGACCTTCTCACAGCAATACCAGTGATCAGCTTCTGGTCAAAGGAAATCTAGCATAATGTCAAGTTTTTAAAAACAGTATAATTGTACTGCTTCTGACACGATAAATAAATAAATTTCACCTGGCATCGCTATTTTGATATGGCACAAGAAAAGCTCTTCCATACAGAACTCTGATTCAATATATGCTCCATTCTGTTAAGCCCAAGGAGACATGATGGATAAAATTCCATGTAAACACTTACAGTCACCTCTCCACATTTGTGTTTTTGAATTTTGCAGATTTGACTATTCATAGATTTTATTTAAAATGTTATTTCAAGGAATATCCAAGTCCACCAAGCCTACAGCCATTTTCCTCCAGTCATCCTGGAAGATCTGGAGATTTGAACTCCTCTCTAGAATTTCCATAGACTACAGTCAGTGGTTGAACATGCAGACGAGCCAATTGGTGGATCCACTCAGTTCCCAGTTACTTTATTCTCAAACTAAGAATGGAAAATGGAATGTCAGAGATTTATAGATAGGCTTGAAGCTAACCTTAAAATGTGGTATAAACATCAAGAACTAGGAATTCCTAGCCCTTGAGCATTGGAACTGGAGGTCAGTTATTACCAACAGCATTGGGGATTTTGAAGAGGCACGAATGGAGGACAAAAGGGAGAAACATGTTAAGAGGAAGAAGAGAATAGAGGCGGAAAGTGGGAGAAGGACAGAGAAAACGGTACATTTTAAAAGATGTTGAAAAAGTGGAATGGCAGAGTATTGATTGGATTGACCAAGGAAATGGGGATAGTTGAAACAGTTAAAAAAAATTTTTTTTTGCACTTTAACCACAGAGCCTACTGGCTCCCATTACACACCAGAAATGCCCAAGTTATGAGCAAAATAGGTTTGTTCTTAAGTTGAATTTGTCTGTAAGTTGAAACACGTACATTGTTTCAGTGTGTGTGTGTGTGTGTGTGTGTGTGTGTAGAGAGAGAGAGCCCTCGGTGGCACAGTGGGTTAAACAGCTGAGCTGCTGAACTAGCTGATTGAAAGGTTGCAGGTTTGAATCCGGGGGGCGGCATGAGCTCCCGCTGTTAGCTCCAGCTTCTGACAACATGCCAATGTGAGAAGATCATGAGGTACCACTCCAGCGGGAAGATAATGGTGCTCCATGCAGTCATGACCTTGGAGGTGTTTACAGACAACACCGGCTATTTGACTTAGAAATAGAGATGAGCACTAACCCCCAGAGTTGGACACGACTGTACTTAATGTCAGGGGAAAACTTTTACCACACACACACACATAAATAAAGTTTTTGATAGCATAGGGAAGTATTAACACCCCTGTGGTGTTTGTTTTGCCATCTGTGCCCCTGTTCAGAAGATTTCTCCTCCATTTCCATCCCTGTGAGAATTGGATTTTGAAAAACCTGGTTTGTTGTGGAAATAAGGATTGATGCTAAAGCTTCAGTGGAGGCACCTTTTCCCAATGACAACTCCTTCCAATCAGAAGATTTCTCTCACTTCCTGTTGTTTCACTCTCATTCTTAACTATGAGTGGTTTGTAAATTGGATGTTTGTAACTTGGAGACTGGCTGTACATGAATTTGTAATGAGAAAAGCCACAGAAATAGTTTTATGGTCAATATTTGCTGGTAGGTCTTAATGGATCCATAAAATAATAATACAAAATAGGATATTGTCCAGGGTGAATCCTTTAGTAATGACACTCTGAGGGAGTGTGTTATTACAAACTGGTGCAAAAGGTGGGTGGTGGTTGAGGTTTTTATTTGATATTTTGAATATATGACAGCAATAATTATACACTTGTTTGTATTATATGATGTTATATCTATACATTGAATTGTTGTGTCAGATCTATTTTAAAAGTCTATATCAGGCCTCACAAATAACACTTGGCCCTGTCCCTAGTGGCTTTTATATAGATGTCAGCACAAGCATTTTAAACTGATGATTACATTGCAAAATGTGAGCTGCAAAACCTGACCAATAAGTGTACTTTGATTCACACATTATTCCAAGAAGTGGAGATTGGGTTCATTGGCTTGACAAGGAGGACCAAATAAAATTCCAGAGTACTGCTATCTAGAAGAAGGAAATGCATTTTGCTACACTGTGAGAGCCCATCCAGCAAAAGAGAAAAAAGGCCTCACCGTCAAGCTTGTGAGCACAGTCCTAACTGGAGTTTGCCATGCCAAATCCAAAGACTAATATTAAATCTTTCTTTGGATTTTGTATGCTATGCTCCAGTTCAGCATGACAGCACTCATTCCATAACTGTGAAATCGTTTCTGTGAAAGAAACAATCTGGCAGGAGAGAATATCTCTCTTTCTCTTAGACTTTTTTTTTTAACAAATTTTTATTTTATTTTAACACACACAAAAAAAACATACCAAACACTCACAGAACATTTACAATTCCCACCACCAACATGAGGATTATTCCCTTTTACATATTCATTTCTTATGGAGACATTTTTATATATCTTTATCTTTATACCTTTCCATTCTATATACTATATAACATTTGTATCCTATTTCTTATGGCTTGATCTCCAGAATGATTCATAATATGATTCTTTACCCTTGTCCATCTTTCTTCCATTTTTCTCATTCTATTTTCATTAATTTTTGAAGCATTTAATTTCCCATTCATAATTTCAAATTCCATTTGTTCCACCATATAATGATACCATTTGTTTACTGTCCATTTTGATTTATCTTTCCATCCTAATACTATTACTGCTTGTGCACATTCTATTATTGCTTCTTTTATTTCCCTATCATTTTCCGTTTTCACCATTTTTCCTATTACCGCAATTTCTTTTGTTATGATCCACTCATTTCCTAGAATTTGTTTTGCCTGATTTTGTATAGTCTGCCAAAAATGTTGTATATATTCACATTCCCACATCATGTGCATAAATCGCCCTTTCCCCTTTTTATAGTAGTATGCTAATTGACAGGGTGTACGATACCATTTATGCAGTATTTTCCTCCTCATTTCTCGTACTCTGGTATTCCTTTTCATCCCTATAATCTCTACCACATTTCTCATCTCTTGTTCCGTAATTTGTAGCTCCATTTCCCACATACTTTTCAAATCCCGTATTGTACCTCCATCTGCCTCTAATAGCATTGTATATATATTGCTGGCCTGTGCCTTCATTCCTTCCCATTTGTCTCTTATTATCTTTTCAAAGGCGGTATCTTCACTCTTAACCATATTAATATTATCTTTTATTCTACAGTATGCACAAATTGCTCTTATCTGTAACCAATTTTCTTGTCCAAGCCATTGTTTAATTCTATTCTCCCTTACCATTCCCTCTTTGTTATATAATTGTTCTACCCTCTCTATTCCCCTTTCCTTCAATATCTGGATATTTCTATTCATATTTGATTCCTTATCCTTGTTAATTATCCATACTGTTGACATTTTGGATTTTAAGCTACTTATTTTCCCTTGCCATTTCTTCCACACTTGCATAGTTCCTTTCATTGGTCCTATTAATCTATCTATATTTCTTTTATCCCATTTTCTAAAAATTATTTCTTCACAACTTACTCCATTCATTTCCTTTTTCAAATTTCGCCCATTTTTTATTAGTCACTTGTAGTTCTATTACTCTTTCAATTTGGAAGGCATCACTATATAGTTCTAGACATGGACATCCCCAACCTCCTTTCATTTCTTTTGCAATTATCAATTTTTTCCTTACTCTTGGTCTTTTCCCCCCTTCAACCCAATTATTTAATTTCCTATCCCATTCCTTTCTCTTAGACTTGGAAACAAATTTCACTGGACTCAACAGTCTTTACCATGGGAAGAAAGCATGCAGAAATCACTGGGTTGCAAGTCCCAGCAGCCCTAGTCAAAAATTCTGCAGAATACTGGGAGTTGTAGTGTGACAATTTATGTACGACTATATGATTTCCTTCCTTTGATTTATCCCAGGGCTTGCTGCAAGAAAATATTTATCCCACTTTAATACATTTGCACACGTGAGGCTTAAAGGACAGTTCTTTAAAAGTCATGCACACATTTTCAAATACAACTGGCAAAAATGTGTAGGGATGTTTTTGTTGATATGGAAAAGTTGCACAAATCAATGTGCAAATTAGGGAAAGTTCCTTTTAATATATGTATTATAGCATGACCCCTATATTTGTGGGAATTATATCAATGGTTTCATTTATGCACATCTGACAAAACATGTAATCTATAGGCATTTTCTAGGTCCTCCAACAGGATTCTGTGGTATTCCTTGGTGATAAGTCCTACATTTCAATATGATTCATTATTACCCATGGTTTCATATCCACTCAAAGACCAGGAACAAATACTCCACAAATGTGGGGGGTTGTAATGTACTTTGGTGTTGGTGGATTTTATCAAATGAATGTTATTAGGTGATAATGAAATAGATGTTTTAAGGGTCTTTGTTGCTTTAGCAGTGAGCCTAAAAGCAATCAGAGGTGATGTAAAGTTTATCGCATTTAGTTAGAATGCAAGTAATAGAGGCAAATTAAAAACTGATTGCCCATCACACCAAGGCATTGCAAGTTTTACAAAACATAGTCAACGAGCCTTCTAACCAAGGTGAAAGAAGAAAGTGCAAAAGCTGGATTGCAGTTAAACACAAAAAACCCCAATATTATGGCAACAAGACTGATTGATAACTGGCAAATAGAGGGAGAAAACGTGGAGGCAGTGACAGACTTTGTATTTCTAGGTGCAAAGATTACTGTAGATGCAAATTGCAGCCAGGAAATCAGAAGACATTTACTTCTTGGGAGGAGAAAATGACCAATCTCAATAAAATAGTGAAGAATAGAGACATCACACTGGCAACACATAGTTAAAGCAATGGTATCCCCCATAGTAACCTATGGATGTGAGAGCTGGACCATAAGGAAGACTGAGCAAAGGAAGATAGATGGTTTTGAACTGTGGTGTCGGAGGAAAATTCTGAGAGTGCCTTGGATCGCAAGAAGAGCCAGCCAGTCCATACTTCAGGAAATAAAGCCTGACTGCTCATTGGAGGGAAAGATGTTAGAGGCAAAGATGAAGTATTTTGGCCATATCATGAGAAGAAAGAGGATTTTTAGGTCAATGTAGTAGAGGAAACATTAAGTAGCTCTAGAGGAATGATTCTGAGCTTGTTCAAAATGAAGCTGATCAGATTGATTGAGTATAGGACGACAGCCTCAATACTGCAGCTCAATTGATTTGCTTTTTCATACACTTTAAACTGCGGACAACCTCTTTCCCATTCTCAAACTTTAGATACTCTTTGCGAGGAACAGAGAGAAATAGAAGCACCGTGTCAAGGGAGACATCCATCTTGGAAGTTACTTAAATTGCTCCATGCATTTAGGAGCAAGACTAATTTTCCCAATTGCATTGAACTCGGTACATTCTCTGTTCTTTCCAATACAGTTTGAGTGGATATATCTTAGTAAATGATCAAATGATTGAGAAACAATATATAGCATTGCAGGACATCTGTGGAAATCCAATGTTGGCATATAACCATAGCTACATAAGATACTTGTAATATTTTGCAACCTCATCTGTTTTTTCGGCCTCAGTAAGCTAAACTAAAAGTTAAGATGAAAGTAACAAGTTTAATATCTGCCATGATATTTATGTCCTTCTTATCACAGCCTGTCATTTAAATGCCAAATTTATTATGGCTAATCTCTGCAAATCAAAAAAGGAATATCAGCTCTTGGGTACAAGCTACAGTGAAGCTACACTATTCTGTCAGCTTCCTAGAATTTACCTACCGATTACTAGGGCTGTGAAAAATTATCGTTAGTACTTGTAAGTCAGAGCAAATTCATTAAATTTGTACTTACAACACAATATCCAACATGTGGGCATGGCCTGTGCCAAAAACTTGAGAATCAAAACTTACCCAATACTTTTTCATTTGAATTTTGGAAACCTCAGAAGCCTCCCAAAGTCAGTTTTATTTTCAACACAAGAAAGCAAAGCCAAAAAGGCTGTCATTCCTCTTTAAACTAATGGTCTCTCACCATTAGGAGATGGAAGCAGCAGGGAAAAAGCAGAGTTCACTGGGAGAGATACTGAGAAAGCACAGAATTTTGGGAAATGTAGTTTGGGAAGGCAAAAAGCCCTATGCTCCTAAATAGCAGCAACCAGCTAAAGTTCCAAGAAATTGCTGAATCTGCAAAGAGGAGGGCTGACTGATACCTCTAGTAAGTCAGTCTCTGTGCTGGGCTGGGAAGAAACCTCTAAATGGAAGTTCTGTTGGTTTAGATGAGATACATTCAATGAGATAGCTGTTGTGGCTTTTTTTATTAAAAAAACAACAACAACAAGTTTTTGTCAAAACTTTTTAATAATTCCCTAAAATCAGTAGATGTATGAATATTTTTGAAAGTCAGGGGGAATTATCCTCTGTTATCTTGTGTCATTGGATAGAAAATTCAAGGAGATAGCTCTTGTGGCTCTCTTTTAAAATGTTGTTTATAAAGACTTTACAAACTTTCCAAAACTCTGTGGATAAGTGAAACATTCTGAAACTTCATAGGCTAACAGTGGTAAATGTGTTCTAGTATTATAGCATGTTTCACCCCAATAGCTGTAAAAATAAGGGAGAAAGGAGCCCCTGAATTTTCCCCACTTGCACAATTACTATTAAAAAAGTAATGAAATTTTGTTACTCTCATTATAGTTATGACATTTTCACTAACAATATTTTAGAAACACTTTAGAAACAAAACACCGGTGCCCCCTAATTTTGTAATGAGTTTTGAAACTTGTTTTATTGATCGCACAGCACTACCGATTATTTTTACCATGAGCTTTCTTCTTTCTATGAAGAACTTGGAAGAGCTATTAGATGTATAATTGGCTCATTTATGGAGGGCATTCCTTTGTAGGGGACTTGAAATGATGGCAGCTTTCTCATGGCTCCTCTGTCTCACAAATCATAAATCACAGTAGAAGTTGCCCAGGGATAGAGTTATAGGCACAGAGGAATGGACATTAGTCCCCAAACAAGAAATCTGCCCTCTCTGTAAAACGTTCTTGGAGTTTCCCCATTTGTAGCATTACAGAGATCACTTCTATGGACATCATTCACACTTAGAGATCTATTTCCTGTGTTCGCATTCCCTCAAAACCTTGGCCAGCCCCATTCTTTCACTGTTTAAACTGCATTTCTAAATGCTTGGCTGAAATTTTAAACTGCTGTGATGCCTGAAATTTGTAGATTTGAAGGGTGGAAAAGCAGTGGGTTCAAAATTGCTATTCAGGGGGTGCAATGCCTTAATCCCCAATCCCCATAACTACATTATTTTGATTGCTTCTTGGCAGGGGGTTGGACTGGATGGCCCATGAGTTCTCTTCCAACTCAATGATTCTATGATTCTATAATATCTCCCCCACTCAAGAGGAACAGCAAAAAATTATTATCCTCATGCATAGAAATGGATTTCTAAATCCTCAAGTTCTTTCCATCTCGGATGTGGGGAAATGTGTGAAATTCTTCAAATATAATATACAACAAAATTCTCGATCATTAGGATTAAAAAGATACAGACAGTTGCCAATATCCCATACAGTGAAACCTCTCACAGTACAGACTACTTCATGAGCAGCTTAATTTTTCTCACTGTTTGTTCAGAGAGATATTGTAGGGTGACACCATTTTAACTGCCATGTCTCAATGCTATGGAATCATGGAAGTTGTAGTTTGGTGAGGTGCCAATACTATTTGACAGAGAAAGCTAAAATATAAGATATTTCAAGTCCTTGAAATAATTTCAACAACACCATGACCTCTTCATAGATTGTCTTGACTCTCTCATATTCCTTTTTGAAATCGGACTCTGACTTGCATGGCATATGTAGAAGGCCCTTCAAGGCAATAGTATGACTTTTTTCCCTAATGATTTTTACTGCTTGGGAGCACCCAGGGCTGTAAGCATGAGTTCTTTTGGGAGGAAGGTATTAAGGTCTCTTTGACCCATAGAACTGAGTCATGCATGTCTGAGCAAACTACTATGTCTCCAATCGAGATGCAAGGTTTTCTCAAACTGCTCTGTAACACCCATGCTCAGCTTGAATTCATTGGTATGGAATTATATTGTTTCAGGCCAAGGTGTCACTGACAACATAGCTTTATTCTCAGAAGGCAATTGTAAATAATCATGTCATTATCCCAGTCTGCACAATTGCATAAAGGATGTGCCTTGGCTCCTAGAAAATTAGATCTCCTTTCTGAACTGCAAGGGCTAGGCATTCTACAGCTTGGTTTCACTCATCAAGAGTAAAGATAATAATGTGACATGAGATAATATTACCAAGTGTCTCTCTGCATTATTGATTGAGATCCTGAACTTCAAGAAATATTTTCTTAATTGCGTGGGATGTGAAAGGACACTGGGACACATAAGCCAACAATATTTCACAGGTAAAAATAGGAATGTTCATGAGTTCTGTATACACTCACCATGCACGATTGTTCCAAGTGAACCTCATCAACTATATTATGTACAAATGGCAGGTTGTACATTATGTGGCATCACTGTCTTCACACAGTTCTCAACCCCTTACAGTAGAGTCAAGATGTATCCTTTCCCAGCCAAAATTGTGACTTATACCAATAATATGTTCATATCTATCAAAGGCAATGTAGTGTATATTTGAGACTCTTTTTTTAGTCTGAAACAGGCATGCATTACTAGGCTATGGGAGAGGTGTCCCATAATGTGCACAGTGCAAGTACTTAAACTTTGCTTAGTGGGATTCCCTTCCCCCTTTGAGAGACTAATTGGATTCAAACAGTAAAGATTGTATAACTTTGCATAATTCATTTTTAGTAGTTGCTCACACCATGATAGTCTGTATTCCTTTCACCTCTTCCAGAGCAGCAGTCATGCATTAGGTCCAAAATGGATGATGTTGTGGGAAATACTTTGAGTGCAAGTAAAGGAACAATGGGAAGAAGAGGCCATTTAGTGCCATTGGGGGCAGGGACAGGGAGGGGCAGGTTTGTTACATGTGTTTCCTTCCTTTTGGGTGAATAATTTCAACCACAACCTTTTTGCTCTGAAGCAAAGGTTTTTTATTTATTGGGTGGGCCTTGAAGCAGCATAAAAGTCTTGCAACTTTGTCTTTGGGGAAGATGATATGACACCAGCAGGTGTTTTATGCTTGAACTCCAAGAAGATCCATCCAAACAGGACCAATAGTTAGGATTTTTTTTTTGAAGGAACAGATATTCTCTGTATTAAACTACAGGAAGGTATGGGGATTGTATAGTCTTCTAGCAGTGGTTCCCAACCTTTGGGCCTCCAAGTATTTTGGAATTCAGCTCCCATAGTTCCTAACAGTTGGTAAGCTGGCTGGGATTTCTGGGAGTTGAAATCCAAACCACTTGGAGGTCCAAAGATTGGGAACCGCTGTTCAAGAGAAAGATATATACATATGAATACACACACACAAAGAAAGAGAGGGAGGGAGAGGGGGATGGAGGGCAGATCCCACACATTAAAATATGTCATTCATAAAAAAAACTTTCCATACAACATGTTTGTGCCCTTTCAGAGGTTTCTCCTAGAAATACAATACAAAGATAGATGTGTTCCATGAAAAACCAGTTTTACTTGAGGAGAGCTAAAAGTATACATTTCAGACATGGAGAAGGTGGTAGGACTGGCAGTGTATACAAATAGCAAATAATAAAATTATTTTTCCTGCCCCCCCCCCTGGCAAAAAAAAGCACACACAGTATCCAAAGTTATTTTCTCTTTGGGAAATAATATGGAACTGTAAATATTCAGTTGCCAGAATCACCACATAACAAAGAGAGGAAAATACTCCATTTGCCAATTGAAAAAAGTAAAAAGAAAGAAGAGGACATAAGAGAAAAGAAAAAGAAACAATGACAGTAACGACAACAATAGTGACAGCAGCTGGGGCTTTATCCTATGGAGTTGTAATTGAAGTAAGTATGCATGTTTGTGTGGGTGTGTGTGAGAGAGAGGAAGGCAGGGAAAGGTTCCATTGTGTTCCCCGCACACACACAAAAATCTAACACACAAAGATCCAACAATTATTGTATCATACTAAATTAACACAGTTACACACATATAAACACAAACTAACCACAATCATGTAGCAAGAACTGAAATAGAACAGTATGTGAACACAAGACATGAAGAATGGTTGGCGCTGACAGATCTGTAGGCTGAAAGGCATCAGCAACTTGCAGTGCATAATTAAACAGAAGACAAATGAAAATGTAGATGGCTATTGCTAACCAAAGAGTGATGAATGGCTGATGTTGACTCAGGCCCATGTGTTGTCTGTTGCCCAATGATGCTGATGCATTTGTAGCATTTGTTCTACCAGTGTCATCAACTTAACAGATTACATGAGAAGCTGAACAGAAGCGGGGACTGTGGCGAAACTACTTGCTGTGCTAGCATTTCAGCTCATAAACTTCCGCAAAAAAAAATTCCGGAGTGAACAGAAGCCCAAGAGATTTTCTCAATATCTTTATCTTTGACCAATCACTATTCCACAAGGAACACAAGGCCCACAATGACCATTCAAGTGCATGGCAAATTTTTATCTACCTACAGCTCTCCAACCACTAGTTAAGCCTCTGGAGAACAGTGTCATCCAAGTATGGATAAATAGAAATACTCTTGTTCAATACAGTTAAAAGTCAATGTTCCAAAACGATTTCCCTTTTGCCCTTTATGTCACGAGAAGTCCCTCTGGAATGTTACTGAAATCAAAGATTTTCTTCTTAAGCTTCCCTCCTACCAACTTTCACTCCTTTTCAGAATGGAATTGAATAGACCTAATGTGACCAGGCTTCAGTGAACAACAGCAAACACATAAGCCAACAAGAAAGATAACATATTAAGATCAATAAGAAATTACAAAGATTGCCAGCTTTCCCCCCCATGTTCGTAAACAAAATTCCAATTAGAGGGAAACGGCATTGTAGTGGCTGAGAAGTAGGAATCTGTTCAGTTTTGTGGGTTTCTACCCTTACCTTTAAAAAAATTCCCTGTTGTACCACATTAATGACGGAATGTAAGATTTTCACTGTGAAACATGTGGGGACCCCCCCCCCCTTCGTGGAAACTCCATCCTGGTTTGTCTCAACAGCAGTTGCAAAGTGAGTCCGCTTCATTTGGCTTGCGGAGACATGGTTTTGGTCATGTGTTAGTACAGGATTCTCACTATTCAACAGATCCACTTGTTCAGTGGATGTAACAGGGGTTGGAACTGGAAGGTCCACCTCAACACAGGATTTGTCACACATGTTAATGCAATTTGTAAGCTTCTGTGTGGAACCAAGTCAATGGGCACATGTATTCTCAATTTGGTAGAAGCCCCTGGTACCTGCTTGCCAGGCAATTGTTGCAGTGATGAACCTGTCAAAATAAATAGACACCAGACCTAATTTAATACTACAGATATGTTTGAAAATGGATTTCATTCTATACCAACTTCTGAAGAGTTTGTAGGCTAGAGTTGTGCAAGTAGTTTATGCCAAAACAAAAGGAGATATCCAAAATCTTCCTTCACAATTATTTTCTGCCTTGATTGCAGGCACAGTTTCTCTTTCTATCCACTGATTGGCTGCAGGGCTGCACCCAAGTGTTATCTAAATTCCCTTGAAAACTTAGAAAAGTATAAGAAGCTTCTATTCTTGTTACTGGGGATATGGTGCTTCCTTCTTTCTTGAATGCACAAAGGCAGCTACACAGCACATGAGTGCATTCTCACAACCAGTCAATGGCTAGGAAACAGTTGTATCTGGTAATCTTGCACACCAGGAAACAGGCATTCTTCACATGTTACTGATGGATCTTGGCTAAGGTTCCGTGTAGTTAATACTTTATTTATCATTTTAATTTGAAGTCATAAGACAAAACAAAATTCTGTTGTCCTTTCACACTGCAGAATTATTCTGTGTCCACTGCCATGGGTGCATCCTATGGATGCTTGGGGCTTGTAGTCTGGTGACGTGCTAGAGCTCTCAGGCAAATGATTCTAATTTATTTATTTATCACATTTATATCCAGTCACTTCTCAACCCCCGAAGGGGGACTCAGGATGGCATTACAATTAAGCCCAATTAGAGGCAATTAACAAAATTACAATAATAAAATCACATATTAAAACATCACATCATAACAACAATACATAGCTTAAACCCATACAAAAATTGAACAAGAAAAACCAGTCTCGACAGTCATATCACCATTGTAATTTGTCCCTTAAAGTGCTGCTACATCTATTGCCCAAAAGCCTGGTCCCAAAACCATGCCTTTAATTTCTTATGAAAAGTCAGTAGGGAGGGAACCAATCTTAATATAGTTGGAAGAGCATTCCATAGTCGGGGAGCCACCACCAAGAAGGCCCTGTCCCTCGTTCCCGCCAGGCGCATTTGAGCTGTTGGTGGAAGTGAGAGCAGGGCCTCCCCAGATGATCTTAGATTTTTCGAGGCAGGACGTAGGGGTGGATGTGTTTGGACAAGTAAGCTAACTATTCCCCTCTAAACTACATATCCCATGGTTCTATTAGATGTAACTACAGCAATTGAAGTGTATCACAATGCTATAGTTATGCAGTATGAAAGTGTACCCTCATCCAGTCGTAGAAGCATAGAATTGGAAGAGACTGCAAAGGCCATTCAGTCCAACCCTCTACCATGCAGGAACACAAAGTACTCCAACAGATGGCCTTTTATCCTCTGTGTAAAAAATCTCCAAAGAAGGAGATTTCACTATTCCATGTATGTGTGTGTGTGTGTGTTACAGAGATCATGCTACTTTGGTAGAGGCTTTGTGGTTCTTCAGCAATCCAGTCAATAACAGAAGAGAAAAATACCCTATCAGGTCTCCAGATAATTGATTTGATTGCAAAACCACTCTTACTTTTGACATTCCAAGGACTTTTATGCTACTGGTGACATCTAGGAATTGATTTTAACCCGCATGCTGCTATCAATGCCACTTATTTTAGCTCTTACAGTTCAGGCTGTGTTGTTGTTGTTATTATTATTAGATATACAACAAAAGTAGTTAACAGCACACAAGATCACTATGCTGACTTTTGTATTTGATCACACTTAGGACACTTCCCTAGTGTCTAGGACTGTGTGGTGTATCAGCAAATAATCATGCAAATCCAAGTAGGGTGACCTTTTGCAGTTGATAAGATTTTAATTTGTTTTTAAGTGCAGGCCAAGGTCTTTAGACACTGCATCCAGTGTGCCGATCACCACTGGGACCACCTTTTACTGGATTGTGCAGTAGTCTTTGTAGTTCATGTTGTGTAAGCTTTTTCAGTTGCTTCTTGTCAATTCTGCTGTCACCTGATATTGGAACATTGACGATCCATACTTTATTCCATGATCGTAAGGTCAGGAGTTTTATGTATGTTCGATCCTGTGCAATTGATTTCTCTGGTGGAGCGCAGCATGCAGAGAACTGGCCTCACCCTTTAAACCAAAGGTTCGTCTGCCGGGGCCTAGCAAGCTTGGACGGTGGCAGCGAGGTCCTCAGGTCGTAGGTTTGGTTTGAGTTTCTTTCTCTTAGATGGTTGACCTTACAGGGTTAGATGAGCACCATCTGCCCAGATTTGAATTTAGAGTTTTCTTTCTCTTCGGATGGCTGCCAAAGGCTAGGGAGACCATTCTGCCCCTTTGACACTCTTTGTCAGATCCTTCAGTTGTGACCTGATGTATGTATGTATGTATATCTTGCTTTTTCTCTCCATTAAAGAGACACAGACAAAATACTTGAACAGGACTTACTGCAGCCCCTTTTACACTGCCATATAATGCAGTTTGAAGCTTCATTGTATGGTCAGTGTAGACTCATATTATGCAGTTCAATGCATTATATGAATCTACCCTGACCATACAATGCACTTTCAAACTGCATTATATGGCAGTGTCAATGAGGCCATAGTCACCATGAAACAGCTTCCTGAAAAATAATTTGTGGTAGCAATATATTGTCCAAGAAGATAGCAAACAGTTCTTGAAAAGGCAAAGGAAGTTGTTTTATAAGGGTTATTTTGGACCTAAACACATTGCTTTTATACAAAAGCATTTATATCTAAACAGTTTGTGCAGGCACGATTTAGGAGTAAAACACTTCAGCGTGCCAAAACCAACAAAATTGAAATAGCACGCTTTTCTCATTCCCATACTTTGACCTTTTTGGTTTTGGTCATGAATACAAATCTTTTTAAAATTCAAGGAGAAAGTTAATTTAAAACGAGAGACAAAAATTAACCACATACACATGCAGATTATCCTGAGTAGAGTTGTATTCTTTTGTTGAGCTGAATTTTTTTGCTGCAATTTTGTACTGAATGATTTCCATGAATAGAGTGGGACATATGACCTCCTTAGAATATAACAGAAGATAAAGGGAGAGAAATATAATGTTAATGAGTATCTTCAAGCTACTCACATTTAAATGAAGTGATATCATACCATACCTCCGAAGTGCTCTGATTTCATAAGGACAACCCTGATTAAACTTCTTGCATTCATTTTTTAACTGCTTTGAAAATGCAATTTGACTCAATAGTGACTCTTTTCTAAATTTTACAGTGTACTCTTCCAATTAAAATATGCAGTCAGAAATTTGCATATTAGACAGATGTAGGAATTTGTGAAAATAGCATAGAAAAATGCTCTGTGTTGGGACATTCTATCTATTTTTTCCAAAAAAGAAGACTATACTAGGCAATGTGAATTGCTGGTATCCCATTGATATCTTACACATCCATAAATATCCAAAAGGAAAGAACGAACACTTTTGCCTGGTTTGGAATAGCCATATTTAGTTCAAAACTGCAGAATCAGAATTGTGTTTTTAACATCATTGTACATACCTGTGCATCCATATTGTGTACTGAGGCATATTGTGTATTGCACATGCAGATAAGCATGCAGATTTGGCTGCATATGTAATTGCAATGCATCACAATTCACAAGGCATTGTGCAATGGATATGTGTGGTCCTATCTACACTGCCACATAATGTAGTTTCAAATTGAATCATTATATGGTTGGTCTAGAACAGCATTTCTTAACCTGGGGTTCAGAGTTCACATTTGGGCATATTGAGTATTTGTACCAAGTTTGGTCCAGATCCATCATTGCTTGAGTCCACAGTGATCTCTGAATGTTGGTGAACTACAACTCCAAAACACAGGGTCAATGCCCACCAAACCCTTCCAGTGTTTTCTGTTGGTCATGGGAGTTCTGTGAACCAAGTTTGGTTCAATTCCATCATTGGTGGGGTTCAGAATGCTGTTTGATTGTAGGTTAACTATAAATCCCAACAAGTACAACTCTACATGGGGCTACCCTTGAAGACGGCCCGGAAACTTCAACTTGTCCAGCGATCAGCAGCCAGATTAATAACTGGGGCAAGTTACAAGGAGCGGTCAATCCCCCTGTTTAAAGAGCTGCACTGGCTGCCATTTCAAGGTACAGGTGATCACCTATAAAGCCCTAAACAATTCGGGACCCACCTACCTTCATGACCGGATCTCCCTCCATGAACCAGCTCGAACCCTCCACTCCTTGTTGCCCCTGCCAGTCTCACAGACTCGTCTGGTAGGCACAAGGGAGAGGGCCTTCTCCTCTGTGGCCCCCCAACTCTGGAATTCCTTGCCTGGAGAGATTAGGAAAGCCCACACTCTGGAGATCTTAAATAAAACCCTGGAAAACTGGCTTTTCTGCTGTGCCTTTGGAGAGTAGTTATTTAATTTCTACCATTGCTCTCCTCAATACCCCTGTTCTTGGAGTCCATCCCCCGTCCCCTATAAAGGATGTTTCCCCCCATAAATGATGCTATTCCGCTTATCTAACCCTGAGTTTTTAATACTTTATATGTGCGCCTGCAGCCCACCCGGTCTTTGTGATTTTATTTATTTTATTATTTATTTATTCGTACTTGTTTGCCACCCTTCTCAATGGCTCGGGGCAGCTAACAACCTATTCATAAAACAGCATATTCATAAAGCAGAATTAGAACCACAGTTAAAACATAGCCAAAAAAGACACAGTAAGCCACATATTGAACAATGTGGCATAAAGATAAAAACAGCAGGTAAAAACAAGATGGCGACACGCAACAAGCACTTTAGATATCTAGTTCTATTTTTTATTTATATGTATGTATTTTTATTGTGTTTATTGCTGATGTTTTGATTTTATTTTATTGTAAATTGTTTGTTTGGACTTGGCCTCATGTGAGCCGCCCCGAGTCCCCATTAAGAAGATGGGGGTGGGGTATAAATAAAGATTATTATAATTATTATTATTATTATTATTACAACTCACAAATGACAAAATCCTCCCAACCCTACCAATATTCAAATTTGGGTGTATCAGGTAGTTGTACCAAATTTGGTCCAGTGTATGAAAATATATCCTGCACTCGTGTGTGTGTGTGTGTGTGTGTGTGTCTCCTGCATATCAAATGTTAACATTACGATTTTGCTACAACTCTAGCAAAATTACAGTTGTGAAGTAGCAACAAAAATAAATTTATGGTTGGGGGTCAACACAACACGAGGAACTGTATTAAGGGGTTGCGGCATTAGGAAGGTTGAGAACAACTGGTCTAGAATCACATGATGCAGTTAAATAGCATTGAACTGCATTCTATGAGTCTACACTGACCATATAATGCATTTTCAAACTGCATTATATGGCTGTGTAGATGGTGTCTATGACTCTGAGCACAACCTTATACTCTTCCTCCTTGATGTAGGAAGCTGGAGAAATAGGTATGAAAATGTATGCAAACTTTCACTTAAAACCCAGACAAATATAGAAAGTGATAAACGAAATAAAGCTAGGGAAAAAATGGCAAACCGGGTAAAAGCCCAATGTGATAGATTTGTGTAAAGATGATAGTGAACTAGATGGATTGTTGGTCTAGCTAGCTATGCCATCGTCCTGTGTCATTCTGTCTGTGTCCTAAATCTTATTGCAATCCTCTCTGAAAAATCACAAAACATCGTAACAATAACAGCTTCCCATATAGGCAGAAGAATGGACTTTAAAGAGCAGTACAAGCCATAATAAGATCACTGGGCCTGCGGCATAGTGTGTTTTCATTGCTTCCTGTCTCTTGTGACATTCAGCTGCTCCAATCTATATCTTCTTGTTTAGTTTTTGTTTATAAATTGTCTGACACTGGCTGTGCTGTTGATATAGTTATGAGGGACAGGCACACACTTAAGGATATGATTTGCAGGAGCTCATCTTGCCGCATTGTTCGTTCCGTAGCTCAGTGGGAATATGACCTTGCATGAGACCTGACAATATAGATCTAGTTTAGCCGTTTCCATGCTGAAAAGACCTTTAAGAAAGAAGTAGTTGTCCTTCGTCTTTCTCTCTTTCCTGTTACAACATATAACATTTTTGAAGTTGAATTACGAAGGCACTACAACTCAGGATATTTTTGTTGTCATTAATTCCCCTCTCCTCCTTGAAATACATAAGTACTATATAAAGAATTATATTACATTAAACTTTATTTTTTGTTATTTTTACAGTTGATCAAAGAAGGTAGGTTGAAGCAATTGCAGCCAATGGCTTCTCTGTGAAAGAAATCTGCAAAACTCTATGATTCTATGATGCACTTCAGGTTTTAATTCTCAAAAGCACTGGTTCTCAACTTTCGATCATCCAGATTTTTTCTACTTCAGTTCCCAGAAACTCCAGAAGATGGAAGACCAAAATGTCTTGAGAACTAAAGGTTGAGAAACACTGCTATAGATCTTAAATCCAAAGTCCTATTTTTGGGAGGAGAGTTTGGTTTCTTGTCTATCTCCTCCAAAATCCAGAATAAAGTCCAGTGTATATTTACCTCTTGGAGCAGTGTTTCTCAATCTGAGGTCCCCAGATGTTTTTGGACTACAATTCCAAAAATCCCAGCCAGTTTGCCAGCCATTAGGATTTCTGGGAGTTGAAGGCCAAAAACATCTGGGAACCCCAGGGTGAGAACCATTGTCTTGGAGGCTACCAATCGCCACTAAGGTTTGGCTAGGAACAGGCCTACAAAACCTGTAATTTACCAGAAGAGCTGCTTCCAAGTATGAGCCCCATTTCTACAAAGATGAATGCTCATACCCAAATTTCTCTTG
This sequence comes from Anolis apletophallus, assembly GCA_030556195.1. NCBI lineage: Eukaryota > Metazoa > Chordata > Lepidosauria > Squamata > Anolidae > Anolis > Anolis apletophallus. Next base: position 19,251,556 of record JARBWK010000006.1, read on the forward strand.
CATGGACTTGTCTGGGAAGTTACCTATCATATTAAATTTCCTGCAATGTCCTCAAACATCTAATATAATCAGATAGGAAACAGATGAGCAAAAACACACAATAGGAATTTTCAGTCCTATTTGATGTAGCCAGACATATAGCTGCCCAGTGCCCAGACATACTGGCTGCTGAAGCTCAGCCCATCCACCAGCCATGTTTTCAGTGACTCAATCAATAATATGTTTTCCAGTCTGTGGATTGTCTCTTGTCAAATACCTAACGAGCCACAATTGAAAGGAGATGAGAAAATTGCTATAGAATGAAAGATGGAGACTTTTGTAGCTCTGCTAAGGTGGGCTGAAAGCCAACCTTAAAAACTGTGGTATAGACACCGAAAACTGGGAAGTTCTGGTCCTTCAGCGCTCTAGCTGGAGGTCAGCTGTAACCAGGAGTGCTGTAGAACTTGAAGAGGCACAAATGGAGGGCAAAAGAGAGAATTGTGCCAAGAGGAAGGCGCGTCAAGCCAACCCCGACCAGGACAGCCTTCCACCTGGAAACTGATGCCCTCACTGCGGGAGAACATGCAGGTCTAGAATAGGGCTCCACAGTCACCTACCCACCACCAGGACACCGAACTTGGAGGACAATCTTACTTGCACAATGAGTAAGCAAGCAAGTAAGTCTCCTAAAATGTACAAAACTTGAAGAAAGTGATTCCCAAACCGTGTGCTGAAGCAAAACAGCATACACATTCAATCCTAAAATATGGCTATCTGTTAGGAATGCTTTGATTGTGCTTTTCCTACATAGCAGGGGGTTGGACTAGATGGCCCATGCGATCTCCTCCAACTCTATTGTTCTATGTATCTTTAACAAGTTTTGTTGTGTTCAGGTAGTGAAAAAAAAGACCTTGGTGCCTTCTCCTTGAAGGAATTTCACCTTTTGAATCTAGTGTCTCATTTGTGGGATACGTTTTAGAGTAAAATGGTTTTTAATGGCACATTAATTTGACTCTGTTTTTATCTCGACATTTCACATTTTTTAAGCATTCATTTTTATGGTGTTTCTAATGTGTTGTCTAAACAGCTCATTTGATAAATAATTAACCTTCTGTGAGTTTTCAGAACAGACCAAATTTAAATTAACCAACCAATCACTAGGTGTAAACAAACTAAGTACTTTGCAGCCGAATCCCAAGTATGCCTGCTCAAAATTATGCGCTATTCAAATAAATGGATCTTTGTGCCAGAAAGGCGTGAATAGGATTACAGGCTAAAAGCATCATATAAATACATTAGAATCTCAGTAATAGTATTTTAGGATTGAACTAGATGTTCAATAACAAATGTTAGCCCCAAACAGCAGAGAGAGGGGTAGAATTTAGAGGCGGTGACAATGAAATAATAATGTATGTTTTGCTCAAATTGTTGCTTTGTCAAACAGCAATAACACCTCTCCTGAACTGATGCAGTTTCCATATTTAGAATTGTCATCAGAAGAGATTCAAAGTAAACAAAATCCTTGACATTAATGATTCTGGGAACATTTTTGTTCCCAGTAGGAATTTGGTAATAGTGAGATCTTCTCCTTGGGCTTAACTCCAACAGAGAAAAGGTTATGCTGAGAGTGTGGTTGACTGTGAATCTGTTCATACTATGAATCATTATCCACTTAGTTCTGATTAATGCACATTTTGAATGATGAAAAGTGTTGCTTTTATTTGCAGCTAATGTTTTAGCCTATTTCTTTAATGAAAAACATTTCTAACTTAAGCTTTTGCCCTAATAAGAGGGCTTCAGAACAGACAACCATTCTAATGTGCATTAATATCTCTAAAACCACAAGTAATGTGGGCTAGTGGTTTTCAACTCACTGGGGCAGTGAATCACCTCCAGATTTCATTCAAGATTTTGAATCTTACCTTGAAATAGATTTGGGGCATTGGATAACTTTAAAAGTTTGGAACAATACCCGGAAAACACCTGATCTGGATGCCATTAGCAACAACTGAGGATAACAGACTAACAAAATGCAAAAAATAATAAAAATAACAAAGACTTTGGCACAAGGCAGTAAAGGTGGTCCCAGTGGTGATTGGCACACTGGGTGCAGTGCCTAAAGACCTTAGCTTACATTTAAACAACAATCGGCGCTGACAAAATTAACACCAGCCAGCTGCAAATGGCCACCTTACTGGGATCTGCATGCATTATTTGCCAATACATCACACAGGCTGAGGCACTTGGAAAGTGTGATCCAATACAACAGCCAGCAGAGTGATGTTTTTATTGTTTTAATAGCCTTTATATGAATTTATATTTTATATGCAAATGTTTTAATTGTTCTTATGTTGTTGGGGGCATCAAATTGTGCCGAATGTAAACCGCCCTGAGTCATCTTCAGCCTGAGAAAAGCGGTATATAAATACGGTAAATAAATAAATATATCTTTTTTGCTGTGGACTCATATTGTTGTGTTTCAAATGATAATAATAATAATTTATTTGTTTTCTGCCCTATCTCCCCAAGAGGACTCAATGCAGATTTTAGCATAAACAGACACAAAGGCAAACATTCAATGTCTAGAACCAACAAAACACATTTACACAGATTTACACATTTTCCTTTCTGTTCTGAGTTGTGGTGCTCATCTCTATTTCTAAGCCAAAGAGCCTTCGTTGTTCATAGACACCTGCTAGGTCATGTGGCTGGCATGACTGCATGGAGAGCTGTTTACCTTTCAGCTGAGGTGGTACTTCCTGACCTACTAACATTCACATGTGTTTGAACTGCTAGGTTGGCAGGAGTTGGGGCTAACAGTGGGATCTCACCCCATCCCACAGATTCGAACCACCAACCTTCTGGTCAGCAAGTTCATCTGCTCAGTGTTTTAACCCATTGTGTAACCATTTCCCCTCAGGGTACAGAGCAGAAATTTTAGAACATTAAAACTTTGAGCCGATACTGGCAAAGTGAAAATAACAATAATAGACAACTTCAGCATAATTCAGAAGTGGGATGGTGGTGGTATTTGACCTGAGCAAAACCTTTGGAGATGTATAAGGATGCTAGAAATCCCTATGAAAATGTGGAGCACAACAAGGTACTATGGTAGACTTCAGGCAAAAAGTAGTGGGAGATTATTCAAAGTTTATTCAAAGCTACAAGAATTATTTAATAATTAAGGTTGGCCTAGATCCGGTTTTATTCTTGTTGGGTTTACCAAATGGACAAATTAAACTTTTAAACTTTAAAGTGATATACAATATAATTTTAGATGCAAGAAATGCTTCGAGGTCAAGAATGGAAAAATACAATTTTGCCATCAAGACAAACTTGAATTATAGAGATTTACGCAACCGCACCTCCCCATATTAACCTGTTTGGGCCTTAGGTTCGGCTGGGGAGGCCCTCCTCTGTTTATCCCCCCTCCATCACAAGCAAGGTTGGTGGGGACGAGGAGAGGGCCATCTCAATAGTACCCCCATCCTGGATCTGGAACACCCTTCCCAGGGAAATCAGAGAAGCAAGCACACTTGTGACTTTCAAGAAGGACTTAGAGACATGGCTATTTAAGCAGACCTTTGAAAATGATTAGTAACTCTTAATGTGGATGAGGTCTTTGTTTTTATAGATACACTTGGGCACTTTGGCTGTTAATTAACTTATTTATGGAACTATTGTGATTTAAATGTTCTTAATTAATATTTTTTATTAATTGATTAATGAATTGTTATTTTGTTTTATTGGACTTTGTTATTAATTTGTCATTTAATTTTATGTATTGCTTAATATGCTTTACTCAAGTTGTGAGCTGACACAAATCCTTTCAGGAAGATGGGGCGGGATAGAAATAAAGATGATGATGATGATGATTGATGGGAATAGCTGAAATTGACAAATTACACTATGTAACAAAATTTGAAGAATTTACTGTCCTGGTTTGAAAGTGTTATTTTCCCTGTTTAATTGTGTGGTACTTACTTTGACAGTAGTTGTTCTGCTCCAGAAATTTTGTTTTTGTGGCTGAGGGTAGTACTATTATTTCCTTCAGTCTAGGCCAATCCTTTGTAATTTTCCTTAATAAAAATATACAATTTTAAACTTTTCAATGTGCAGACTGCAACAAAGTTTTTGCAGTTTAATGAACTTTCCCCATGTTTTTATGATAGGGCCAATGAGGAAATGACATTTATAATCCAAGAACAAAAATCATGTTACATAGTGTAATGAATGATGCCTTTTCCCCAACTGTGAAAACACTGGGTTGTTGTAGGCTTTTCAGGCTGTATGGCCATGTTCTAGAAGCATTCTCTTTATTTACTGTTATAATTTTAGAATTTTTAAATACTGGTTTGTTCAGTTTTTTTAATAAAAAACCTCTAAAATTATAATAGTAAACAAAGAACAGAACTCAAACACAGGGGAACTCCAGGCAAGAGGCAATCAGGAACAGCGATAATCTCTCAGCAAAGGATTCCCCAAGCAGTAACAGGGTACACCTAAACACTGTCAGGCCATTAAATGCTAACCAAGGTGGCCAATTGAAACATTCACATTTACCTCCAACAGACAAGATTTCTTTCTCCCACCCTGGACTTTCCACAAATATATAAACCCAATTTCCCTAGTTTCCAACATACCTCACAACCTGTGAGGATGCTTGCCATAGATGTAGGTGAAATGCCAGGAGATAATGCTTCTAGAACATAGCCATATAGCCCAAAAAACCTACAACAACCCAGTGATTCTGGCCATGAAAGCCTTTGACAATATATTGTGAAAACACTTTTTCAGAAGCTGGGTGGGACCAACTTTATTATTTTTCCAGGTCTTTGGAAAGTATCTTTGGGTTTGCCAAGCCTTTTCAGTTTGGTTTTTAGTGTTTTCAGTTTGGTTTTGGATCATAGTTGAAGGGCAGTGCCTAAATGGATAAAACAATCTCAAAGCATTGCCTATTTGAATGTACTCAAAGAAACACAAAGATTTGTCATGATTAGAAGTACAGTGTATAAACTCACCCCTATAGAAATTCCATTCATTTAGACATGAGCTCATTTTTCAGAGTCCTAGACATATAATTTGGATAATTGAAATATGGCTTTGCACTAGGCTGTGGCGAGGACACCTATATTTTCCCCACTCACAAATGCCTAAAGGTTTTGTTGTTAAATGACTCGCCACTGCGACTCACAAAGGTAACTCAAAACCATTAGGAAATCTTTAGGCTGCATCTCCACATGTGGAGGCAATTAAAGTGTCAGCTCCACATGAATACCCGATATTAACAAAGCAGTCAAACTTTAAATGATTTATCACAATTGGTGCTGCCATGGGGCGAGGAGAACAAACAGCAACCTGGAAAGCCCCAAACGGGAAGAGAGAGGAAGGCAGATAGAAATAAATCCACTTGAAATACATTCAGAACCAAATGCAAATTACACAGATAGCAAAGAGGAGCTGTTGTATGAGGTGATGGATGGTGTTTGGCCTGGATAATGCTTCAGTGTTACCAGAAATGTGGAAACATATTCATTAAGCACACACACAAGGAACCATGGCTTCCCTCCGGCACATGGCCCCGGTTATGCTGTGCCAAGCTATTGCACACTATTCATTTGTACAAATCTAATTTCAGCCCTGTAAAGCTACTACCACAAAGTAATTAGATAGAGTTCAAAGTTCCACAAATATAATTGTTTTGTTGATGTTAAGGGGCTTTAATTTTGTAAAACCTTTTTTTGCAGCAACAAAATAAGCTAATGGGATTTTGGCCTGCATAAAGAGGAGTCTAGTGTCTAGATCCAGGGAAGTCATGCTATCCCTTTATTCAGCCTTGGTCAAACCACACCTGGAATCACACTGTGACCAATTCTGGGCACTGCAATTGAAGGGGGATGTTGACAAGCTGGAATGCATCCAGAGGAGGGCGACTAAATTGATCCAGGGTCTGGAGAAGAAGCCCTATGAGGACAGAGTGGATGAAAGACCTGGGCATGTTTAGCCTAGAGAAGAGAAGGCTGAGAGGAGACATGATAAGGGGCCATGGATCAAGATGTGTCCAGAGCAGGGCAACTAAAACGATCAAGTGTTTAGGGGCCATGGATCAAGATGTGTCCAGTGGAAGGCAACTAAAACGATCAAGCGTCTGGAGAACAAGCTCTTTTAGGAGCAGTTTAAAGAGCTGGGCATGTTCAGCCTGTAGAAAAGAAGGCTGAGAGGAGACATCATGACCATGTATAAATATGTGAGGGGAGGAGGGAGCAAGCTTGTTTTCTGCTGCTCTGGAGACTAGGAAGCAGACTATAGAAAATGAGATTCTACCTGAATCTTAGGAAGAACTTCCTGACTGTGAGAGCTGTTGAGCAGTGGAACTCTCTGCCCTGGGGTGTAGTGGAGACTTTTAAACAGAGGCTGGATGGCCATCTGTAGGGGGTGCTTTGAATGCAGTTTTCCTGCTTCTTGACAGGGGGTTGGACTGGATGGCCTACAAGGTCTCTTCCAATTCTATGATTCTACTTGCTTTTTTAGATCTCAAAAGTAAATGTAGTAGACTCTCAGTTAACCAGAACTCAAGCAACCAGACCTCTCAAGCAACTGACTAAAATCTGAATAAATAATGCCTATTGCATCCACAACGCTGTTTTTATAATACACTGTGTTATATTACTTTAGCTTGTCCTAATTTGCTTTTGATTACTGTATTTCAATTTTAATATCATCTTTATAACTATGAACAAATTAGAGGTTGGGCATCGAGAATTTCAAAATCCAAAATTCAAAAAAGGCCAAATGTAACTTTTGCCACCATGACCACACACTGATATCCCTTGTCCTCACACATCCCAGTTTTCATCTATAAATTTGGAATTTGGAAAATAGTTTTGGCAACAAGACATTCTCATTAGAGAAAAAAAGATTGACTATAGTTTCAGAGTCAAATATGCCACAATATAGAGCTGGAGTAAGAGAAGGAAACTGCTAGACTTTGCATTTTATGAAAAAGGGAAACTTTTCTATTTTTCCTAAGATGTACAAAACTCTAAAAAAGTGATTCCCAAATTGTGCGCTGGGTCAAAATAGCACACAGGAAAACAGCTTTGGAAACAGACATTCTCATCAGAGAACTAGGATAGTTTATAGTTTCTGAGTCTACATATGGCAGCAAATCTGGCTTTGATATCACACAGTGTATTGAATGGTCTTCACCTGTCGTTCATTGTCAGGATTTTGTGGAATGTGAACACGGCACTAGTTGCAGGAAGATATTTTCTTCCATATCCGCCCACAGTTTCCAAAACAGGCATGTTCTTTAAAAAAATTCCATCACAAAAGCTTCTTGTTTCAGATGCAAGACTTTCCTTTCCAGGACTTTTCATACCCTTGTTGCTCATTCTGCTGTTGGTTAACTTTGTAGTGATATATTATGTAACAGTGGTTCTGCAAGACATTTTCAGAGAGGACTGGATGAGGAGGTGTGAAAAAATCTCTAGCTTTCATGTATCCTTTGCAATTTTCAGTACAGTCTTTTTATTTCAAATGAAGGCTAAAAATGCAATTAAAGGCACTGGGAGAGTCTCCTGATCTAGGTAAAGCTAGTACTGAGGTAAGTATCTATCTTTTCCTTAGGACTTAAAAGGCTTCTAACTCGCTCAAGATATGGAATTTATTGCATATGATTATTATAATGCCGCTACCTTTGCAGCGGCTAGATTTCCAAAACAGCGAGAAACCTAGCCAATTATTTACACAGATCTTGTGTTTATTTGGATGTTGGTTCTTAAAAGGAGGATAACTCATAGCACTAACCAAGCTGCTATATCCCATGCCATAGTATCCTTTTTTGTATCTTATTTACCAATGTTTCCCTGTTGATTTCAGCACTGACTAAGAGCAGAATTCTGTTTTTAAAAATTGACCTAGCTTAATTGTAATTCAGAAAATAGTTATAATTATTTTAAAAAGAACTTTTATTAAATACACAGCATGTTTTTCAAAAATGCATCTGACCGAATGTAACAAAAAAGACAGAATTTGCAAAAAAAACCAAAATAGGAGGGGAAGAATTGAATCCAAAATGATTGTAATGGGTTACAGAACTTGGCCAAAACCAACAAAATGAATTTCTACAGGGAGAAATGCACTACACTTATGCAGAAAAATGCAACACAGAGATGTAGGATGGGTGATGTCTGGATTGTGAAAAGAATCTAGAAGTCATAGTAGACCATAAGCTAAACGTGACTCAAAAGTGTGATGTAGCAGCTTAAAATAGAATGTGATTCTAGGCTGTGTCAATAGGAATATACTGTCTTGATTGAGGGAAGCAATAATGCAACTTTATTCTACTATGGTCTGATCTTATCTGGAATGTGGTGTCCAGTTCTGGGCACCACAATCCAAGGAAAACATTGACAAGCTCAAATGTATCCAGAGAAGAGCAACCAAAATGTTGAAAGTTCTCAAAGTCAAGTCCTATGAGGACTGGCTTGAGGAACTGGGTCCATTTAGCCTGGAGAAGAGAAGGTGAAGAGGTGGCATGGTAGCCATGTTTAAATATTTAGAAAGATGTCATATTGAAGATGGATCAAACATGTTTTCTACTGCTCCAAAGACATGGAAGAAAGAGATTTCACCATAGAGCTCCATTGTGGTGTGGGAGGCTGGTCTTGTCACATGGTGCAGAGCAATAACAGCACTATCATTGCTGTGCACCTAGTGACAAGAACAGATTTGCGTACTTTTCTGTGTCTTCTATCACTTTCCACTGATGAATCAATAGCCACGTTAGTAGGGAATGCCTGAGAATTGGGATTTAGAAGTTGAGGGAGGACATGTACCTCCATATTGCTTGATGAAGCTTTCTTGTGCCTCATCCTGCTCTGAGAACTGCTAATCATTAAAGGTACAGATCTCTCAACCCTAGCAATGCTACATAGAGTAGAGGCAATGTGCAATGTGCATGTGGTATTATATGGATCAGTGTCAATGGCCTTCCTTTGTGTTTTTTAACCCACATGCAGCCATATTAGGCAGCTTACTCCAAGTTTACTCACATTAGCCAGTGAGCATTCTGTGGATGCACATAGGCTAATGCGACTCTTTCACTGCATTAAATGGCAGTGTAGAACCACCTTTAGTCAAGGGAGACACAGTCCTGATTTGCAAGATCTAAGCAGGACAGTTGACTGGGAATCTTGAAAGTATCTTATTCATAGAGTCACCATAAATTGAAGCTCACTTGATGGCAACAAACAACAAAAACAGGAAGGTTGTAGGAACAACTACATCCACATTTCCTCAATAGTCTCAGGTTATGCGTTTGCGTTTTACATCACTGGTGGGCCAGTGGGATAGGTATTAGAGGCAATTTTCTGTCTCTGGTTCCCCCTGGGAACCTGCATAAACTGCTAAAATTGATTTTAAAGTGTTAAGCAGTGTATGAGGCCTCTTCAATCTACTTAAACTGTTAATTGCCTTTTCCAATTGTCCAGAAAAAGGGTGATCCAAGGGATCTGGGGCCCCTTCATACTGTATTATTGTGCTATATTCCTTAAATGCCATGGCAACTTCCTGTGGAATCCTGGGATTGACAGTGGAAAAAGAGAGATTTTGAATTCTCAGCCATATATAATTAGTACCACATTAAAATACATATAAACCCCAAGATTCCAAAGGACATTTCCACAGTGGTATAAATAGTTTATAACACTCTGTTTGTGTAGTGTGAATGGGTTCCTGGAGAGTTCAAGGACTACAAATACAGTGTGGAGTTCTCACGTTACCCTGGGTCACATTTTGCTTTCCCTTGCATTAATTTATGGAGGTATTCATGGCCTTTCTGCTCTGCCATATAGCTGAAAAAAGCTCTCACAGTGGCCTATCCATTAATGGTAATTAAGAACATCTAACCTAATGCATATAATTAAGAGTGCCTGATCTAATGCATATAATTTTTAAAAGACACAACACAAAAGGCAAAGGAATGCAGGGGAAAGAACAAAGCAAGAAATATCAGACATGGGGTTCAGGTCTGGAGGAATCCAAGGTAGGTGACAGCCTACTGGCTGGCTGAGATGGAAATAATACTGCCAAGAAGCCACGTTTACCAGCAATCCTTTCCTTAATTGAGGAGAATGAAGCCACAGAGCTAGAGCTGTGCATGCCTGGTGGAATGCAAGGTAGGTGAGAGTCAAGGAGAAGACCAACTTGAAGAGTGGGATTTTCAGGAGGACAAAGGTTAACCTACTTTTCTTCTCTCCCTCTTTCTCGTGGTTTGGATCCTATATTTGAGTTACATAGTATGCATTTCTGCCTGTGAAATTATGCATGAATTGTGATATGCAACCTTTGTGTTGCATGGTAGTGTCGTGTAACTGAAGCAAGATACAAAAAGTGCACTCATGTAGAATGTGCAGTTTGCATGAATGTTTGAGTAAAGAGCTGGAAACCCTTTGTTATTTTTGAAAGAGATAACATGAGTGTCCCTTTTAGGTCACTATGCCAGCACAAAGTCTCCTCACCCCAATTTGTCTTTCCTTGGCCTGGTTTTTCCTGTAATTCTTCTCTAACTGGGTGTGGAGCAAGTAGCATTGATCCACCCAATACTCCCGAGAGCCAGAAAGGGGGAAGAGCGAAGCAACATTGATTTGGAAATGGTGGTAATGGAATGGGGGAGGAGGTGTTTGCTCGAAACAGATAAAAAATGAGTGACCTTTCAGGCACGCTTTATCTGCTTAAATCAAGCCATAATAAATGAGATTGCCTTTTCAGACCACATGAAATCAATAGGCCAGAGCGCATTCGAAGAACCTCATATCACAGACACTAACTGGGTTGGACTTCATAATGCATGTAATACCATTGCACAGACCCATGTAGCTTTAGGAAACACCACGGAAATTGTAATTCACAAGGCCCTGCATGTGACGTGGAGGTCATTAGGGCAATAACGGGCTGCCGAGATGGAAGACAGGCAAAATATTTGTAGGTGATTTTAAAAGAAGAGCAGAGCTTAGTATCTACATGTGGGCTAGAATCCTATTGATAAGAGTTTATTGTTATGTGTCCTCAATCCAACTTTGACATATGCTGACCCTATTATGGGATTTTCCTGGCAAGGCTGATGCGATGGAGGTTTGCCATTGCTTTCCTCCAAGGCTGAGAGAGTGTGATTTGCCCAGACATCTAGTCCAACACTCAAACCAATATTCTTATATTATGTGAATCAATCCAACCAGTGTGCAGCACTGAAAACACTACCGTGTTTCCCCGAAAGTAAGACAGCATCTTACTTTCTTTTGACCCCCAAAATCCCCACTACGGCTTACTTTCGGGGTACGTCTTATATTGGGCGACGGTACTCCGAAAGTAAGACAAAAGTAAGACTTACTGCGGGCGGCATGGCGGCGAAAAGCGCCTGAGTCGCCGTGCGGGCGGGACTTCCGCCGGCGCCTTCTCCCTCTCTCTGGCGGCGGCTCCGCCCCATCTCCCTTCAGTGAAGGGAGGGGGGCAGATCCGGCGAGAGGGAGAAGGCGCCCGCAGAAGTCCCACCCGCACGACGACTCAGGCGCTTTTCGCCGCTGCCCCGCTCGTGTTTGGAGCGCGGGCGAGCGAGGCGGCGGCGGGGAAAGACGCCTGAGTCGCCGTGCGGGCGGGACTTCCACCAGCGCTTTCTTCCCTCTCGCCGGCGGCGGCTCCGCCCCTCCTCCCTTCACTGAAGGGAGGGGGCGGAACAGGCGAGAGGGAAAGGCGCCGCTGGGAGGAAGAGGAGGAGGATGGAAGGCGCCGCTGGAAGGAAGAGGAGGATGATTCCGGGCCCCTTTTGAGCCCCTCTGGGAGCCTCTTGTCGCCCAGCCAGGAAGCCACGCCATGCCGCCCGCGGTACGTCTTACTTTCGGGGTACGGCTTATATAAGCCGACCCCTCTGACACCCCCGATACGTCTTACAATCGGGGGTGTCATACTTTTGGGGAAACACGGTATTACATACTGCTTCTCCCAACTGTCAGCTAGAAAAGACCATTACATAAATCCTTCTGTTTCATCGAGTTCACTCTAGTTGGAGCTAAGGATATTATTGTTTGTTATTATGGCACCATGACCTATCCAGAGATACCATGGTGGCTGTGATTTTTCACTTCAGTAGGGTGATGAATCTTCTCTGGATTTTAATCTGCTATTGGTTTCAAGGAACTAACCAAGGTGCTGAATTTTAGCATCAAAATAGCTTCTTAGCTCATTCCTTTGAAGACTGAAGAAAAATTCAGAGATTAGCTGACTTGCTGATATGGAAATACTACTATCAAGAGGCCATGCTCACCAGCAATCGTTTCCTTAATTGAGGAGAAGGAAGCCACAGAGCTAGAGGTACAAGACAACAGAGCATTGTGTGATAGTTTTAAAAGATTGCTTGTAGGCAAATCTTTCAGGAAACAAAGCCCAATTTCCTCAAGGCTTGGAGAACAATCTTAGAGTTTCCCTTATTTATACAATACAACAGTGGTGGGATGTAAACAGTGAGGTGAGACTAAATCTAAATGCAGAATTATTAGCACTGGCAATTAAGTTGGCACAAACATGCAGGCATTATGGAGTGTGATCAGAATCTTTCATCTGATATAAGCCTCTGTTGATATGGTGAAACCTGTCAGTAAAGCAAAATTCACCCCCTCCCTTGATGTTTCCACACAATGTAGAGCAAATAAAATTGAGTTTCTGGAGGGATGGGTAGGCTAGTGTGTTTCAACTGAAATTCTAAAATATCATTAAGTTATATTTACACCTTCTTTCTTCAGTGCTGATGTTACATACTGAGTCATAATTCTTCTAGAGAATGGAGAGCCATGGGCTTATGCCATTATCCCAAAGATAATTGCAGAAGCTTTTAGAAGAATTTCATCTCTCCTGATCCCTTGAGCTTTTCACTTATCACAACATACAATGAAGTTCCTCAGTGCAGTATGTTAACAAAAATAGAGGAAGCAAGTGGAAGAGGGAACAGTAATCCTTTTTTGCATGTCCCTGGACTGTTTGGTTCCACTGCTATTTGTTGAGTAAATGAAAAGAAAGGTGGCATATTTGGGTGTGTGGGTGTGTGATGAGAACTATAAAGGACAATGGCTGACATTCTGTATGGTGCTTGTATACCATACATTTGCACACACACAGCCCAGTGATGGTTGTTCAACACTGTTCTTTTGAATAGCAGTGTTGCACAACCAGTGCTCAAAGGCTTCCAGTATGGAAGGCAAGACATATATTCCCATATTCTATGTGCAGAAAGACATAGAGGAATCAAGAGGTTAACCTATGGCATCAGAACATAGTGGCTTTAAAAGAATGCTTCTAACATGTTCCTCTCTGACCTTTCAAGGAATCTTATCAAATCATTAGATACAGATACGGTATGATAGCAGTATAAATCCTCCACTATTTCATGCTTGCATGGAAGAATGTACGAAAACTATCATTTTCTCCCTTCTTCAGGAATAGATCCCCTCCAATATTTTGTTGAAGTATTCGTCCTGCTGCATAATCATAATCTGAAGTCAATGTAACAACAAATTCAAATGTCCTAAGACACTCTGGGGGAATTAACGAAGTATATGTGCTCCTTGACATGACTTTTGAAAGAAAACATTTGATACCAGAGGAGAAAGAATATGGAAAGAATAGCGTTATGATTCTACACCACAAAGAGAAAGAAGTTGAACATGTTCCAGCAACACTTTCTTCAAAACTGACAATATGGGCAAGAGAACTGAAACAACAAGACCAGTAAGCCTTTCATAAGTTTTGAAAACAGATGCCTTGAACCTTTTAGAGGCAACTTGAAAACTTCTTCCAAAATACATCAAAGGATGTCTTTTTCTTTTAGCACATTCCACATGATTTGCATTTTGGTGATCAAACTTATAGATCTTATAAATTTGTACATAAAGAAGACAGATGGTGAGGCATGTGTAATCCAATATGGTGTAGTGGTTTGTTGGGTTTACACTCCAGGCGAAGCTCTGTGAAGTCAAGGAAGTTATTGGATGATCATAGGAAAGTGACACTCTCTCGGCCTTAGAGAAACGCTAAACCTCCTCAGAATAAATCTTGTAACAAAGAAACACATCCTAGGACAGAGTCACCATAAGTGGGAAGGCAATTAACAACAAAAACAACACCATTTTTTGTATGCACTTACTCATCCAAAAATGTGAAATCAACCTTGGCAAATGTGTGGGTTCTCAAGGTGAAGTGTATTTCTTTTCACTTTGCATTTTAAGTGTGAAGACCCAGCTATTATTGAGGCTGTCAGATCCCACAGATTTCTCTTCCATCTTTGATCTAGTGTGATTAAGGTCAATGAATTCAGTAGCCTTTAGCATACTAAATTCTGGCTGAGAACCTGAACTGAGGAGATGGAATGGAACTTTCTGCTCATAAAACTAGATGAAACCAACTTGTTAGTGGATTGCAATGCCAAATGCACATTTGAATGCATCATGCATATCAATCTGCAATGAATGTCAGGGTGCATCTAGATGCAAGATTCAGCATTAATCAATAAACAACATGCATGTTCAATGGGCACACATGTATATTGGCATTTTATTTCTGCAGGCTTGCATTGAATACGACCACAGACACATGCTTCCTTAAATTGAAAATGAGCACTGTATTTCTGCAGGCATGAATTAAATATGACCACAGACACATGCTTCCATAGATGAACTTATACAGGTGCAAAATACCAGTAGAAAGTTGGAATTAGCAAGCTAGACGTGAAACATACAAAATATTGCTTTTGCTTAGACAATCCCCCAGATAACCTTGGCCCCAACCAGGACCCAAAACCTCATCCTCACACTTTACTACTGTTCTGTAGCCAAAGTTATAATGCTCCATCTTACATTGCCCTTTAACTCAAATGTTGCCTTTTGACTTACGCACGTTATCCATCGGCCCTGTCCTCACAATTGATTTGTACCAGTCTGCCCACCTGTGTCCAGAAAGTGGTCATTATTGCAGATTCATTGATTGTTGGTTCGATAGTTGCTCTTATATTCTGTTATGTCATTGTTTTATTTTGTTTTATACAGTTGGTTTTTTGTACTCTAGTGTGTTATAGTTTAACTATGTTTGATCGGGCTTGTCCCCATGTAAGCCGCCACGTCCCTCCAGGGAGATGGAGGAGGGGTATAAAAATAAAGTTGTTGTTGTTGTCATTGTTGTTATTATTGTCTTATTATTTGTCTTTTCATTGTTTCAGTCAGTCATATGTGGCCTCTTCTGCAGCACTTCATGCTATTTTACCTTCTATTTTTCAGTATGCAAGCTCAGTTTTCAGTTTGTTTCTGGCTGTGCCCACCCCTGTAAGGTTCTCGCTCCTTTTAAATTTTACTGGCACTTAAACAAATGTTAGTTTATGTGCACTGGTTGACACCTCCCTTTTTGGAGTGGATGGTATCACTTTGAGGACACAAGAAAAAGCACACACTTGAATATCTTACCTTGAAAATGGAACAAGGTCACAAGAGGGAATGATTAAAAACTGAATACAGTTAGAGTATTACTTTATCAAAGTCCTTTTTCTTCCTTTCCATTGCTTGATCATACCATAGTCGGCTAGAAGCTGGCACGTGGCTTTTATGTGCACCACAGTCATTTCATGCAAGATCAGAAACAATTCCACTCTTGTCCCACCCCACCCCCAAAGAAAGAAATAACAATTTGATGCATGGCTGGATATACAGTGTGTGTGTGTGTGTGTGTGTATATATATATATATATATATATATATATATATATATATACACACACACACACAGTATATACATATATATATATATATATATATATATAAATATATATATATATATATATGGCTATGTGCAAAATCAGCATATATTTGCAGTATGCAGTATGTTGAAAGCAAAATGTTCTTATTTTAAAAGGGTTGGAATAGAAGTGGAGATGATCCTTGTATTGCTTGATGTCACTAGCTTTACCTTATACAACAAACTCTCTCTGTGTGAATATACCCTAAAACATTGAGGATTGTAAAATACACAATTATGTCCCAAAGAACTCCTGTTTTTTTTAACAGGCCCCAAAATAGGAGTGGGATGTGTGCAACCTAAAAGTTGCATGTAACCCTTGGGTTTAATTTCATGACTCTCAAACCCCATCTGAATCTCTTCAAATTTTGGCATAGGTTTTGGATCAAAGTCATACCCTGAGCCTCCAGAACATCCAAAAATGCCCCTACTCCACAACCTCTCTGCTTTTTTGCTTCCTCCATATCCTAGCTATGGCTTCCAGTAGTCATGTTGGCTGAACACATACATGAAAAGAAAGCAGTCTTTTGGGGGTAGAGTGCAACATATAAAGGCTTTGAATTGAAAACCTGGCCCCCGGAACACATGCAGTAGCTTATGTGTGCTCTGAAGCAGTGGTTCCCAAACAGTCCTCTAGATGTTTTATACTTCAGCTCTCAGAATCCATAGACAGCTTGGTCATCAGTCAACAATTCTGGGAGCTGAGTTCCCAAATATCTGGCTGGCCAGTGCTTGGGAACTATGTCTCTAAAAATGAATGGCTGTCCCAGGTTAGAGCTAGCCAGGCAATGAAGATGGAATGAGGGTCCATTGCTTCTATTTCTACAGAAGTCACACACACTTGTACCACATATTTTGACTATCTTTTAAGAGAAAAAAGTGGCATATAAATAAATATAATAAATCTATATACATAATAAAAGTGAAATGTGTCTGTCTGTCTGTATCTATATTTGTTTGTATGTATTTTCCAAGATAGCGCCCTGCCCATTTCCAGAGAGCACTGTGGATCTGGGCCATATCTGTGGTGGTTAGTGTCAACACTTCCACAAATATACAATTCCCCACCTCAAATTGTGATAGCAATTGTGTAATTCTATTTTAGTCTAGAAACTGCTGACTGTGGAAATCGTCCAAAAAAAAAACAAAAACAGAAGAAGCTGAACAGACTGAATTGATCATATCTCTCGCCTCACTGTGTTTCCAGAAAATTATAACTTTCCAAATTTCAACCTACAGGGGAAACCTTTCAGATAGCTCTCAGATAGCTTCTATTCAATTTGGGAAAACTCATCTTTGGGGACCACAACTTCCAGAATGCCCCATCTTATTGGTTATAATGGAGACTTCTGGGAGGGCATTTACAAGCTCTGCTTCTGTGGTTCACATGGTTGTGCATACTCATTGCTGATTCAATTCCCTTGTGTATCCAAGCTGCTTAGCAACAATAACAAAACACATAATTAAATGCAAAATAACACACATACCCCATAAGTAAAATGACCAAAGTAAACTAGGCAAGAGAAATCTCTGGGTTAGAGTGAAGGTGGCATTGGAATGAAATATGTATTCCTTCATACTTGATAAGTCCGCTGTGTTTATTTTCGTTAGGGTGGCATGGGAAGATTGATGATATCATTAACTCTTCATTTCCTTGGCTTTATGTGTTTCAGCTCCCCCCTCTCCCTCCCTTTTTAAATGGTGTTGTAAGCAAGTGGTTTGTTGTCACTTAGCAACCCTATCAGTAATACAATCTCATACTCTATGCAGACATACTTTTGGGAAAATAAGGGCAATTTTGAGTTAGCTTTGGAAGTCATTTTGCCATTATCGTGTAAATAATATTTTAATATTTGGGTAAGTATAGATTTAGTGCATCTTATTACCTTTATTGCAATCCTTTGAGATGATCAAGATGAAATCAGCAACATATAAGCTATGGACAGGACTTCAATTTCATATGTCTGTCCAGGATTTGAACATTCCCCCAGCGTGAGATAGAAAGAAAGTCAGATAGACACACAAGATGCAGGGTTACATAGCATAAATATCTTCACAAGTAGTTATACATTAATTGTGACACACAATCTTATGCTGAACGGCAACAAAATATAAAATCTTTAAGGCAAACAAATGCACAACTAAACGTGCAATCATATATATGAGTGACACCATAACCTAACATTCATTCTCTTGCAGAATGGTACCACATGCACAATTCTAGACAAGCAGACTGACATCTCACAGGTGTCTGAGTTATCCTGGGAGTTGTAGGCCCAAAGGAGAAGAACTCTTACTGTTAAGGCAGGACTAATAACATATCATGCTATCAAAGTCACCATGGTATCATAGAATCACAATGTGGGGAAAGACCCCAAGAGCCATCCGGTCCAACCCCTTGTTCTGCAGGAACTCATAATCAGATGGCAATCCAGCTTTTGTTTAAAAACCTTCACAGAAGACTTCACCAGACTCCAAATACCATTTAGAATCAGGATATTCTTCCTACTGTTTAGGTAGAATCTCTTTTCTTGCCATTTGAATCTGTTGTGCCATATCCTAATCTCTAAAGCAGCAGAAAACAAGCTGGCAGTGGCTATCTTCCCAACATGACATCCTTTCAAATATCTATATATAGCTATCATGCCCCCTCTTGGTCTTATTTTATCCAGGTTAAACATACCCAGCTCTCTTACTTGCTCTTCACGGGGCTTGACTTGCAGATTTTTTTTATCACTTTCATGGCTCTTCTCTGGCTGTTGTACACTAGTGTGTATGTTTTGTGTAGATTTATGTTATTATAGAATTTTGTTTGACCATGTGTGGTTTAATTTAATGATGTCAGGTTTAATTTACTAGGTTTTAATTTGATGTCAGGTTTCAATGCTACTTTTATATGTGGGGTTTTTTCCCCTGGGATTTTGTCAGTATCATGTGTTTTATGTAGGCTTGAATGTTTGCCATTGTTATGTTGGAATCCGCCCTGTGTCCCCTCAGGGAGATAGGGCGGAATACAAATAAAGTATATTATTATTATTATTCTAGCTTTTCAATATCCTTCATGAATTTTGGTGACCAAAACTAGACCCAGTAGTCCTGCTAAGGTTTGACCAAAGCAGAATAAGGTAAAAATTTTCCCCTAACATTAAGTCCAGTCATGTCCAACTCTGGGGGGTGGTGCTCATCTCAATTTCTAAGCCAAAGACCTGGTGTTGTCTGCAGACACCTCCAAAGTCATGTGGCCAGCATGTCTGCATGGTGTGCCATTACCTTCCCACCAGAGCAGTACCTATTGATCTATTCACATATGCATGTTTTTGAACAGCTAGATTGTCAGAAGCTGGGGCTAACAGTGGGAGCTCACACCACTCTCCAGATTTGAAGCTGCGATCTTTCGATCAGAAAGTTCAGTGGCTCCTCAGATTAACCCACGTCACCACTGAGGGCTCTCAAAGCAGAATAGTGTGAGGCTTTTACTTCCCTTAGCCTAGACTCCATACTCCTGTTGATACAGTGTAGAATTACATTGACTTTTTAGTGCCTTTTAGATGTACTAGATTGTATGGTCCATCAGTAGGGGTGGTTGAACCATACAAAAATTGTTTCTAAACTCGTTGGGTGGGGGGGCTGTTGTTTCGAAATAGAAAGTATTCCAACATTTTTGCTGAAAATTTCAAAATCGATTCGTAAGTAATAACGAAATTTGTTATTATTTCGTTATTAGTGCCGCACATGCGCAACACGGAAAAAAACACCCAAAAATGTGAAATGCACAGGCAAATCAAGGGGGAATCATTCTCCTTCACCTCTAGACTGCAATTTAGTGGAACAGTATATTTCTAACATATAGAAATGGTGTCAACTTTCTCCATATTTATGAAAGTACAGGACTGTTTGAAAACATTACAACCAATTAAATACAGAAAAAGAGTGTCCTGGTCTTCTTCCCCAACACCACCGCCAATGCCAATGGGGGTGACATTGCTCTGCTCCAGTCCCCCCCCCCTCGAACACGCACCAGGACTCCTTTTTCTCCAAGTCTGACAGAGAAAGAGTGAGCTGCCTGGTCTTTTGTCCCCAACACCATCGCCAAATGCCAACGGGAGGGACATCACTCTGTTCCAGGTCCCCCCCGAACACCCACCAAGACTTCTCTTTCTCCAAGTCTGACAGAGAAAGAGTGAGCTGCCTGATCTTTTGTCCCCAACACCCCCGCATAGCTGTGTTCCAGATCTCCCCCCCCCGAAAACCCACCAGGACTCCTCTTTCTCCGTGTCTGTCAGAGAAAGTGCGGTCTGGTCTTTTGTCCCCAACACCACCGCCAGTGCCAACAGGAGGGAACTCCATCTGCTCCAAGCTGTGTCTCCCAAAATATTTTCTTTAGCACAGGGACTAACAATTCCCAGAACTCTGTTGAGAACAATGGGAAGTCCCAAAATGGGCAAAAAGCAGAGAAACAGTGAAAAGTTGGAGCTAAAAAGGCAGTGGGAGGCTGTGTCTCACTCCCACAATAAAAAGAGAATACAGTGGGAAAACAGGAGCCCAACGCTAAAGTAATTTTAAAAACCGCAAAATACACTGAGAGAAAAAAGTGGAACGAAGCTACTGCGGAAGGCTTGGATGGAACTAGCTCGTACGTCTGCTTTACCGAACAACGCTAAGAACCCCCAACCCCAATTTCCTACTAAGCAGCCTCGTCTATCTGTCCCTCTCCTTCTCTTGTAGATTCTGCTTTCGTACTCTCTAGCTCTCCCTTTCTTTCCACCTGAGAATCGAAATGGAATGAGACTCGCCGCGTGCACTCTGGCTTCTTAAAGGCAATGCCCCGCCCTGCTACAAGTGTTTGTTTTCCTCTCATTGGCTAGAGAGAAGCAGGTGGTTTCATGCAAACACCTGATTTCCAGTAGCCAATGAGGAAAATACAGCAAGAAAAGGTGGAAATAAAAACAACCGAATAACGTGCCTTTAACGGAAATGGCGATCCCAGTTTCAATTTTGAAACATCACTTCTGGGTTGCACGTGCGGGTCGATATTGGGTCAATATTAATTTTTAAACGAAATAATAACAGTTTTCAAAGATAACGACCGGAGATATCCACCCCTATCCATCAGCTATGGATCATGCTGGTCCAATATGATATAACTGTAGCCCAACATAGTGTGTCCAGCTAGGGAAACCATGTCTCCTTCTCTCCAGAGGCCATTCTGATTAAAGGCTCCTTTAAATAAAAGATACTAGAAACAAAGCCTAATGTATTGACATGCAGGGCATACATCCCACCATTATGTTATGGTCCTTCCTCAACTCCTCAAGTTGAACTGTTGCTATCTGGTCCAAGCCTTAGGGGTGCTCGGGGGCAGTTTCTCCTGCTTGCATACATCTAAATGATTGCAATTCTTCCTCCCAGTCTTCCTACCATGCTTTCTTTGTACCAGGAACCTTAATCTATTTACCGTACTTCCACCCATCCTTCCATTGCTGACGCATTCCCTCTGAACATGCATAATTCCCTTTATCTTCCTTCCCTGTCCACTCCCATCAGGCTACTCAGCCCAGTAATTGTTCCCTTGGCTCCTTTCCCCAACACTCTCTACTCCTCTCTCTCTCAAATCATATGCAAGCAGATGATGTTCCCTCCCAATATACCATGATCCAAAGAGGAGAGAAAGGGTTTTGAATCATGCAGCATTCTTCGCTTTAAATGTCCAAGCATGACACACAATGTACAAATGCATTTTGCGATTCACTCAATCATGCATTTTGCACCCAATGACCGGCTTCTTTCTTTCTTTCTTTCTTTCTTTCTTTCTTTCTTTCTTTCTTTCTTTCTGGTTAGGACTTGTGGTCTCAAAACCTGCTCTCTGCAAAGAAGGGCTTTTAATGTATATTTTATGGCTGCATTGGCTGGCGAGGCAAGAGTTCCCTTTTAATTCAGAATTCTTAGTGTCAGTAAACACAAAATTGGGATTTAGTCAAGGGTAATTATTAGCAAGCATGGGCTCGTTCAGTGATTCACGCCAGATTCAGTCAGCTTAAAAATAAACTATGCCCATTCCCTGTAACACAAAAACAAGTTGTGTCCAAAGAGAGACACAGCTAAAAATGGGGTTGGAATAGACTGCAGGCAACAAAAAGGAATTTAAAAAGCAACTACACAGCCTGAGAAAGGTGAAAGTGGTGATTCGTCTCAACTCAGGACCTGCTTGCCATGTTCAATCGCATTACATGAAAAAGCTTCCCCAAAAGGGAAAGCAAAGCAGGCAACACCAACCCTATTAAAATAATGTAATATTTAAAAGAGAGGAATAAACATTTGCATGCTGCTGCAGCTAACTGGATTGAAATTAAACAGGGTTTCATCAAACTGTTTGTCATAACTCTTCAGTTCAAAACATTTTACTCTAAGAGAAAAGAGGGAAAGGTTAAAAAGGTTTAGAATTATACTTCCAAGACTAATGGCCATTGCATATTTTTTGAAACGTCCCATTGGAAATGTGATTTTAGTTGACATTGTTATTTCTTTAGGGCTGATATAGTTCTATGCAGTTAACATTCCCCAGGACAACTGAGCTTTCTGAAGTTGTCCTGGTGAATGGTATCTGAAAGGTCTGGTTTCACAACATCCCTCCTCATGGATACCAAAATCTGTGGATGCTCAAGCCCCATTATATACAATGGCATTGTAAAATTGCATACCTTTTATAAAATGGCAAAATCAAGGTTTACTTTTTGGATTTTTTAAAAAAAAAATCAATCTGAAAATGAATCCATAGATATACCCCCCCCCCCTCACACACATAGCTGTATAAAATCCCACATTATCTGCTTTAAATTGGGTTGTATGGCAGTGTGGACACTGATAACGCAGTTCAAAGCAGATATTGTGGATTATCTGCCTTGATATTCTGATTTATATGACTGTGTGGAAGGTCCCATAGAGTGCCTATAAATAGTCTGGTTTAATTCCTTTCTCCCCAAATGTACTAGATTAAACCCACCTTGAAGAATGTCCATGGATTCTGCATCCACAGATTCAACTATACACAGCTTGAACGTATTTTAGAAATCCAAAAAAAACAAACATTGATTTTGCTTTTTAATATAAGGACATCATTTTACTATGCCATTATATATAATGAGTTGGACATCTATATATTTTGGTACCCACAGGGGGTCCTGGTGCCAAACCCTAGTGGATACTAAGTTCCCACTGCATAAGATCACTTGTCCCCTTCCATGGTACCCTTTAATCACTAGAGTCCAGTGTCCTACACCCACACGATCCCTCATGCAGATTCTCATAGCTTTCACTTGCCCATTTAATTTTCCAAATGGGCAATTGTGTCCTACAAAGGCTTCTGACCGGAATTCTTTGTATAGAGAAAAATTGTGGGTGATGGATGTTAAGAGGGGAGATACTTGGGGCTCCATAGGACTGTGCTGAACAATCCCTACATTGGCTCTAACCTTACTGTATCTCCCCTTTATTTCCTCAGCATTTGTTGTTTGCTATGCCTTCCTTTCTGTATTGCCTACCCAGTCAGTTTTCTTCACATTCTGCTTCATAAGACTATTGTCCTACAATGGTGTGCAGGACCAGGGTCCAATTCTTCAAGACCCTCCCACCAGACTGGATCCCCTCAGTGAATAAGGGCAGATACCTCTGATTTCTTTGAAATTTCATCTGACAAGGTGGCAGTTTGGAGGTAATTGAGGTTTCAGGGCACAGAGGGTGGCTTCAGAAGCTCCAAAAATGGGATCCAGGGGTCTCAAGCAACTCACAGACAACACATTGCTCACCTCTGATATAACTAATATTCAGATCTGAACATAATTTCCCACCCTGTTTGAAATTCACATGTTTGATCACAGAGCCATCAAAGCTGGTTTACTATCTATTGGGACCAATTAAATTCTGCAGTGAGATACTAAAGAGGATTTGTCAACTATGCCAGGTATCTCCCAAACAAACACCTTAGATTTTGTTTCATTTCATATTTTTTTGCTTCAGAATTCAGGTTTAAGAACAAATTGTAAGAACAATTAGGGTTTTGACCCACTTTTAAGCCAGGTTTTATATTTATATGAAACATAGATTATTTTCAATTTTAGACTTGGGCCCCTTTTTTCAAAAATATCTCATTATGCACATATTTGTAAATATTAGCATTCCAAAATTCGTCAAAATTTCCAAAATTTCTAATCCCATACATTTTGGATAAGGAATACTCAATCTGTGTAAGCCAGTATCAGTAACACACACTTCTCTTCCTTGAAATATCACTTGACCAAATGACTATAGTGATATTTATGTGAGTTGAAGGTGGAGTAGAACTGCAGTCCTGGATTTAGCAGTTGCAATCCTTACTCTCTGTTCTGCTTTAACACTCCATCATTATAAAAAAATTGCACGTTTAGTGGAAAACATCAGGGAGAAAATTATTGCTTTGTGAACGAACATTCAGAAAGACCTCCAAAAGTGATAAATTGATATAATTTTTATTTTATTCCTCCCTTTCAAGATTTTCAGTACTTGTGGGAGGTTTTTAGAGAAATGTTCATCTGATTGAGGAAAAGAAATTCATTTTGTGTTGAAAATGTTGAGTCCTTAGTTGCATTGAAATGAACAACTCTGTTAGCTTGTTCAAACCACCAAATTGTAACACTATTATTCTGCTTGAACTGCCAGTGTACTGTACTATGGAATCCTGGACATTGTTTTTATGGAGGGCCATTTAGGATTCTTAGCCGGAGAGTACCCGTGCTTGCCCAAACTGCACATCAAGATTCCATAGGATGGTGTCTTGGCAAAGTGTAATAATAGCTCTGCAACTATGTAGTGTGAATGGCCCTCATATTAGATGAAAATGCAATAAAAAGTGTAGGTGAGCATGCACACATTTCCCCATGGAATATAAAAGTATCCCACTCCCATTAGCAAAAGAGGCTGTGAAAGGGAAGCATGACAGAGACCCACTTCTGGTAATCACAGAAATGGGATGGAAATATTATTCATCCACACTCTGATTATCAGCAGAACAGATTCCCTTCTTTCCATGTGGCCGATGGCCAGTAAAGTTAGTCTGAGTGACCAGTTATGATTCCAGCAATAGTTTCACCATTGTGATTTTATAGGGACTGCAGAAAAAGATCCCTCATGGATTCAGGTTGTGGATCCATATGTTCAGAAATGCTCTCCAGATCATTTGATGTCTCACAACAGTTAGGAGGATATTGTTCCCCAATAGCAATATGTTGTGAGTTACTCCTGGTGAAGTGCAAAGTACTGGAGGTACCTTGGTCTTCAGCTAGCAATTGTGATCCATTTTTTGTTTTGTTTTTACAAAAGATCTGCCCCTGAAAGGTTGGTTCTCTATAGGAGCAAGAGAAAAACATGAACCAGAACGAATGGGATGAGCTTATTGAAATATAGGTGCCAGCATTTGTTGTGAGGGGGTCTCGTGAGATATGCCATGGTGTGCTACAGAAATTGTTGTGATTAATACATCTGCTTCAGAATTTACCACTGCATCATTTGTATTGGGTGGCACTTAGTAAATAGTTACAGAAGTAGACCATGGTGTCAAGTGATGCTTCATGATCTCATTAATATGTATAATATTTGCAATTATTTTACTAAAATACAAGTGTTCGTAGTTGTTAGTGACTCAACAGGGGAAAAAAGACTTTGATCTATGATGTGGCACATTTCAGCTTTGTTCATCTTCAAATCCTAGCCCAAATAGTCAACAACAAAAGATCTTCTTGTTCTTTTAGCTGGAGCTTTTGAGTGTTTGAAGAAAATTCCTTCCCTGCTTCCTTTCTCCCTAGGTGATCTTCTTATGCTCTGAAGCATGAAATCTTATTACCTTTTAACCCAGCTATAAAGTTTATATATATAAATATACACAGAACTTTTAACACCATGATGAAATATTTATTGTGTCTCATTTCCTTGTGTGCAATTTCAGTTTGGTCTCTGCTGGAGCAAAGCTTTCTATTTGTTCCTCTACCCCTAAATAAATAGGAATGGGAGCTGTATTCCTTAAATAAAGATAAAGAAAAAAGTCAAATTGCATGGAAAGTTCCACATTTTGTCTTTGGCAAGAAATGATATCTCACTGCAATGAAGCATCCTGTTTTTAAAAATTGGAAATCACTGGGCGGAATTCCATTGGTGTCTTATACAAGGAAGAATTATCGTATAGAAGTGGTTGGTCCTTTTTGTCCAATGTAGAATAGCTGCATTCAGTTCAAGATCAGGAAAACTTAATTGTGCATGAAGAATCTCCTGCTCCTAACATTTATCCATCTTCTGGTGGCAGTACTGCTTCAGTTACACATTTGGACCTTGCCACTATGGCCAAAATAAGTGGAATCACTGGTCAGATGCTTTGAGGTGTCCATGTGATTTGAAGCAGAACTGTTACCTCCAGCCATTAATCCAGATCAATGGAAGGTGGGATTCATGCACTTTCAGAAGTGTGGACAAAAGGTTCAGGCTAAATCCTGACTGATTCAGTGCCAATGGACCATCACTGACTCTGAGCAGGTCCCTCCCAGAGATTGCTGATGATATCACACTCCTAGTGATGTTACTCCTAGGCTCCATGCCATGTGACCAGAAATGCAACAGTAGCAACAAGTATCTGGAAGGGAGCTACTTGATGATGAAAATACAACAGTGGAAGTTGTGGCTCTGATGCATCATTGGCTTGTGTGCCTGAAGAAAGAGCTCTGAGGATGGTCTTGGGATTGAATTGGAGCAATTCTGGAGCCTTTCAATCCAGATTTATTCAGTTTAGCCTTAGTTACATATGGCACAGTGAAGTGTCTCTGATTATAAGAGATATCCCTAATTTAAGGATTGAAAGGCTTACTCCACATAAGATTAACAGGTGTCCTTTATTATAAGGGATGTCTGTCTATTTTTATGAGAAATCGCATTCATTATTAGCTGGCAGGTTTTCCTTATTATAAGGGATACTCTGTATTTGTGGGTTGCTTGCTTTTCTTTTTATTTAGACTGAGCAAGGTGCTAAAAACCTATATTCTGGGTTGTGGGCCCTTTGCAAAGACAGATATACAATTTGTGTATAATATATATGGTGTGTATATATGAAGTATGGACAATATGTCCATTTTACAGAGAAACCTATGTCTAAGTTAACCGAAATCAATACTTTAATTTGGTATGCAGACAGAGTACACATTTGTTAATAGCTGTCCCCTGTTTGTCAACTCTGCATGTCATGAAGTTTGACTGTCCCTTATTGCTGTTTTGAAAACCTGGTAATACAAATTGCTATTCGAGACAATGGACTCATAATACAATCAATGCATAATTTCAAAGGCAGGGATGGATGTTTGCTATCCAACTGTAGTGAGTATGTCACCTGGCACCAGGCGAATGGGTTTTAAAATCCAAGTTTTAGCATCACAAGTTTTCAAATAAGTTTTCAAGTCATTACAATTTCCTTGTGCTTGTGTTTCATGATGATTGATACAGTGTTTTGTGGACCATGAACTGGCACATGGTTAATTGACTTCTGTCCAAATCCAAGTAAACATGCATCAAATGAGACAACTGACCTTTCTCTTTTTAAGTGTTTGATAGGTACAGTTCCCAATGCAACAGTATGTCTGTTATATTTTTTGCTCATTTCCATTGATCTACAATTCCTACCACCAGTTCCACTTCTTGAATAAGTAATCACTAAGACCCTTAAGGCAGTTGGGTTTTGCAATCCTTGTCAGCATCATGGACAGACATTATTTAACATCGGTTTCCAATATGATCCCTAGTGGCTCTTTGTTTTCTGAACCCAGCATGGCCATCTGGCATTTCTTACTCCATATATGATAAAACTCATAGTTGTAGAATTTTAAGGACCCTTTTCTTGTATTTGAGATTAATATAATAGTCCTGTGCTTACTGCAATCCCCAGTGCCCGCTTTCTTGGGGTTTGGAATTATATTGAGCATTTCTAATCTGCAGACCATTGTTTTGTTTCCATCCTTGTTGACAGGTGTTAGTTAGTGATGTTAGTTAGTTAGGTCTGTCTCTATAGACTTAATCAGATTTATTAATATTTATTATACTCCTGGTGGTTTATTTATTCCAAGTAATTCCTACATTTTAAACTGCAATTCGCCCTCACCTTGAAATCACATAAATATCACTTTAACAATTTGGTCAAGTAAGATTTCAGGTAAAAGCGATATCACTTACTACTGTGGATTTATAACAAATTGGATATCTCTTATTCAAAATGCTTGGGACCAGACGTATTTTGGATGTTCATAATTTGAAATACCTGTATTGGCATACAATTACTGCATTTTCATATATGTACATATCTGGGAGATGGGTTCCAAGTCAAAGCACAACATGCATTTGTTTCATATACACCTTATTCACATAGCTTGAAGGTAATTTTATACAGGATACTCTTAATATTTTTCTGTACACAACAAAGCTTTTGTGCATTAAACAATCACGAAGCAAAGGAGCATCTATCTATGACACCCACATGGACATTTTTTGATTCTGAAGCATTTCTGATTTCCACATAAGTACTTGTGATTTTTTAAAGAAAAAACTTTTCTGTTAGAAAAAACTAGAAAGTTCATAGAAGTCGCAAACCAGCAGATCCAAAATCAGGAAAGAAATGGTACTAAAATATTAAAGAGCACCACATCAGAATGAAAAAAGGCTATTCACTGTGCTTTGCTGAGATGAGAGAGTGAGAAAGAGACAGGGATGGAGAGCATACAAGTGGGCAATGCATACAATAGTGTTTGTTATACAAGGGTGCTTATAGTTTGGAGTCTGCACTAACTCTACTCAATTTACACATCAGCCACTTCTTCCAGGTCCTTTCCATCCACAAAGAGGCCTAATAAACTTGTGTGTGTGTGTGTGTGTGTGTTATAGGCAAGAGACAACTTCAAAGCATTTTGCCATCCTAGGTTTATAATCAAGAGTGAATCAGGTAACGTGTGGAGCGCAAATTCGAAATGGTTAGCTTACAGCAATGGACAAAAGTTGCTTCACTAAAATAACTGAACTTTTATTATTACTAAAAGAAGTTGTAGAGGGAGGGAATACATGTCATGAAATGTTGGTTCATGTGAAGTATCTTTCATTGTCCTAAACAAAGGCATGCAACTTGAAGGGTATTCTACACCACCAATCAGGATGGGAGAGGAAGAGAGAAATAGTACAAATAGATACATTCCAACTGACATTCAGGAGTCGGGGGAAAGGATTCCCTTGACCTATTCTAAAGCTAACTAACTGTTCCTCGTTGAGGACTGCAGTCTTGAGCAGTGTGAGGTTGACTTCCAACAACATTGACCATAGTAATGCTAGGAGATCTAGAAATCCCTAGAAAGATGTCCTCTCATGTTGAAAAAACAACAATTTTGATATATTGTTTTTCACTTTCCTGGAGGAACTATGCAGCTACTAGCCGCAGTGAATGTACAAGGCTGTGTCTAACAAAACTACAAATCCCAGAAATCCATAATGTGATGACACAGAAGTATCAAACTACTATCACACTACAGTATGGATATGTGTTCTGGTTTCCTATCGATGAAAACTTGGAGGTTATGTTGGGTACCTGCAACGCAATGTCTTACACGTTTGTACTGGCTCATCCATAAATGATGCTTATGCCCAGTGGATAATGTTGAGTGAGAGGAACCAATGGGATGAATCAATCCAAGGCAGCTTCCTAAAGCTATTGTTACAAACTGAACACAGTGCCCCCAAAGGGAGCTCTCATTCTTACGGCATGATAATGTCATCTCTCATAAACAAGACCAAACAAAACCAAATCGAGGTTTCCCTCCCGCTGAGATGAGCTCAGATTTACAAGTCAACATGCAAGTCTAATACAGCTCAGAAGCAACTGGGACTCCCATTCAGCTCATACTTAGCATGAAAGCCTGAACTCAAAGCATACGTTATTCAACAGCCTCTTTTGTTTTGCTTTATTTATTTATTTTGCGTAATGTGCAGGGAAGGGGATTTAAATCCTATTGACAGAGCTAGAGCCTTTTAAAAAGCACTCTGCAGCATGCTCCAGTTATCAAAGCTTGGAAGATTTCACATGTTTCATATATTTTTATTAGCAGCCGTTTATAGAAGGAATTGGGCAAAAACAGCATTGCAGAAGCAGCTACACTGCAGAATGAATGCAGTTCGACACCACTTTAACTGCTTTGGCTCAATACTATGGAATCATGGGAGTGGTAGTTTTACAAGGTCTTTAGCTTGGTCTTGTTTGCCAAAGAGTGATGGGGAATCAACAATCTACGACTTCCAGGGTTTCGTATTTATTAAATATCCCACTTTTCTCTTTATGATGGGACTCGAGACAGCTAATAACAACATATTGGAAACAATTTAGTTAAAAGAAATACAAATGTCAAAATAGATGTTTGAATATAAGATTTAAAAAGCATTTGAGGAATTTATAAGCTTAAACACTAAACACTGAAATTCATTTAAAAACCCCACCACAGAAAAAAATACTGTATATACATGATACTCCATTTTCCCTCAATTGTTCTTAATCTGGACAACACTAGTGGATGATGGAAGCAGTAGTTTATTAGCTTCAGGAGAAACAGATTTCGCAGGCTAGATCTACAGTGCCAAATAATGCAGCTTGATCTGCATTATATGACCAATGTAGAACCATGCAATGTGGTTTGAACTGCATTGAACTGCATTAATGGTGTAATGTAAAATAAATCACGTGTAATTCACGTTTGATCAGCCCCACACTCTGCCTTGCCAGAGAAAGGAAATATGTCACGGGGTGAGCAATAAAGAACAAGCAGTTTACTCTTCATAAATCCAGAACAACATATGTACAATGTGATCAGTTCAACCAACTCACATAACAACCTTTTATGAGAGACTTAAAAAGGTTTTCTTCTGCCTATGTAAACTCCTTCAGCAGTTCATGAAGCAAGAGTACAACCCCCCTCTCTGTATGTTGTATGTATCTGCCTGCTTCCCTCTTCTATCTGTCTCTATCCGGCATTGCTCAAGCCTGAACAAAAATGTAACAGTATCCAAAATCCAGGCTTAGCCATCATCCCAGGCATTGCCCGACCATTCAGCTTCATGCATCTTATTTTACAGTTGACACACACATACTGATTCCTTGCATGCTCCAACATATAGGTTTACAATGACCATGTAATGCAGTTCATTATTTGGCAGTGTAGATCCAGCTTCAGTCTTGTATTAAACTATGGTTTAAAACTGCATAGTATTCAATCAGCTCTTTTCTCTTGTGTCTTGTTTCTTTCTAGTTTTTCACTCTCTCTCTTCTATACACCCATAACCTTGCATGAAATGTGAAAAAATCTCACTGAATTATGAATTCATATTGAGAGCTTGTTAAAAAAACACTAGTGTTTTCTTATTGTAAGTATGAGAGCCACACAATGGATGTTTTGTTAAATTGAGTTGTTCATGATAACGTGTGAAAGTTCTCTAAACAAATAAGAGCTCTTTTCTCTTTGGCACGAACCCACACCAATGCAGAGAAGAACCAGTATAATGATCAAAAAGATGCAAGTCATCTACTCCATACTTCTTAATGCTTACCATTTTAAAAAGTCCTTACAAGGACACTGCAGTGCATTTTATATCATTTATGTAGTCTGTGAAATGTTTAATATTTGTGCAATTTATGCAAGTTGCACAAAACCCATGCTGGCAAATGTGACAAGACTTTGAATGAAGCCCACCAGAAAATATCTTTCCATCTTTTAGATGGGTATGACCTTGCAGTTTTCCATCTTCACATACAAGAATGAGGCAAACTATGAACACACAGTAAAAAAAGAAGCTTTTGGCTATTCCATATTTTTCAGTTTAATCAACCTCAAATGAATGCTAAAAATGTCTCTGTGATGATCTTTTGGGAGGAATAAAAGGACACTAAATACTGTTTCCTTTCCCTTTCTAACTAATCGTAGGACCTCATCAGACGCAAGTCCTCCCCCATTTCCACACACTTCTAAGACATTTCAGGGACAAAGGGCCATGGAGTCCTTAACGTAATGTAAAACTATTTCCAGTTGTCATCCATTACACTTTGCTCCTGAAATGTAGTAGATGTGTAGGGGAGATGGGGGAGAAGATGGGGGAAAAAATGTCTTCTGAGTTTCCGTTCCACTTGAAAACGAGAGAAATTGATTTAAAACACATGGGATGGAATCTGTCAGATTCGCCTATGTTGAATTGTTTCACTTCTGTTGAGGAATGGGTGTTCCTATGGGCGGTCTTCTATGCTCCACTTTCTTCTTTTATATATATATATATATATATATATATATATATATATATATATATTATATTATATTATATTATATTATATTATATCATTATATATTTTATTATAATTATTTTATATATTTATAATTCTGTATAAATCTGGAATAGTACTTAAAAAAATTAATGGGATCCTAAGATCCTAGTGCTATTGTAAAATATCACCACTTTGCTTTCTCTGTAGTTTCTTCTTCATAGTAATATACACTTTCAAAATTGTGCTATTGCTAGATTTTTTAACACAACACTGGCATAATGGAGGAAAGGAAAGCCTGGAAGGAGGGGATCATGGCAGAGTGGTTTATAATAACACTGGTATAATGGAGGGAAGGAAGGAATGGGGAAGAGATTAATTGCCCTGCTCCCTCCTCCCTCAATGGGATGAGGTCCCTAGTAATCTTGGCTTTCAATATTGAAATTTTCCCTGGTTAAAAACGGGACACTGTTCCATTATCCAGACAGAAGCCACTAGGAGGCACTAGAGAGAGAGAGAATTCCTCTTGACATTAAGTCTTGTCATGTCCAACTCGGGGGTAGTGCTCATTTCCATTTCTAAGCTGATGAGTCGACATTGTCTGTAGATGCCTCCTAGATCATGTGGCCAGCATGACTGCATAGAGAATGGAGCATGGAGAAGGACAGCTCATTTTAGTGTGTGTGTGTGGGGGGAGGGGTGGAGTTGAAGGAGGAAAACCATTTCCCCTCTTTTTTCTGGTTATTCTCCCTCCTGCTTTCCCATTTCCACAATGGGGACATGGAGGAGAATAACAGAAAAACCCTCCACCCCCATAAAATGGACTATCACTCTCTCTTTATCTCCCCCTAGTGGCCTCCACACAGATAATGGAACAGTACCAAAAATGCAGAAGGGTGGGAACTGCACTCACTGGTGTAATGGTTCAGAATGCAGGACAGAATAGAAAAGGGCCAGAGAATATAAAGCGTATGATGGTATTTGTAAAATGAAACAATGTCTTTCAAAATGGGAGGGGGTGATATGCTTTGCTAAGAAGATGATCCCCCCCTCCCTTTCTGCAATGCATCTGATGAAGTCCTTAGTGAGTCTCCATAATTCTGAAAGGGCAGCTCTGAAATGCTGGCAAATGTATGGGACACATAAAAAGTAGGCCTGTAATTGAAACTCTCATTTAATTTTGGAGTTTAATTCAACAGTTATAACCTGCTTTGGTCCACACCGATATGTGCTTGATCCATCCTACTCAAGTCCCTGAATCTGAGTTGAAAATGCCAATCTGAATTGTAGATATTAGAAACTAAATGGCTTTACATTTTTCGGCTTAGTTGTTCTGCATAAAACTAAGAGACACAACAGACATTACAGAAGGGAATGAACTTGTCAAATGTTAGACTACTACTTTCAGCAGGTTTTTTAGTACTGGACAAGTCTAAAATTTACTCCTCTCTAAACAAGGTACCAAAATACAATTTCCAGAAGCATATAACTTCAGCTGGTTTTTCAAGATTGCCAATTCTGTTTTCATCCAAGCATTGTACCACAACTATTATGATTTTTGGGAACTCATAGAACCGTGGGAACTGAAACTTCTGGGAGTTGAATTCCAAAATGCTTGGCAGATTAGAGGTTACAATCACCGTCAAGCTTTACAAGTGAAGAACTGCACCAGAGAAATGCTAGTCATTGAACCAAGGTCAAAGTTGGATAAAGTACAACAAAGAAAACAGCACAGTGGGCAAACAACTTTGCTTGGTAGAAGTGGATGGGCATGCTAGAAGGCAGAGAAAAGTAGGAAACAGTTGAGTTAATACCTTTTCCAGTAAGTCAGATTTGCTCATCAACACTGTGGATTCTTACACATCTTGAAAGGAGAGAAGGGAAATCAATCTGCCTCCCAGTATACCAGGAAAGGGATTGGAAACTATGGAAAGCTATGGGATTGTAATAGTTCTCCTCAGATCTTGGAGGTCTAAATTTCTCACCACACCTCTTGAAATTCCTTCTCCACAACTGTGTTGTTCATGAATGCCCCTCAACCTTGCTTAACAACTGGAGGTGACATTAAACCATGTTCTGTTTACTTCTTCTACTATAAAGCCTAAAATGCTGAAAATGGTCTGAGGAGGTAATAATGTTGAGAAAATACCTCTATACCCCTGAAAACATTTACGATTGTATCATAATAACACAGGTTCCTTTTCTGGAACTCCAAAATCCAGAACTGTTCACATGGGTAACAGTTGAGATAGAGACAACGTTGCTTATCACAGTTAAATGTATACACAATTTATTTCTCTCTCTGGCATTATTTTGCGAATGAAGATTCTTAAGAAGGACTCATCTCACACTTTTTACAAGCGTGTTGATGACTTAAAAAGCCAATCTGAGATAGGCAAGTCTGGTTTCAGAAAGCACAGCAGAAAGTCTCCTTGGGTGATGTCGTTTCCAAGTTGCGGTTATTTCTGCATTGTAGTTTCTCTTCGAGACCATTCAGCGTGCCTTCTCGAAAGAGGCCGCAGCATTGTGGATAGTGCGTCTCCATGCCTCCCGATGTGAGGCCAGGGTGGACCACTGTTGGTGACCAATCTGGCTGAGCCTGAGATGTTGTTTCAGGGAGTCCTTATAACTCTTTTTGGGGGTGCCTCTCTTGCACTGAACCATGGC
Source organism: Anolis apletophallus (assembly GCA_030556195.1). Classification (NCBI taxonomy): domain Eukaryota; kingdom Metazoa; phylum Chordata; class Lepidosauria; order Squamata; family Anolidae; genus Anolis; species Anolis apletophallus. Next base: position 19,286,371 of record JARBWK010000006.1, read on the forward strand.
GAGTTCACCATAGAGTAGTATCTTTGGGAGGTGGGCAGGGCACATCCCAGAGACGTGCCCTGCCCAGCACAGCTGTGTTTTCTTTTTTTTTAATGTTCTTTATTGCGTTTTTATCACAATTAAAACATAGGGAATAGGGGAGGGAAAGGGGAGGGAAAAGGGGGTGGAATGGGACGTGGGGAAAGGTTCACAGCTGTGTTTTCAATAGCATGGCTTCAATGCAGGTGATTCCTGCCTGCTAAAGGACAGCAACATTCATCACATAGTCAGTCCAGTGTACATTTAGGATTGTGCAAAGACAGTGCTGATGGAAGCATTCAAGGAGTTGTAGTTGTTGGCGATAGGTGACCCATGTTTCAGACCCATATAGGAGATGCAATTTATTTAATGCATTATTGTATTATATTGTATTACATTAGCTTTGGGCTATGCATCTAAGGCATATACATATATTATACATGAATGCATTTCTTGTTTAGACTTTGGTCTCATTTCCAATATCTCATTATGTACATACATGCCCTCTCCATTGGTGCCCCCTTGTTGTGGGGGAGAGGATTGCGTACCCTAATGAAGTTGTGAGCTATGCTGGCGGTGGCATAATAGCCACCGGTAGGGCCTCCCATGCCAGACAGGTCACAACTGAAGGGTCTGACAAAGAGCGTCAAAGGGCAGGGTGGACTCTCTAGCCTTTTGGCAACCATCCTAGGAGAAGGAAAACTCTGATTTCACACCCGGGCAGATGGTGCTCATTTAACGTTGTAAGGTCAACCAAAGAGAAGGAAACTCGAACCAAACATATACGACCTGAGGACGTTGCTGCCACTGTCCTAAGCTTGGTAGGCCCTGGCAGACGAACCTTTGGTTTATAGGGAGAGGCCAGTTCTGTGCATGCTGCACTCCACCAGAAAGGTCCATTGCACAGGCTCGAAGGACACATCCAACCTCCAAATCATCAACACGCTTGTAGAAAGCGAGGGATGAGTCCTTCCTGAATTTTTGTTTGTGAGGAAAAGCCAAGACAGACATACATGCAAATACAATTATTCTAAAATCCAAATCATCACCATCATCATCTGAAATCCAGATGCATTTTGGTGAAGGAATACTCAACCTGCAAAAACTACAATACCACTTATTTATAATGCTCTTTCCAACAAAAGATAGAAGATCAAACACAAACAATAAAAGACAAAGTAAACAAAACATGACACTATAAATAATATACATGAAACCCCCTGCATCCTACCAGCCACTGCTCATTTCAGAAACTTGAGGCATGACGCAGCAGTTTAATCCGGTGAATAAAAAAAGGAAGGTCCTGGAAATGGGTGAAATCCTTACCCAGCTGGAGATCCACAAGCCTTTTTACAGATATGGAGCCAGTCAAAAATTAATCCAAAAAACCTGAGTTAATTTAGCCATGGGCCAATGTATCTCATTATCTCTCTCGGCGTTACTTCGCAAATGAAGATTCTTAGGAAGGACTCATCCCACATTTTTTTACAAGCGCGTTGATGACTAACAAGGCCAATCTGAGATAGGCAAGTTCAGTTGCAGAAAGCACAGCAGAAAGTCTCCTTGGGTGATGTTGTTTCCAAGTTGCGGTTCTTTCTGCATTGTCGTTTCTCTTCGAGACCCATTTGGCATGTCTTCTCGAAAGAGGCTGCAGCATTGTGGATAGTGCGTCTCCATGCCTATGGGCCAATGTAATACAGTACTAAACCTTACGTCTTATAAGAAAGAGAACTCTGGTGAAAGGTGAGAGCCTAGTCCATCTTGGGAGCACTTAAAAGAAGCACCAGATCCTTTATTCTCTTTGCCATAGTGTCTTTTCTAGCTTTTCTGCCTTGATGGGAAAATGGCAATATTGGTGATCAAGGGCACCTTGCTTCCTAAGGTGGCATTGATACTTTCCCCTCTTCTCAGAATGACCCTCTGACTTATTCATGGATCATGTCAAATTCCAAAATTTTGCCCTGTAAACCTGCTCTCGACTTATACATGAGGTCAACTATACATGGTAACTGCTAGTCCAGTTCACTTATTTATTGGGCAGTGTTCTTTACCATCTTTATCTGCAAAATATCTGCACTCAGACATTAGTAATTTCCAAGGATCCTGAGGAAGATGCTCTTGGATATCCCCAAGTGAATGGATTTTACTGCAGTTTTCCAAGGTTAAAAATCTGCAGAGGAAACCTGGGTTATTTTTGTATCAAGAGAAACTCTGGAGACTTACAAACCATAGGGCTTTCTCTCTCACTAAGTATGTGAGTGTGTGGATGTATGATAGAGCATTGTATTCATTTTTATTAACTTTAATTATAGAAGCCTTCTGAAGTCATTCCATTCTCTGGTCCATGAAAAATGTATGAGTTAATTGCTCCTGACATTTAATTGCTTTATACTTTTCTGTAATACAATCTTCTAGGGCAAGAGATGGGATGTACCAGTTGGTTTGATTCAGATATTACTAAGGAGAAGTCAAGCAATTTGTTACTTCTGAGGACGAATTAGAAATGTCATTATAGAGGAGACATGAAATCCCTTGGTCCAGAGACAGTTGGTGGATCCTATGTCAGTGAGATGGTAAATCCACTCTGGATGTTAGTCTGAATTTGAAAAGAGGAATCAAAGGCCCCTTCTACACTGCCATATAATCCAGATGATCAAAGTAGATAATCCATATTATCTGCTTTGATCTGGATTATATGAGTCTACACTTTTAAATGAATGTTTCCACCTGTTTTTAACTGTTCTTTTAACTGTAATTGTTAATTTTAATTTATCTGTTTGGCATCTAATGGCTGCCTGGTGTAAAGCCACCCTGAGCCCCCCCTCCGGGGATGAGAAGGACAGGGTTCACAAAATAAATAAATAATAATAAATACACTGCCACATAGTCCAGCTCAAAGTGGATAATCTGGATTTTATATATCAGTGTAGAAGGAGCCTAAGAGAATCTGAAATAATGTTTGTATATTGAGTCAAACACTAAGAAAATCTATTCAATGTGTCTACTCCAGTTGAAACCAACAAAGGAATTTAGACTTGTCCCTTCATTCTTTGATGAATCACAGGCTGGGTAATCCACATTATCTGATTTGAACTGGATTATATGAGTCTACACTGTCATATAATTCAGTTCAAAATATATACTCTGGATTGTATATGGCAGTGTAGAAGGGGCCACAGTTTCTACAATGAAGACCATAGAACCATGGAGTTTGCTTACCCATAATGTAGTCAATTAAAATAAGTCAGAGGTTTGAGGAAGAAATTTTATCTCCTTCCTCAGATCTCTATTTTACTTTTCTAATTGATAGATTTACCGATGAGAGAGCATTTTGTAGTATTTGAGTGTTGGAGTAGAACTTCAAAAGACCAGGGTTTGAATCCCTGTTTGGGCCAGAGAACTACCCATGGGGTGATCTTGTGCAGGTCACACTTTTTCAGCCTCAGATGAAGGCAATTGACCAATCTTACTGAAAAACCTGTGATGTGTTTGACTTCAGATTGGAAGCTACTTGAAGGCACACTAGGGTACTGGTGGTGGTGGCCCCTCTGTTTGGCCTTGCTTCTACTGTCAGTAGTGACTCCTACCAGGTCTTCCAAGTAGGGAATATGGCAATGTGACATGTCTGCTTCATGAGGAATAGTTGGCTAATCAGCAATTAATTAATTGACAGAATTCCCTGAAAAGGGTGGGGAGAGGATTGGGATTGGCCACAACCACTTAGGATTCTTGCACCTCATGAAGAAGCTACTGAATCAGCTGTGATTAGAGGAGGTTTTTAGTTGCAATATGCTGTGGAGGAAAATCAAAACATTTAGCCAGCTTTTAAGGAACACCAGAACCACAAAATCCTCATTTCCTTAATTACTCTTTGATTGTTTAAATGGATTATTTATTATATGAAATCTTCTGGATGGTGAGTACCTTTCTTTCATGTAAACAAGATCAGAGAAAGAAAAAAGACTGTTTATAAGATTTTGCCTAAAAAATAGAAAAATAATCTAAAGTGGGTAAGATTTATTGTACTTTGAAACACACATGCACACACATATTGCTTACTCCTATCAGCACTTACTGTACAGCTTTAACTGGGTTTTTTTAGAGTTGAAAGGAAGTCAGGACAGAGTACTACTGTATTTAAGTCCTCTAACACAACATTGGATCTATAAATGATTTGCTCCCTATTGCTGTATATCCCGTTCCCTTGTCTTTCTTTTTTTCCCTCCAAAAGCTCTACCACAGACCTGTCAGTCTTTCATCTATGTTGCATGATTTGAACCATCTGGACTCATCACTGTCTCTATTCATTTCCTGCCCCCCTCAGAATGTCATCTTGTCTACTATTAAGAAATGTGCAGGGGAGGGGTGTAAAAAAGGGAAACTGCAATTTGAAATCTGAATATGACCAATTATAAATTATGATGAGTAGATAATCCGGGAGATCAACAGCACCTCTCATTTCCTGTGGCACGTTGGATTTCATCCATCATCTTGGAGAAAGCTTTTGGAAACTCCAAAAGAGAAATTGATGTTTTATGCAAAAAGCCGCAAACTTGATAGTGATTCAGAAAGACAGAACAATGCATGATGCAGCCAAGTGGTGGTGGCGCAACTGCACAGAGGGCTTTGAAATGCAAAGTCATTTCACTGCTGGAAATGCATGCTCAGGTATAGCCGTCATTGTCATCCTCCTCCTCCTCCTCCTCATCAAAGCAGAAAAAAATTATCAAGTCTGCTGATTTTAATTCCAAGTGTGCTATATGCACTTCTTGATTGGCGGAATGGATGCTATCGTTGCCTTCTTTGCACTCTTTTGCACAAGAGTGACCAGCTGTGTAAGCATAAAAACAATGAAAAGCATGTGAGGCACTTTGGTGCAAACACTTAAAAATTCTACTGTGTACAGCCTATTATTGTTCAAAGTCCTCTGTCATTTTATTTGTCTGCATTCAAGGAGACCAGAAATATATTCTGCTTCTTCATTTTTTGCAAAAACGATGGAAGTAAATTCATTGCTAATTCTAAATTTGTACTCTGTGTAATACACTGGAATGTTTTGGAAGGTTACCAAATAATCCTAGGTTTTTTCCCCAAACTAAATTCTTATTAAGAGCACTCTTATGATTTTCCATCATCCTAATATATGCCAATTTAAAAGATGGGTAATTATGTAATAAGATAAAGCTATCGGAAAGTCGAAAGGCAAGGGGAAACTATGGACATGGCTGTTCTCCCAGATTTCTTATTAAAGTTTGAAAGAATAAGATCCCAGATCAGACAAGGAATAATTAAGCCAATTATTAAATTGTTATCAAATGTGCTTATCTCGAGACGGTGAAATTGAACTACATCTTAGATCCTGGGGATATTTAACATGTGAGAGGCTGAAGCAAACCTAAATGAAAATCAGGCGTCTGGAATGAGGTTAATTTACTAGGAAGCCAACTGCATTTTCAAAGTCATTTTACTTGTCAATCTCTCCATTGCTGATATGAAATAATGAGGTTATATATGTGTTCAAGGCACCATTCCTCCCCAAAGTAATCCCTCCTTCCCTTTCACGCATTATTTTGCTGAGCCAAAGAACCTGTAATATTAGAAATCTGATGTATTGAGAGGAGATCCGGTACTTACTGAAACCATGCTGTTTGGGGTGTTGTAAATTTCATGTTCTAGTGAGTTACTTTAGTTTTCCAATTTAAACAATGTGCTGAAGCAGAAAGCACAGTTCTTCTTCATCATCATCTGCCTTTTCCTTTCAAAAGAAGAAGGGCTGACACTCATCTTATGAGTGATGTGGCTCAGAATACCAAATGCAGCATACATAATAGAGAGCAGGGGGAATGAGAGCAATTGCGGCTTGTCTGCGCACGACCGAGCTGTCAGAGACCAGAGATCAGTCGATTACGGGGTGGGTTACATTACCCACAGTGGCAGGACTGCTTCTGGCAATTGGCAAGACTTGTGTTTATTGCACATCATTTAGAATCATATTAGTGTATGGGTGAGAACAGCAAATATTCTGCTGCCTCGCTCTACACTGGTCCTGAGAATGTTTGTGGCAATTACAACACTCAATTCCTTGGTGAAGAATATAAAGTATGACTCTCATAATCATGGGACCAGGACCTGAAGTTTCCCTTTGAACATCCAACAAAACATGTAACTTCTAGGGAACTTCTAGGACTTCCAAGCATTTTAATGGTATTCTTCCTAGAGAATATCTAGGATTTTTTTTAGATCCTTAAAGGCAATTCTCTGATTTAAAACTGAAATCACTTATTTCAATAGGGTTCACTGTTGTTCATAGTTTCCTGTTTCCATAGTAAATTCAGGAATGCAGATATGGAGGTCATGATGTACTGGAAGGGTGAAGAATTGGAGAACTCACATAGAGGAAACATGTAAATGCATAGTACATTGATATGGCGCAAAATAAATAGTTTAGTTATATATTATATAATGCAGTAAATAAATAAATAAACAGCATAATTGTTTAAATTGACTTATTTTGTTCCATAAATATCAGTGGTAGCCAATCAGAGCAAAGTCTGAATTTGCCTGCACAGTCCAGTTCATTCTTTTGCATTGGTATCCAATTGCTCATTATTCATTTTGTTGTCTGTTGGTCCAATTGCCATCCATCCATCTATCCTTTCCTTCACACCAAGGACTTTATCACATGAGTCAGGCAAACCTTTTTATTTTGTATCAAAAGCATTGCATAAAATAATTTATCTAAAACTGATAAAACAGTTTATCTAAAAGTGATAAGCTAAAGGGATCACAAGCTGCTAGATTGTTTTAGACCAAAAACAGCAACCGTGACTGCATTGTCTGTAGCTTCAAACAGTTCTTCCTTTGTGCATGAGGCAGGGCATTGTGGGCAAAAATACAGATACTAAGTTTTTTGTTCTGCTCCACAGACACACAAAGTGGAGGATTCTTCTAGGTCGTGCCATTTTGCCAGGTTGTCTTTTGATCTTCCAACACCACTTCTGAGTCTGTTCAGGGACTTCCAAGTTGCCCATTCTTGGTTTGCCCTTGAAGGAAGGTCCTCATGTCTGATTTTGCTCTCAAGATGTGTGTGTGTGTTTTTTTGCTGTTGCTGGAGAAACATTTAGAGGAGTGTTGGTTCTCATGAAACTTTGACTTAAGTCTACTGGCAGGCAGGCAAACTGGCACTGCATCTTCCTTCTCTCCCACCTAGCGCTCATTATTCTCAAGCTGGCTGTTTTCTTTTTCTTTTATATGTTATATTTCCATTTTTTTTGTTTTTAAATTTGAGAATTGCACAATTGCATTAAAATGAAAAATTTAAATTGAAGTGACAGCAATAATGCAGGCAGGTGGAATTATAAGGGTGTGCAGAAGAAAGATCCAGGGACCCAAATATGGCAAAATGGTTCAATTGTACTAATGAAGAGCACTGCAGTTTTGAGGAACTCTGTCCTAATGCCAAGGTTTAGAGTCAGAGCAAGGCAGTACAGCTGTCCTCGTGGTGATTCAGGAGTAGTGTTTCTCCAAATGAGCATCACATTAAGTGGCTTGTGTAGATGAGCAGAAAACAAACCACTCGGGGATAGTATACACAACAAAGACCCAAACGGGTAATAACCATAATATAAGCAATATATCAATTGAAATAATATATTATTTCAATCGATATATTGCTTATATTGTGGTTATTACCCGTTTGGGTCTTTGTTGTGTAGATGAGCCCTGGACCTTGTTCATTTCCATACCTGCTTAGCTTCAGCCTTTAATACTTCCCAGATCTTTCACTGGACCATTTCCTTGCACTTCTCTGAACAGGCACTATTTTTTTAAAAAAAATCCAAATGCAGGTTGCTGAATGATGAAATCATAGCTGTATTTGCCATGGTATTAGCAGCTCTGTCTAATCAAGACAAGAGTTGTTCATCTAAATCTGGCGGCTCATGTTCTTCCCCCTTTCATCCGACATGCTGTTTTCATGTTTTCCCTTCAATGCTTACACATCTATAATGTGAATCAAAGTATGATCAAAGCCAAAAATGCCAGCCAAGAAGAATAGATGCAAATCCACGTGTACCATGTGATGCTAATCTAATTCCAAAACTGCTGAAATGCATGATAAACATACAGCCTGGCAGGTGTTGGGGTGGGGAGGTGGGAGATGTATTTAAAACAAATACCTGCTGGGAGACAATCATTTATCCTGGGAAGTGAAGAAGCGGCTGTTTCTTTGTGGACTCCACTAACTCCCTTTGGATGGATAATAACCTTTTATTTCCTGCATCTGAATATCCGTGCTCTGTTTGTAAATCCTGATACGTATGTCTCCCAAAAAGACAAACAAAACCAGATTTCTTTTTCTTCTCTGGGGTGAAGAAACATATTTGTCCTAGGAATTGGAAAGCAACTGAAAGAGCATTGTTGTCATCCTATCTGCATTTGGGAAAGAACGGATAAGATAAATCTTTGTTAAAGGGAGGAAAGCCACACACTTTTGGATCCACAAATTGTAGACTGAACAGTGGTTTTGATGCAACCTTTGACTGTAATTCATCTGCAAGAGAAGAGAAGAATGAGAAAGATGGCTCTTTGGTGTTGTATTTGTTTTATAATGAAATGAATAGGGTAAAGGAAGCTGTTTTATATTCAGACCTTGGGAAAATTACTGTTTAGACCAGTTGTTCTCAACCCTCCTAATGCTGCAACTCCATAATACAATTCCTCATGTTGTGGTGACCCCCAACCATAAAATTGTTTTCAATGCTGCTTCATAACTGTAATTTTGTTATTGTTATGAATTGTAATGTAAATATATGGTGTGCAGGATGTATTTTCATTCACTGGACCAAATTTGGCACAAATACTTGATATACCCAAATATGAATACTGTGGGGTTGGCGGGAGGTTGATTTCATCATTTGGGAGTTGTAGTTGCTGGAATTTAGAGTTTACTACAATCAAATAGCATCCTGGAACTCCACCAATAATGGAATTGAACCAATCTTAGCTCACAGAACTCCTATGACCAACAGAAAATACTGGGAGGGTTTGGTGGGCATTGACCTTGAGTTTTGGAGTTGTAATTTACCTACATCCAGAGAGCACTGTGGACTCAAACAATGATGGATCTGGACCAAACTTGGCACAAATACTCAATATGCCCAATTGTGAACACTGGTGGAGTTTGGGGAAAATAGACCTTGACATTTGGGAGTTATAGTTACTGGGATTTATAGTTTACCTACAATCAAAAAGCATTCTGAACCCCACCAATGATAGAATTGGGCCAGACTTCCCACACAGAACCTCTGACCAACAGAAAATACTGTGATTTCTGATGGTCTTTGGTGACCCCACTGACACCCCCTCATGGTCCCCAAGGGGTTCCGACCCACAGGATGAGAAACACTGATTTAGACTATGACTTTCAGAATCACCCCTCCAGCATGGCTGTTTATAGGGGTTGTAGTCCACATGTAAGTTCCCCTGCTCTCTTTTGATTTTGAGTTGAACCATTGGTCCACAGCACATTGTGTGACTCATAGCTTTCCTAATATCTTTGGACTTGTGGCTCTCTGAGTCTGTACCATTGGTTATACTGCTCAAGAATAAGGATAATTTGAGTTTGATAACATCTAGAAGTCAAAAGGTTGTCCAGCCATGGGCTGTGCAGAGTATCAGTGTCTCTTCAGGACTTCTGTCCAGAGTTCTCCCAGTCTGACTTGGGGATATCAGGCATTTCCTGCATACAAAACATATGTCCTACACTGAGCTAAGCTATACCCAGCACTGCAGATAAATAAACTCAGATAGCTATCTCAAATCCAAAAACCATCTTCCTTTCATTTCTTCCTTTCTCATTTTTTTCCACATGAATATTATCTACGTCTCCCCACCCCTACCGTTACTGCAGAAGTCTGCTGAAGGATTTCTTGAACGTGCTATGAGACAAACAGTGTAATCTTTCACACTGCTGATCTGGAAAAGAGAGAAAAACCCCTCTACAAATCTGTCCACTATATATTCCTGTCACGTCCAAGAGACTCAATTGTCTTTCCCCTTGTCTTGGCTCACGTCCTCACTCTTTCATTTGGCCTTGCATTTTGAATGCTGCCTCCCTTATCATTCTCTGGACATTCTCTCCTCACTTTTTTGCCCTCTATCCAGGAACCATTAGCCACAGATCTCTGCATATATATTAGCTGCCTAATTTTTATATACAAAAATCTCTCTCCAGAATGTTATTCAGGGGTTGTTATTGCAGAAAGCTTGATTAATGACATAAACTCTTTTTAACTGGTTTATATTTTGAGCACTTGAGAGCCAGTGTGGGGTAGTTATCTCAATGCTAGAATAGAAAATGGAAAGACCATGTTTTGAATCTCCACTCCGCTATAGAAGAAACTCACAGCTTGACCTTGGGGAAAATTACACTTTTTCAGTCTCAGACAAGGGCATGAGCATGCCAACCACCACTTTGCATGTGCTTTTACACCATCTGTATAAATAAAGATGTAATGTTAGTTTGTGGGTTTAACATAATTCAAATACCACTGGATGAATTGACACCAAATTTGGACACAATACACCTATCAGGCCATCGAGTGACCATCACTCATAAAACACTGAAAAGCACAGCAGAAGAGACTTTAAAGAAAACCAAACATTACAACGCATGAGCAACCAACCCCACCCCCCATATATATATATATATATATATATATATATATATGTAAACACACACATATACACAAATATATACACACATATACATATATATATATATATACACACAAAACACATATACACAGACTGGGCCACTGCAACATGTGGCAGGGGATGGCTAGTTCTGAATAATCTTCCTTTCTTTTAGAGACTCACCATACTAGAGCATGGCTCCACTTCAAATTCAGCTTTGTCTCCTGCAGAATTCTGGGGTTTGTAGTTTAGTGAGGCCCAGGGTCTCCCTAAACTACAAAGCCCAAAATGCTGCAGGAGGCAGCAATTGGATTTAAAGTGGATCCATACCAGAGGTGGGCAATTACCGACCCTCCAGGTGTTTTGGACTTCAACTCCCAGAAATTCTAACAGCTGGTAAACTGGCTAGGATTTCTGGGAGTTGAAGTCAAAACACCTGGAGGGCTGGTAATTGCCCATCCCTGCAATGTATGGATCAGGGGTGGGCAATTACCGGCCCTCCAGGTGTTTTGGACTTCAATTCTCAGAAATCATAGCCAATTTACCAGCTGTTAGGATTTCTGGGAGTTGAAGTCCAAAACACCTGGAGGGTCAGTAATTGCCCACCCCTGCTCTAGTGTGATGAGATCCTTAATTATGCTGTGATATAAACCATTTTTCACCCTTCTGTGAGACATTCCCTTGCTTTATGTCCATAAACTTCTATTAGAAAACTAGTGCAATGTAATGGTTACAGTTCCAGACTAGTACTGGCAATGCTGATATACATATTGTAGTTATACTTACAAATTATATGTAGTTTATAAAACCTAAAAAGGAAGAGTTTATGAAAAATCCATCTTATAGAACTAGAAAAGTGTTTCATTTCATTGGAATTGGAGGCATGACAATTCATCCATATCTGGTAGGAACATAGAAAGTTGCAGTACACTGATCCATGTAGTTTCTCTACTGACTGAATATGGCTTTTCAGAGAGTGCACTTAACATTTGGTGAGCTGTAGCAAAATAATGATTGGGAGCTTTACACATCCCAGTGGGGTGTTGTGTGGATAAAATGAGTGGGTGGAAGACATCATTTATGAAGTTGAGAGCTTCTTGAAGGAAAGAAAGAAACTGAAACTAGAGGAATCTGAAATCCCAGGTCTTGATGTGGTTATGCTGATCATTACCTTTCCACTGTCAGCCTCAGAACAATAATGAGGAGTAAGAACACAGAAATCTAATGACCGGTATAAGGATATCCAAATGTACAATTATGATCTGGCCTGCTTTAACTTCATCTTGGTAGTTGTTTTAATGTTAAATGTTTTAAAATAGCCATGCATATGCAGAACGAGTAGAACTGTTGTCAGCAGTTGGCAAGTTGACTGGAGCTTCGAAATAATATTGAAAATGGATTGTGTCCAGAGGAAACCAAAATGATCAAAGGTCTAGAAACCATGATCTATGAGAGGCACTTGGGTATATTTAGCCCTATATTGGGAGAAAGGCAGAATAAAAATAAAGGAATAAAGTAAATAATAAATAGCATTGGCTGTCTTGGTTCAGTTGCACAGCATTGCCATTCAACACAAGAGTTGCATAGAATGATCCATATATAATTTCACATGCAGAAATTTATTCCACAGAACCCCAGTACATGTTTTTTAACCTTTGCCTGTGTGCATCATGGACCTTCCATGATGTGTGTCATGGAAACTGCTCTTAAGGGATGCCGGTTGCACTAGAGAAGAATTTGGAGAGCTGAGACACCATAATTAACCCTATCCTTGATAGCTGGTTTATGCCTAAAATCCTTTGCCAAGTTTTTAAAGGCTTGGACAGTATTGTTCCTCAGGGTTCTAGACTTGTCATTTTGAGATTAAGATGAGTCTAGATATTAGAAAACTGTTGGATCATCATTTAAATCAATAGGGAACTTATTCAAAAATGGCTAACACAATTTTCTCTGCTGCAATCTGTTTTCTGGCAGCTGTCAGTATCAAAAAGGAATTATGGGACTAATATAACACATGGCTTTCATGGTAATGTTCCGTATGTCCTAGGTATAGATGGCTATTTGCTTGTTGTTGGGGGGAAACCATGTTACATCTACTCAATATTTTCCCTACTATATGATGAGGAGGATGATCCACAAATGGGTGGATCTGCAGCAGGTAGAAATAAGAGCATCTCCCTCCAATAAGAACTCTGCCCTTTCAATGAAACCTCTCTTTATTCCTCCAATTTCTAGCATTGCTGCTACATAAAACTTCACTTTGACCAATACAGCTTAAACTTCAAAAGAAAAAGGGGACAGTTTCCACAAGAAATGGTAAAATCTCAGGTGTGAAACAATTTTCAACATGTCACTCTCTGCTATGCAAGAAATTTGGGAACTGAAGTAAAACATTCATTTTGGGAGAGGCAGGATTATTTGACGGGGGGAAATACCTGATTTTACCCTCCTTCAACTATACTCCTGAGAAGGATAGGGGAAAGGATGAGGGGTGATTGTGAAAAATACAACTGTATCTCTAAGATACTTTAAAAACTTAAACTACCATATATTGGAAATACACAAATTCCTTTCTTCTATTTTTTTTTTGCACCTCAGGGTTGTTTCTGACATTTGATGTCTTAGCAATAGCCTTTACTTGGCTACCTTTGCCAGCAATACATATTATTGGAGAGGTACAGTAACCAGAACTGTAAACAGTATTCCATGACCATAGGGCGTAGAAGATTGGTAATTTTTTTCTATTGCTAATAACACCCCACACAATGTGCTCTCTTGGAATTTGCTAGATCTTCCAATGCAACTCTATGACCATTTATGACAGAAGCAAGCCATAGAGTCACCTGGAGGACTAGAAAATTCCTAGAGATTACATTTTTTGTAATACTCAATTAGATGAAACCATGAATATCTGTCTGGTGGTACAGGGATCTTACTATATTTAAGAATTTAACCATCATTGCCTTATTAGAGAGAGGCTTTACAAAATCCTATGTATTGTTTACATATCTTTCATGCAAGTTTCTGATCCTTTTCTGCTTTTTTTTAAACTTCAGAGGCAATACGTCTCAGCAAGAAACTTCCCAAAGAAGGTACCTTTTCCTCTAACTCTTATTTTTACACTATTTGTTAACCATACCGATCACTAGTGGTGCCTGGTAGAACCTGGTTTGATGGCATGATGAATCCATGCGTTCAATCTGAACTTCAATGGAACTATCCTTTGGGGGAAAGGTTTCAGGACTCTGGACAGCACCTTGAAAGTTCAACTAAAACTCAAAACAGATTCTTCATCCCATTGAAGATCTTTGCATTCTTTGGCAGTACTGACCAGGGGTTTAGTCCCAACAATCAAATGAAATTGTGTATGTTGAGTATGGCATGGTAGCCAATCCAAACATTTGAAGTATTCCTCTGCTAGTTGAAGAATCTCCAAATATGACTAGTTCTCAAATAATTCATATCAGACTCCATGTCTCTGCTTGTCTATGGATTCTCCAAACAGCAGTACCTTGTGATTTCTGGGCTTCTCACAACTTGAAGCAATTGTTAGGGAGTAAATGTTTCCTCTGAGAGGTTTTTTCCTTACATTTGTTACCCTGGCTGTATTTGTTACATGCCTAGACAGTTATGTCTCTGTCTTTCTCCTGGATTATATATATTTTAAAGCCATATTCTCTGTTGACTGTGATTTTCCAGAACTGGACAGTGAACTGGTCTTATCTGTGACAGGTCAAACAAGGATTGCCAGGATGTTATTATATTTTGAAGCTTAAAGCATGAAAAAGAAGAAAGATCCTTTACCACAAAAAGTTGTGAAACAACATTACTGCCTATGAAACTGAACATTTAATGCATTCTGATCTAAATTAGGCTTTCATTAAAAACTGAGTGATTATTAGAAAGCTATGACCAAATGGACATGAAACAATCCAAAAATTACCTATAGGTATTCTCTTGAAAAGTGGAAAATTAGAATAGGAAAGGGGATACAACATTTTAACAAAACAAGGTATTAATCCTTCTTGTCAGATCTCATATACTAAGGTAATCAAAGAGGTTGTGGATATGCTGAGGACCAGGCAGGCTTTCTGCCAGGTAAGTGAACATGGAATGGTGCAATAATAACTAGAACACCCTGAACTATGATATTGGATTATGTGATTTTAGTAATTTTAATGTTGAAATATTTTTAGTGGGTGTTTTAATGTATATGCCTTTATTTGCTGGATATGTATTGCATGTAATGTATGGCATCAAATTGTGCCTTTATGTGTGCCACTTTGAGTCCCCTTCGGGGTTGACAAGGGTGAGATATTAATATAGCAAATAAATAAATAGGTACCTTAATCAGAATGTGAGGATGATCCTAAATATATTTGAATTGACTGAAAAATATCCAAATAGAGATCTGGCACTATTCCTTATTGACACAGAGAAAGCATTTGATAATATTAGCTGGGAATGTTTAGATCACGTCGTGGGACAATATGAGGTTGTGGCATCAATTTTTAAAGGCAGTGGGGGCAATATACTCAAACCAAAGAGCTAAGCTAAAATAAATCAACAACTATCAAATACTATTGAGATCCAAAAAGGGACCTGAAAGGGATGTCCCTTGTCACCTTTGCTATTTATTCCAAGGCTAGATATATTAAATATTTTAATAAGAGAGGAGAAGTGTACTTGTTTGTCTTATTGAGGTATTTAATGTTTGTCTTTTTGTATGCTGGAATCCACCCTAAGTCCCCCTGGGGAGATAGGGCAGAATATAAATAAAGTTCATCCTCCTAATTATCATCATCATCATTGCTAGGAATGAAATATCAACCCTAGTGTGTTTTCTAAGTGAAAGAGGGAGCTGGATTGAACCCTGAAACTGAGCAAGAAGGCAAAGAAACAACGAATAACTTTGGCCAAAGGATCTACCAAACTCCCAGTACTGATTTCAGTCCAATCCACTCATCTCACAACATGAGATAGACAATCTCTGACTCTTTCATAGTTCCCAGTACTGTCTACTTGAGGAATCAAGAACTTGTGACCTTCCAGATGCTGTTTGACCTCAACATCTTTTTTCACTAGTCTTTGGCCCTGCTGGTTAAGGCTGAGAGATGCAGTCTGATAACACTTGGAGTCAAATGTTGTAGTTGAGCAAACTGAGCCTGTAGTTGCTACAGGTAGTAACTCGGAGGAGGATTCTGTGTTGGACATGTCACTGGAAGAGGGAGGTTTGGGCAGAATGACTGCAGCTGGGAGGAAAAGGGCTGCAAGTGCTGAGAGTTTGGAAGAGGCAGAGCACAGGAGAAAGGTCCGACAAATACTTAGGGAGCCTACCAGTGATGATACTTTTGAGGGGTTTGATGTAGAGTTACCTTCAGAAGAGAGTGATACCGAGCTGGACTCAGCACTGGTGCAAGATGTCAGGGATGTGATAAATGCTGAGTCCAGCGAAAGCTCCTTTTTTGGCTTTTCGAGTGCTTGCTTGGCCTAGTGGGGATGTTGAATCGGACTGGGGTCCTTTAACTGCTCAGCAAAGGTGGGAAGATTGGAGGAACACACCCAGGGCTGCAGCTGAGGGGAATGGGGCAGAGTTGGGTGGGGAGTCTGATGACTCTGATTTGTAAGGGTATTTTATTTATTTATTTATTTATTACTTCGACTTATTAGTCGCCCTATCCCACAGGCTCAGGGCGACTTACATATATAAGTCATAAAAACAGAACAAAACAGAACATGGTTAAAAATTGCCACTGCCAGTGCGCAGCATGGTTTAGGCACAGCCTAACACACATATATCTCTAAACACACCGAACGCTTGGGCAAAGAGGAAGGTTTTGCAGGCCCTGCGGAATGTTAGCAGATCGGCCTGCGCTCGGACTGTGGGGGGAAGAGCATTCCACAGTACCGGCGCCGCGGCGCTGAATGCCCTCCTCCGCGTTGATCCTAGGTGGATGGATCATTGACTAGGCACCACCAGGAGGTTTTGGGACTCGGATCGCAGTGGTCGTGGTGGACTGTAATGGGAGAGGCGGTCCCTTAGATACAGTAAGGCCTGGGGATTTGGGACTCTGCGGTCGGACAAGGTGTTGCTAGTGGGTTGCTGGTTCTAGTATTTGGTGCTCTTGTTTCTTGTATCGCAGTTCCTGATTTCCCAGCAAGCTATGAGTATTGGGCTGTTTTCCATGCTGGGTTCTGTGAGAGCTGCCATGGCAGCTCTAGCTGAAAATGGTGTATGTTGGGGGTTTGGGGTTTTAATGTGTGTTTTTATGTTTAGTGACTACCGCGTTTCGTTTGGTGTTTTCCTGTGTTGCTGTGAGTGTCTGTCACTTATTGGTATCGTATATGGGTGGAGGGGAGTTGCTGTGGGATGCGGGGGCTTTGATGTGTTTGTTTGTATACTTAGCTCCTGGACTTGGAGAAGCACTCTTCCTTTCCTTTTTTGGACGGGTCTTCACATCGCAACGGACTTCAAGCCGGAAGAAAGCCAAGGACTTGAAATACGGACGTCTTCATTGTTTTTGTTTACAGGGCTTTCTGTTTTTTGTGTGGGTTCCTTTTATGCCGGACTGTGGCTGTGTTTTGGTTAAAAATAAACTGTAAATACTTTTGCTAGCTTGGCGTGTCTTTGAGCCATCTGTGGGGGTTTCGACATCAAATGTTCCCCATCTCATGATCTGGCTATGATCTCAACAGAGGTCTTTTACAATTTAACTCAATTCAGCAGGATATACCAGGGACTTAATCTAGGCAGGCAAAGATGTCTTCTCTATCCAAAAAGAATTATTGGATTTGATGGATTAGTTCTACAACTTTTGCCTAATGGACTGCAATTTGTGCAGTCCTGACCAAACTAGATCATTCTCCAATAGGTTATAGTCATTTGATGGTCGTGATCCACCTTGTGAAGATATATTCCAGATATATTTACTACCCTACTACTCTGAATTGTATGCAGATCTTTGTTTATACATCTGAGGGATAAGTGAATGTGTACTATGGTGGTTCTAGTCCCTACAGAGCCATCAAACTAATTGGATGACTTTTGTGTAGTCACTCTTTCCTTCTTGATCTGATCTACCTATCAATTGTTACATAATTTTTTTTAAAAGGAAGAGAGTATGGTATATTGTATTGAACTCACGGGGAGAGTGATAAAAAGGAGACTAATAATAAATAACATACTGAATCCTACACACACACACACATACACACACATTGTTTTCCAAGTCCATCTGTAGCCAGGGGAAATGCCAAAAGGAATTCACCTTGTACCTAATCAAATATGACATTTGGATACTCTGAGGTAAGGTGAGGATAGTTTCATTCCACTTCAACTAAAGAGAAAGGTACCGAGGGAAAATGGCATATCCCAATGGAGCACACTGGCAGTTTATGCATTTCCCTGCTTCAATCTCATGGGCAATATACGGCACATCCTCGAAAAGGATCTGCTATCCCTCCGGAGATTTTGCTTGTACAGATGCTGTAGCGTTTCTGTCTCTTAAGCGGCAATAATTCAGAACATCCTGCCTCCCAGAAGGATTCAGCAGAGTTCCAAGCTTCACTCCCTGCACTTTCAGCTTCTATTTCTCAATCAATGTATAAGAAAAAGAGATAAAATGCTCCTGCTCCAACCATCCTGGTCATACCACTTAGGCAAAAGGTTGTTGTCTAAGGTTTGATTTAAAAATGGCTTCTCCACTAGACTAGGAACTGGCTATCCTCAATTTTTTCAGAGTCTACTTTTCTTTACAAAAAGTGTGCTATGGTGACTATTTTAACAAAGGGACTTGGGAAAAGTTAAAACATATAATAAGGATGTTGTTATGTTTATGTCTGCATGCCATATGAAAAAGAGGAAAGGGAAGGGGCAGTTGTGGAAAATTTTTGTGAAACGTATGTTGAAGTAAGTCAGGAAAAGGTTTCTAGTAGGCATGGTTTCGAACCCAAAAAATCAAATGGGGGATTTTTCATTAGTAAAAGAAAGACTTACAAAAAAATTTCCAAAAATTTCTAAAATGTAACTTAATTAATAACGAAATTCGTTAGTAGTTCGTATGCCAGCGCATGCGCATTCCAGATGGTTTTGGCCTACAACTCCCAGAAATCCTAACAGCTGGTAAATTGGCTGGGATTTCTGGGAGTTGTAGGCCAAAACTTGAATAAATCACACTGAATTCTAGATGGGACTCTCCAAATAGGAAGGAGGGAGGGAGGGAGGGGGGTATTCTATTCTTGGAAGCAGCAAAAAAAGGAGGAGCCCCCCCCTCGCTCCTCGCTGCCTCTCTCTCACCCCGATCCTGAGGGAGCGAGGGCCCAAGTTTGCCCAGGCTGAGAGGAAAAGGAAGAGGCCTGAGGCTGTGAGGAATGGTGGGAGTTGAAGTCCCCTCAAAACACCTGGCAGGCTGAAGGGGGCCCGTCATGAAGCCTCTTCAAGGCTTTAGATCCTGGCAGGCAGGGTTTCTGGGAAGGGGGACAGGTTGAGAACCACTGGTTCTCGTCCAACTCCTCCTGCCCTGCCAGGATCTAAAGCATCAAAGAGTATTGGGGTGAGAAACCAGCCTAATGTATAATAGAATGAATGCTACTTTAAGTGCCTAATATTATAAGTAATCCAACTGGTCATATACCTACATTCCATGCACATGCAATAATACAGCAGTAATAGCAATGGGAAGAAGAAGAGGTAAAATTCAAACCGAAGTGTTCTGACTGTAGTCCCTCTCAAGCGGTGCAAACTGCAAAGGCTCTATGAGCCTGGGAAAAGCCAAAACCCCAGGTACAGCGTTTGCTGCCTGGGTGCACACACATACATATTCTTGGGGGGGATTTGGCAGAATCTTGCTGCAGAATCTTCTCTATGAGCCCAGGATTCTGCAGCAGCTTTTCCCGGGCTCATAGAGAAGAGCCTTTTGCAGTTTGCACCGCTTGAGGAGGGACCACAGTCAGAATACTTCGGTTTGAATTTTACCTCTTCTTATTCCCATTGTTATTACTGCTGTATTATTGCATGTGCATGGAATGTAGGTATATGACCAGTTGATTACTTATAATATTAGGCACTTACAGTAGCATTCATTCTATTATACATTAGGTTGGTTTCTCACCCCAATACTCTTTGATGCTTTAGATCCTGGCAGGCAGGAGAGGCAGGGAAGCCTGGAAAAAATGTAAACAGAGAGGTTTACTCAGAAGTAAATCCACAAAGGAAGGCACTTCATCCAAGTGCCCTCCTTTGCAGATTTACTTCTGAGTAATCCTCTCTGTTACATTTTTTCCAGGCTTCCAGCCGAAAGAAGGAGCGAGTTTAGGGGCTTGCCTTGCCATAATACTTATTGGCAAGGGAGGCGGGAGGATGGTGAGAGAGAAGGAGGGTGCCCCCCCCCGTACGACCTAATAACGACACTTAAGAAAATCCTGGCTCCCGAAGTTCTATAAAGAAAGTCCACTTCCTGGTTGGCGTTCCAGATGCGGAAATACTCAAAAGTAGCATTTCTTACAAATTTCTTACGAATCATTTCATTTTCATAACTTTTTTCTCATGCCTAGTTTCTAGTCCAAATGTCCTTTATCTGATATAGTCATGAAAGTTTTGAAAACTTTCATTGGATCTTTCAGATATTGGCCAATATTCTGTATCACTACTAAATAAAACGAATGAATCTCTCCTGACCTGACTACTCAAATTTGATGTAAATGCTAATCAACCTTGCTCCCATCACCAGGAGAATGGATCTTATTCTCTCCTTGTAACAGATTCCTGGTAAAATAGTTTGGTTGGAGGAGAGTTACAGTCTAAAACAATAGAATCAAAATTGTGATTAAGGACCTCATCACATTGATTAAGGACCTCATCACATTGATAAGGCTGTCAGTAGAGTTTGTGAATACAGAAGTTTTGTATGTGTAGTCATCTGTTGGAGAAGTTGTGGTAGGAAGGGTGCCTTAGTTAAGTACGTTTAGTTAATGAACAGATACAGAATACTGGCCATCATTTATTGTTATTAGCTAGTATCATAAACTGCCATTTCTGTTTGCATTTCTATAAGATTAAACCTGAAGAGAAGTATTAGGGTCTTATTACTTTTACAGAAGCCAATAGGGATGTGTATGGAAAACAAAATTTCATTTGGACTCTGATTCAGTACTTTAGGAAATTATCCATTTTTTTTGCCTTGACAGATTAGGAAACAAAATGCTTCAGCTAAGGTCCCAAACCCAAGTCTTGATTTAGGAATCTGACGTTTTATACCTCCTCTTGACTATTACAGAAAAGTGGCTATAAGTTTTGTTTTCTGTGAATGGTGGCAGACTTAGTAGTCCCTTATGAGAGGCTTACCATTTCAAAAAAATAATTTGCATTTTATATGTGTTTAATGTCTGCCAATATTCCTTTAAAACATAGAATTGGAAAGTAAATTTTAGGTATAACTTAGATTATGCCTTCCACATTACAGATAAATCATTGGAGAAGGTTTATCAAAGCAGCCATTCTTTCAGGGGAATATCCAAAACCAGGAGGGTTTTTATTGCAGCCCATGTGGACCATTGCTATGAAAGATACAGATATCACACAGCAAGTAACAGCATGCAAAGTTGAAGATGGATAGATGCAGGAGTTCATGCAGGAGAATCATACAGTGCTGGAATGAGACAGAGTGAGTCACTTGCCTTATTGTTGTTGTTTTTTTGCTTGTATGAAAATGGCAGAAGTCAAACAGATGTCCTATAAATAGTCACAGCACTGTTTCAGAAATATAGATGCTGAAAATCAATTTTAGCACACTTTTAGGAAAAAGGAATACATGTTCATGTGTTAAGATAGAGGAGACAATTTTCAACATCACAATTCTCCACAAAGCACATGACCTAGGATTAGAGGTTAGTTCTTAACAGTTACTCAAACTTTCTTTTCATTCCCTATTACATATCTTCACCTTTTCTATGCCTCATCTACTGTAGGTATATTTTTCATGGGAAATATGTTTTGGTTACAATATTGACTTATTTATTTATTTTGTATCAAAAGTATTGCATAAATTGGTACAAAACTGATAAAAATAGGAGCACAAGTAGCTAAATATCTTTTGACCCAAAAATGGACAACAGCAATTGCATTGTCTGTAGCCTCAAACAATTTTTCCTCTGTACATGAGGCAGGACATTGTGAACAAGCATACAGAAGCAGAGCTTTCTGTTCTGCTCCACAGTCGCACAAGGTGGAAGATTATTTTAGGTAGTGCTATTTTTTCAGGTTATCTTTTGATCTGCCCACTCCATTTCAGGGACTTCCAAGATGCCCATTCTTGTTTTTTTTTGTCAGGGACTTCCAAGTTGCCCATTCTTGGTTTGCCCCTGGAGGTGGACCCTCATGGCGCCATCCAGTGGGGATTTCCTGATTTAGCTGCCCAGAGGGATATTCTTGCTGTTGTTTGGGGGGGTTAAGAGGAGTGGTGGTTCTCATTAAGCTTGATTTAAGTCTACTGGGAGGAGGCTGATAGCCATGCAATGGATGGCTTTCACAGTGTTCAACCTTATGTGGGCAATGCCAGATAGCTTGTAGAATTTATCAGCAGGTGTAGGTTTAAGAAAGTCTGTGATTATTCAAAAGATTGACTAATTTACAAACTCTGCAATCTGAAGAAAGTTTCATGTAGGAACCAATTTTAGGTTTTTTTCCAGCTTTAGAGGAAATTTCACTTCTTTCTGTTACTTTTTGGACTGAATCTGATAGACATCCTTATAATAGACAATACTGGGCTTGATAGAATAAGAACAACTATAGTATGAAATGCCAGCAATATTCACTAATCCACTGAAACTGTTTAGGAGCATTTGGCATTGTAATCTATGGCATCTTGGATCATCTGCCCAAAGGCTTATGCCTGTTCAATATTCAGTAAACAACACTGTAGTCTTTGTTTATTAGCTGTAGCAGACTTGTAGGGTAGAACTTGTCATGAAAAATATATTTAATGACAGATTCAGCTATTCTGATGACAAGCTACAAATGTGTTGTGATGGAGCTGCCTTGGTAGTAAACCTATTGTGACAAAGAACTGATTTACTTTTCTAGATAGTCAATGATCTTCCATTGTAAACCCAGTAAATCTTAATTTTGGTAAGCTCTATTTAAGTCTGGCCATAATGCACTGTTCTTTAGGACCATGGCAACCTGTACACACGAAGAAACCAATGGCATGAGTTTTGACTTGCAAGGTAATAGCTTGATTCTATTTTGATACATTCTGCAGGATATTTTAAAAGGTTTATGTATCAAAACATATTTCATCAGAATATGGATGAAATTGATTGAATCTAGTCCAATCCATACAACATCCAATTAACAAAGAGATTATATGTGTATCAGCAATGGTGATGGATGGACAGTCATAATTTATTTATTTTATTTATTTTATTTATTTATTTATTCCTTCTTATATTCCGCTCCTCCCAGCAGGCTCGGGGCGGATCACAACATAAAAACCCGGCTAACATGTGGCATTCACGTCGCCGTACAATAAAAGCATAAAACATAAAAAGATACACATTGGTCCCGAGATTAACAATTGTGTCAAGCCATGGTATTTCAGTGTTGGGGTAATTAGTCAAGAGATGGATACATTCGGCATTGTTCGCCTAACCGAAGGCCAGTCTAAACAGGGCGGTTTTACAGGCCCTGTGGAACGGAATGAGCTCCCCCGGCGGCACGGACGTCATCTGGGAGAGAGTTCCAGAGTACCGGTGCCGCCACGGACAAGGCCCTTTGCCTGGTCACGGACAAATGGCCGGTGCGGACCGATGGAATTTGGAGAAGATTAGACTCCCTGAACGTAGTGATCTCGGGGTACATATGGGGCAAGGCGGTCCCTCAAGTACGCAGGCCCTAGGCCGTGTAAGGCCTTAAAGGTTAACACCAACACCTTGAAGGCAATTCGGTACTCAACAGGCAGCCAGTGCAGTTGCCGGAGGATGGGCGTGATGTGCTCCCTTACTGGCGTTCCCGTCAGCAAGCGAGCAGCGGCATTCTGCACTAGCTTGAGTTTCCGAATTGTCGCCAGGGGAAGGCCAACGTGAGGGCGTTACAGTCGTCTAGTCTCGAGATGACCGTCGCTTGGATCACCGTGGCCAGGTCATCCCTGGAGAGGTAGGGTGCCAGTCGCCTAGCCTGTCGTAGGTGGAAGAACGACGCCCTGCTGGCCGCAGAGACCTGGGTCTCCATGGTCAGCAGGGGGTCCAACTGAACGCCTAGGCTCTTAACAACCGGCGACGGATTAAGCCGTTCGCCGTCCAGGGTAGGCAACCGGCACTCACCCCCCCCAGGCCGACCAGGCCACAAGATCTCCGTCTTCGACGGGTTCACCTTCAGCCGGCTGGCTCGCAGCCAACCAGTCACGGCTTCAAGGCACCGATGGAAACAATCGGGTACGGTATCCGGCCTGCCGTCCATTCTCAGCAGAAGCTGGGTGTCATCCGCATACTGATAACACTCCAGACCAAAGTCGCGGGCCAGCTGGGCCAGGGGGCGCATGTACACGTTGAATAATAAGGGGGAGAGGATGGCCCCCTGGGGGACCCCACAATCAAGTGAGGATCTCCCGGAGACCTCCCCGCCCCCCTCCACACGTTGTCCCCGGCCCCGGAGGAAGGAGGCCACCCATTTAAGGGCAGTCCCCCCAACCCCGGCGCCGGCTAAACGGTGGGTTAACAAGGCATGATCTACAGTATCGAAAGCTGCCGTCAGATCTAACAAGACGAGCAGTGCCGATCCACCCTGGTCCAGCTGGCGGCGAAGTTGGTCTGTAATGGCGACAAGCACGGTCTCCGTCCCGTGCCCAATACGGAAGCCGGACTGGTAGGGATCAAGTCCAGCTGTGTCTTCCAAGAACTGCTGCAGCTGATCCGCTGCTGCCCTCTCAATTACCTTGCCTAGGAAAGGCAAGTTGGAAACTGGCCGGTAATTGGAGGGAGCCGAAGAGTCTAAATTCGGCTTCTTCAGCAGCGGTCTCACCATTGCCTCTTTTAGTCCCCCCGGGAAGACTCCTTGCTCAAGGGAGCTATTTATGATCGTGCCCAGGGGGCCTCGTAACCCCTCCCGGCAAGCTCTAATAAGCCAGGAGGGGCACGGGTCGAGGGAGCATGTAGTTGGTCTGGCTGCAGCTAGTAACTTGTCGACAGCTGCTGCGTCCAGCAGTTGGAAACGGGTGAAGGTGGACCCGCCGAGTGGCGGCGGGGTCTCGAGCTCACTAACTGTATCAACTGTGGCAGGAATGTCCCGGCGGAGGGTCGAAATCTTGTCGGTGAAGTAACTCTGGAAAGCCTCAGCGGAAGGTGCCAAACCCCTATCATTTGGGACAGTTGGGATTGCTGTCAGCGACCGAATTATCCTAAACAATTGCGCTGGGCGTGAGTTAGCCGACTCTATCAGGGAAGAGTAATACCCTTTTTTGGCTTCCTTGATAGCATGCTCATAAACCTCTTTGAACTGTTTATAAGCCGATTTCGACGCTTCGTCACGGAGACTCCGCCACGCGTCCTCTAGCTGTCTCCTCCTCCGCTTCATCGCCCGCAACTCCTCGGTAAACCAAGGCGAGCGATTCCTGCGGGGGAGGAGAGCGCGCCTGGGGGCGACCTCGTCTAGAGCCGCGGAAAGACTGGCGTTCCAGTAGTCCACCTGCCCATCGACTGAGTCGCTGGGAAGTTCCCATTCCCTTAGAGCATTCAGGAACCTAGTGGGTTCCATAAGTCTCTTCGGGCGAACCAAAATGGGCTCGGCACCCTTACCGGGAGGGGGAACCACCCCCAGCCGGACTTCCAGGACCCTGTGATCCGACCATGGAACCTCCATGATGGAGGCTAGGGTCACGTTAATTCCGGCGGCGAAGATCAAATCCAGGGTGTGCCCGGCCTGATGCGTGGGACCGGTCTTACAAAGTGAGAGTCCTAGTGTCTCCATGGTAGACACCAGGTCCATGGCTGCTGTTGAGGAGGTATCGGCGTGGACATTGAAGTCCCCCAAGACAATAAGCTTAGGGAACCTCAATGCCCACTCCGCGACCACCTCCAGCAGCTTAGGCAGACTCCCCGCCGGTGCGTTGGGTGCACGGTACACCAGCAGGAAGGCTACGCTCTCACTAAGGTCCCACACCAGGCCCGCGCACTCCATCCCCGGAATGTTCGCCGTCGGAATCGTCCTGGAATTAAAAGTGTCTCGGCTGAGGATAGCAACCCCTCCCCCCCGCCTCTCTGTCCTCATCTGATAACTGGCCACATACCCAGGAGACGCCACCTCATGCACAATGACCTCATCCCCCTCCTGGAGCCATGTTTCTGTCAAACAGGCTAGATCGATCTCTCTCTCCAGGAGGAGGTCCCGGATGGTCCCGGTCTTGTGCGCCCAGACCTGGCGTTGGCCAGAATCAGAGTCGGAGGAGAGGTAGCAGGGAACTTCACATCTGCGTGCCTAGGGATAGCTCGTAGGCCAGAAGGCGGACGAGCCTCATTGTGTCTCCTCCGCCTTCTCTCATTAGGCCTACGTCTACCGTCCCAATTGCCCCTACCGAGATCACTCGTGTGCCCGCCCCGCACTGCGTCCTCCCCCGAGACCCTTAGGTGTCCGGCCCTCTGCCCTCCCTCTGAAAAGGGGGGGTGTGCCGGTGGTGACCTTCCTTCCCCGTAGGGCAGTGGGTCGCGGGTGGAGGCTGAGATATCTTTTCCTCAGCAGAGTCTTGTAGTGTCCGTGGCCATATGGCTAGGTCTTGCTCTGTGTCCAATGGTCCGCTAGGTCCTCCAGTCTGCCTAGGTTGGGGGGGTGAGGGCACGGGGCCGGAGATTTCTCCCCGGTTCCCGTTGCTAAAACCCGCTCCCCAAAAGGTCCTTGTCCTGAACCGCATTTTCCCAGGACTTATCGACGTCCTGGCAGTGGGACCATTAGCGTCCTTGCGTCCTCCCCTCTGCCTCCCTGACGCGCCCTGGTCCTGCTGGCTCTCCACAGTAAGCTGTGTGGCCGGGTCCGCCCCTCTATAGGGGTTTCTGACCTGGGGCTGCCAGGTGGTAGTGATGATTGTGTCCGTTCGTGGTTCCTGGCCACGAATTTGAGGTGGGTCCTCCCCGTGTTCCACTTGTTGGATCCTCGGCTGAAAGGTGGTCTGTGATAGTGTAGTCAGACCTCCGGCCCCTAGATGGTGCTGGAGCTCTTCTTCTTTCTGGTGGTACTCTCTTCTTTGCTGGGAGGAAGGGGGCGGGGCTTCCGCCACACTGGGGGGCGGGCCTACCAGGGGAGGAAGCTGGCTTGTCTTATGGCCCATCCGGCGACGCCGCCTACGTCGTCGGCGGCGTCTTCGCTTCATCCCCCCCCCCTCTACCAGGAGGGGAGGGGCAGACTCCTCTGGTGTTGCTTCCGACGGGGCATCCAATGGAGTGGCTAGGAGGGCGGGCGCTGGGGCGCTTCTCTTCCGGCGCCGGCGCTGGTTCCTTGTGCGCCTGCGCCTCGGCTCCTCCCCTCCCCGCTCCGAAGGGGGGGAGGCGCATGTCCTCCTTGCGCGTCCCCAAGGCCATGCGCCATCTTCGACCATGCCTGCAGTTCCTCCCGGGCCGAACGCGAGAGCGAGGGGCGCCTCGGCCGGCGGCCTGCCGGGCGCTCCAGGACCCGCTCCACGTCGAAAGACTCCCCTTCTCCAGCCTCTCCAGCCCCCCGACCTCGATCCTCCTCGATCTTCGGGTGATCCTGGTCAGGGGACTGGGGGCGGCCCACGGCCTCCGGATCCGTCCAGGCAGGTAAGTGATCTAAGTGATAATGACTTTAATAGTTCTAATAAACTCCTAGAAGGGAGCAATTATGTGAGGCTGACATTCAAAGAAATTCTTGTAGACATCAATGACCTGTGGTTTGAGTAGGGCCTTATCTTGCCGTTCAGGATGACTTGCCACCCTTCTGAAGATATGGTCCACTCCTGATTGACACATGCAGCATCACATTTGATAACCAGCTAGCTACACTTTGAAAGCAAGAATGAATCTCTCCCAACCTGAATTAATTATTGGTTTGTAGAGTTGAGAAAGGATCCTCTGACTCAACTTACTGTGTTGATTTAAATGTAACTTGTAAACTTGTTCATTAGGTAAACACAACATATGTTAGATGAAATGAGTTTGACCCATCAAAACTTGTACCACAGTAGCACCTTAATGAAGATATATGTTAGGATTATGCACCATTTTGGTCAATGAAAACAAGATCAGAATCCTGCTGGTCTCTTGCACATGAGTAAATTCTCCTACAGAAGTGATGGGATTTTTTCATCCAGTGTAGAGTGTTTGGCAATCAGTTCAAATGGTGGCATTAAAGTTGGTGTATGCAATATCATTTGTGCATTGTTGTGCATTGAATGTGGATCTGTGTGGTTGTTGTACATAGCATGTATGGATGTACTTTCAATTTGCACATGAATTTTGGTTGTATGTCTGGTTGATTTATATTTATTATTTATTTATTTACTTCATTTATATTCCGCACTTCTCATCCCGCAGGGGACTCAGGGTGGATTACAATGTACACATTACATTTCGACACAAAAACACACAAGACAGACAGAGGCAGTTTAACATCTGGCCAACAGGGGGAGCTGTCGCACTCCTTCATTCCTCAGCGTGTTTCCTGGAGATCTTTTTATGGCCTTGTAAATCAGTTAAATTTAGCCTCCCCACTAAGTAGTACCATAATTTCCTACTTGACATATGCAACTGTCTTTTGGGCTGCAAAGGTCGACAACAGGATACACAATAGGTCAAAATCCCACCTCAACCCGGGCAGGCCTCAAACTCATGACCTTCTGGTCAGTAGAGATCTTATGTAGCTGACACCCACTCAGCTGCGCCACATTCCCGGTGCTGGTTGTGACCATCCAACATTTAGTTGCATTTAGTTTAGGGGCGTTTAGATCGTCCCTGAATGCCCTTTCAAACCCCGCAAACGCTGCTCTCCATGGTTCACTGAAGATCTTAGATCCACGAAGTGGGAGAAGAGACGGCTAGAGCACAAGTGGAGGAAGCTCCGTGACGGACCTTCGGAATCAGCTTATAAGCTCTTTATGTAGGCTTATGAGCATGCTACCAAGGAGGCGAAAAATTCCCACTATGCCTCCTTGATAGCGTCTGCAGATTCATGCCCAGCTCAATTGCTCAGGATAATTCGGCAGCTGACGATGGTCCCTACCATCCCAAATAATGATGATCGGGCCCTTTCCGCCGAGGCTTTCCAGAATCATTTTGCAGACAAGATTGCGACGGTCCATACTGTTGATACAGTACAGGAACATGAGACACCGTGGCCCTCCGCCGGATCCACCTTCGACCGGTTTCAGCCACTGGACGCAGAGGATGTTGACAAGATTGTCGCAGCTCTTCAACCTACCACCTGCTCCCTCGACCCGTGCCCCTCCACGCTGATTCGAGCTTGCGCGGAGGGGTTATGAGGCCCTCTGTTGAATATAGTCAACTGCTCCCTTGAGCAAGGAGCTTTTCCAGAGGAGTTAAATGAGGCGGTGGTTAGCCCATTGCTGAAGAAGCCTGGGTTAGACCCCGCGGCTCCCTCCAATTACTGCCCAGTGTCCAATTTACCGTACCTGGGCAAGGTAATTGAGAGGGCAGCAATGGACCAGCTGCAGACATTCTTGGATGATGCAACCTGGCTAGACCCCTTCCAGTCCGGCTTCCGTTCGGGCCATGGGACAGAGACCGTCCTGGTCTCCATCACAGACCTACTCCGTTGCCACTTGGACCGAGGCGGATCGGCGCTGCTCATGTTATTGGACCTCACGGCAGCGTTTGATACTGTCGATTACCAACTTTTGACACACCGCCTGGCGATGGCGGGGGTGAGGGGGACAGCCTTAAACTGGCTGTTCTCCTTTCTCCAAAACCGCCTGCAGCGAGTGAACTGGGGAGGGGTGGTCTCCGAGGGCTCCCCCTTACATTGCGGAGTTCCTCAGGGGGCCATCCTCTCCCCGCTGTTATTTAACATCTATATGCGACCACTCGCCCAATTGGTGCGGAGTTTTGGGCTGGAGTGCCATCAGTATGCTGATGACACCCAGCTCATTCTGAGGATGGACGCCGGGGTGGGATCTGTACCCAATAATTTCCATCTCTGCCTAGAAGCCGTAACTGGATGGCTGCGAGCCAGTAAGTTGAAGGTGAACCCGACAAAGATGGAGATCTTGTGGCTGGGCCGCCTGGGGGGGGGGGAGATCCAGTTCCCAATGTTTGACGGCATGGCACTATGCCTGCAGCCTTTAGTTAAGAGCTTAGGGGTCCGGCCTTGCTCCTGCAAGACAGATTTTTACCACCTGTGACAGGCAAAACGTCTGGCTCCCTATCTCTCCCGCTACGACCTGGCCACGGTGATCCAAGCCATGGTCATCTCGAGGCTCGACTACTCTAATGCGCTGTACATTGGCCTACCCTTGTCAGCAATCCGGAAACTCAAGCTGGTGCAGAACGCAGCAGCACGCCTGCTCTTAGGAGCCACAAGATTTGCTCATGTAACTCCACTCTTGCGCTAGCTGCAGTGGCTTCCAATTGAATTCCGGGTCACCTTCAAGGTGTTAGTTTTAACTTTCAAGGCCTTATATGGTTTGGGGCCAGTGTACTGAGGGAGCGGCTTACCCCATATGTGCCCAGAAGATCACTGCGTTCAGAGGGGCTCAGCATGTTGGAGGTGCCTGGCATAAAGACCTACAAGCTATCTAGTACGCAGCAGAGGGCGTTTGCAGTGGCCGCGCCGACTCTATGGAACTCCCTGCCTGAGGAGACACTAGCCCTATGGGACTTGATGCCATTTTGCAGATCCGTTAAGACCTGGCTGTTTAGGCAAGCATTCGGCCCCTGACCGGTGCCCGCCATAACCTGCCACCCTGCCGCGTCACCGCCACTTGCATTACTGTTGTTTTGTTGTAGTTTTATTGTGGGAGTGAGGTCTTAACTTGGGGTTTTAACTTGGTTTTTCAAATGTTTTATGTGTTTTATCTGATATTTTATTGCTGTAAACCGCTCTGAGCTCCGGAGAGAGCGGTCTATTAAGCTGAATAAATAAATAAATAAATAATAAATAAATATTTTATGTACTTTTGCAAAGTGGTGGTGCCTAACTACTGTGTAACTCCATAAGCCTAAAGTAACACCACTCTCCTCAGTATAGTTTTTAAGCCCGTGTCTTAGAAGACTATGCACAGAACTAAAAAGTCTTTAAGATGCTAAAGACTTCTGAGTTATCTTGGTTATTCATTCACTTATCTTCTTGGAATTCTTCCCTAAATTATGATTCAAATATGCTTTTCTGCTCCTTGGCTCATTATGATTTCTATATCTCCAAGTTTCCTCCTAAAATGTTACATCATTTTTATATTTCCAAAGTACCTTTGGTTTCTCTTCAAGTATAAGGGAAAGGCTAATTTTTTCTACTTTCTCCTTTTGAACCTACTAGCTAAACATCAGACCATTTCAAGCTAGCAGGCTATCTTCTGTCTTCTTCATAATCACTGCATGCAGAGAGACAATGATGGGATGGATTTGAAAGGGATTTAGAAGTCAAAGAAGAACTGGGTATATTAGTTGGGCTGGGTTAGCTCAGAACCTTCAAAAGTAGGAATGATCTCTAGTTGAATAAAGTATGGATGGCAGTTTCCAGTAATGTTGGCAATGGCTTTCTTGAAGGGACTGTGGATCTTATCACACTTACCAATTTAATTGTCCTAGAATGCTTGCCAGCCAATTGAGGGACAGATGGGCAAGCAGCCCATCACACAATGGTCCTCAACTTCCAGTGGAGGCCCCATCCCCAACCATTTTCTCATCAACACAGGAAGGCTCCAGTGTTGTGCTGGCTCCAATATGCACTGTGCTGGCTCCAGTGTGCTCCAATGGAGCCAGCACATTTCTGCCTTGGTTGAGCAATGCTTCCCCTGTGTGATGGCGAAACAGCACCAGGTGTGTGCATGTGTGCATGTGATAAGGTCCAAAGTCTTGTTATGTTGTGGCTTTATTTTGCAGCATAGGAAGTTACTTTATGAGTATATTTCTATTTTAATGAGTCATGCAGAGGTAGTGCAGGTCTAGTGGTTGAAAATGAACTATGACGCTGGGTTTGAATCCTTTGATCATCCAAGGAAACTCCTATAGTGACCTTGGGCAAGTCATACTCATGATCAGAGGAAGGCAGAGGCAAATCCTCTCTCGACAAATCTTTCCAATAAGATGAGATGTTTATTTTAGATAACTTAATTTTTGAAAACACAAAAGAACAACAAGGGATGGAGGAGGGATACATGGGGCAGGAGGTTATGGTGTTAACTGAAATGTGGGATTTTATTGATTGTTGTTTTATCATAGTTTTATCTATTTTGTTCTCCTGGTTGAAGGGTTTTAATTTTTGTATATTGTTTGTAAGCCACCTTAGGACCGCATTGTGGAGAAAGGCAGGATAGAAATAGCCTAAATAAATAAATAAGAATAAATAAGAATAAATACAGTACATAATTTTATTGTAATTTTCAAATTGGCAAATTTACATAAAATAGGGGGTAGAACAATTAAAGAGAATTATAGGTAAAAGATAAGGGAAAAGGAGGAGGAGGTGCTTAGGGAGTGATAGAAAGGGAATGGAGGGAGGGTAAAGCTAAAATTATTGGAATACGGTAGGGAAGGTAAAGAGTAAGGGTAGGGTAATGAGATTAGGAAAGGGAAATTATTGATGTACTGTATTTATATGCTGTTCTCTTTCACCCAAGGGAGACTCAGACTGGCTTACAACATGGCAATATCCAAAATAAACAACAAATTGATTCTAATTCATAGTAGCTCTATGGTTTCTAAAGCTACGTCTTCCTCAGTATCTTAGGCAGTGGTCTTATAGATCATTTTGTACCCGATCAATCTCAACAGCGGGTTCCAGAGATGAAAGTTGGCATCATTTGACATAAAAGCAATGACTGTAACAAGTGACCAGTGGTAGCAGAATAATGCTTTGAATCCATCTGCAATAACTTCAGCACCTTGTTGTATTCATGCTTTGTAAACATTGATATGCTCTACCCAGAACTGTGGTCCATCTCCTTTTGTTGCAATCTACTGTGTTTTACTGAATGTGCTCCCAAATGCCATTAGAACATATTGTAAGGTTTTACAAATTATAACCACCGGCTCTTTTGAGCATGGGAATTGTTTTCCATGGTCCAAGGCCACAGAATTTGGTCATGTAATACGAGACTAATTCTAGGAACTGCAGGAAGCTTCAGGAGATACGAGTATTTCTTTTTCCATTGAGGAACACAGGACTGTTTTACCATTATAACTGCTATGGCTCAATACTACATATAACCATGGGAGTTGTAGTTTGGTGAGATTCCAGTGTTCTTTAGAAGAGAAAGCGAATTATTTTGTAAAATGACAGCTCCCATAATTACATAGCATTGAGTAAAGCAGTTAAAAGTAGTGTCAAACTGCATTAAATCTACAGTGTGTGTTCTACAGTCCAGCTTCCATCTACCACACAAGTAAAGAAAGCAGACGGGAAGGAGAAAGGAAGGGTTGAGCAGTTCAAGAGCATTACAGGAGAAAGGGGACTTGCTTCATCATGGCAGATCTGATGGGATTGTTGTAGCGTTTAGTAGCTCTTATCTTTGCTCTGTGTTGTTTTTTCCCTCCAGGTTAACTTTTAATATTTATAACCAACTTCCTTCCTAACACAAAGGGAGATTTTGCTCAAATGAATGCTGTATGTTACACATTTTTATCTTTGATGATCACTCATACAAAATGGGGTGAGTGGAAAAACATACACATATATACAAAACCCTAAGGTTTCTTCAAATGATCAGATTTACTCTCCATCAGAGCCTCCTCTACCAAGGAGAAACAAACAAAAGTTCTATCTCCAGATTGTTTGATAAGTCTTTTATATGGAAAGACTTTCGAAGGTGAGATCTTTTTAGACTTCACTGGAAAAGTTTATCCTCAGCCCTTTTGACATATGAGAGATTGAAAGACAAGTACAACCGAGCCAAAATAATGTGCAGTTTTGTTTTGAATATTTTTTGGCAACGTCAAAAGAATCTTTTCCTGCTTTTGGCAAGTTTTTCAGCTCTCCTTGAAAGAAAAGTTCATAATCAGCCTTAACTTCATCTCACTTGCAAAGACATTGTTATTTTTCTCTCTCTTGCAATGGCATGGCTTAATTTTGGAAACATCAGAATATTGGGGTGCAGGATTTCAATCTTGACTACAATGATGTTGCTCAGTCTCCCTCCCCGCTCTCTCGCTCTCTGTTTTTTAAACCACTTTGGTGCCATTCTCTTTTGTTTTGAACCCTCCCTAGGTACTTATGCTTTCTGGAAAGCTCCCTGGAGGACATAATATGGTGAAGTCTTCCCTTGTGGTTTTCAAGTGCTGTGACCACTTGAGAGCTAAGCAAATCCACTGTTGTTCTTTTAACAAAGCAAATAGAGACAGACAGGAAAGCCATTTGTATCAAAACAAACATTCAGTCTTGCTCTTTTGAAGTGTTAGGCTATCCAACAGACGAAATGCAGATGTTATATTTTTGCTCACATTTATTCGTACTTGCAAAAAACATCACAATGACTTTTCTCCTGCCATTATGGGGAATATGTCTCAGTACTATCACAGGTGCTAGACAATAGGTTGCTTAAATAAACAGATTTCCCCCTCTCATGATATTTGCACCCCCCAACCACTGAAATAAGGAGACCACACAACAATATGGGATAAATATGAGCAACTTTTATTTAACTTTTCTGTGACCTACAAACCAATTCTTAAGAGGTATGAACTTGGGGTGGAATAAGCTGAGGCAGTGGCCACCCAAGACCTACTCTTCAGCTAACTTAGGCACCTGGGTCCCAGGAAAAAATCAAATGGTACTGTTTCCAGGGCAACCACTGAGGTAAATGGAATGCAGAATTCTGCCCCAAGTCCAGAGGATTTATATGGGCCAGAACTCTCCAAGTTCTGGCCCATATAATGGTCTTGTCACACTCCAAGACCATTTCCATTCACCCAAACCTTGGTTGTTTAAACTGTAGGTGAGTGTTCCCATTCCTGGCCTACACCAGAAAGAGGGTGCCTAAGATGTACTGAGACGTGAAGCCATCCCTGATTTCCACCACAGATTAGGGGCAAACATCTGCTTTGTCCCTGCCAAAACAGTCCTGATACCTCCTTACATTGTCACAAAGAAAGACTGGTTTCTTGAAGCTGAAAGATAGATACTGGCAACCCAGAAGAAGTCATTTCTGTGAACCATTGTCTCTTAGATAATACATGTAAATTCCAGGCCCTTATTCAAGGCCTTGTAATTTTTATGGTTGACTATCCCTTTTGGCCTCTTCACCTCCTCCAATCAATCCTGGTGCTCTTCCATTTAACAAGCCCAAGTCATTACAACCGAGGTGGATCACCAAAGCATTGGAAGGGGCTCCTTTCCCCAAATCAAAACACAGAGGGCATACCCCTTCCACCCAGCAGTGGCCATTGAAACCAGACTTAAGTGTTGAACAAAAGAACTCATACGGGTCTGCCACTCTGTCCAATGGATACAACTGTGTCTGCAGTTCAATCCTCATCATCTGAATGCCCGCCACCTGGCATCTGAAACAACAAAAAAATTAATTCTGGGAAGGCCCTGCTCTTGGTCCCACCTTTGTCACAAATACATTTGGTGGGGACGAGGGACAGGGCCTTCTTGGTGGTGGCCCCTTGCCTGTGGAACTCACTCCCCAGTGAAATTAGTTCAACATCCTCCCTCCTTTCCTTTAGAAAAAAGGTAAAGATGTGGCTTTGGGACCAGGCATTTGGGTAGATATTGGCAGCAGGTGGAAAATAAAATGATGACTATGGAAACGAACTACAGATTGGCTGGGACAACCTCTAAATATGGAACTAGAATTTGTATTTTAATAATTGATATTTAAATGTTTTAATCTATTTTATTGTATTTATGATGTTTGATGTTTTATTTACTGTATATGCAGCATCAAATTGTTGCCTTTTTGTTAGCCGCCCTGAGTCCCCCTTCGAGGGTAGAGAAGGGCGGGTTATAAATAATTTAAATAAATAATAATTGAACATAAGAATTTTAAACCCCAAGCCTCCATCTGCTCAGTGATTGACTACTGGTGGTATTGTAACCCAAGACAACCTTGTAGAGACAAGCCCCAATGTTGAGGAATGCGCCACAAATCTCTGGCCATGTATATTCAAAGCCTTCAATGTCCTGGACCTAACAGCCCAAATTTCATATTTAGTGAGCAGAGAAATATGGTGGCAGAATAGGGGGTCGGCTGTGGTGCCCCTAAGACCA
Organism: Anolis apletophallus; assembly: GCA_030556195.1. Lineage (NCBI taxonomy): Eukaryota > Metazoa > Chordata > Lepidosauria > Squamata > Anolidae > Anolis > Anolis apletophallus. The sequence goes on from JARBWK010000006.1 coordinate 19,322,462, forward strand.
ATGTAATGCGACATAGATTGGACTGGACATAAGTCCACATCGTTACCTTCTGGAAGAACTATGAGGACAAGTCCAATTTTGGAATCTAAAATTGGATGCAAGCATTCTGCCTTGGACAAAAGTGCCCTACCACATGCAACAAGGGAAGTGATATACTGTATAAGATACCAACAGAATGCCAACCACTACCAAGCTGTCTCCTTCCCTCAGAAAATGTCACACCTTAAATGTCAAGAGCACCTTTGCTGAGTCCCTCACTCCCCACAAATACACACTACCTTCCTCAGTTTGTAACCTGCCATTCACTTTGTCTTTACTGTTTTACCACTTTTATCTCTTCTTGAGAAAGGTCATCAGTTCCCTGACCCCCTTTCTTGCTGCTCCTTGTGCCCTGCTCCATTTTTTTCTGTGACCAGGGCTTATCATTGACATGCTGTCTGTTTAGTCAGTCAGTGTTCCTTTTATAATGCATTTCCACCTATGATCTGACTGAGAGGTCCTGCCACATGTACCTTGGGTGCTATAGACTAAAAACAGTAGTTTGCCCTGTAGATTCCAAAACGTTTGATGTGTTAGCACATTAGCACCTCAGCAGCTGACTTCAGACATTCCGCACATCTTATTATTTCCAGAACACGCATAATGTTGCTTCTTCTCTCTCCTCCTTCCCCAAAGTGCTGAGATGAATCAGAGAAACTTCTCCTTTTCACTAGCTTCCTCATTTGCTGTTATCTAAGTGCCCTCTAATGGCATTCATAAAACAATGCCTTCGTCTTTCCAAAGAGGAATACGGTAATTCTGTACAGGCGGGGTGCAACATTGCCGAGGCAGAATGTTGCTGGCTGGAGGTTCTCCAGGCAGAGATTTCTCTTTTCTCTCACCTTTTGTGACTCTGGAATAAATTATGCCTCTGGCAGAGCTGTGCACATGGAGAACAATGGAATAATGAAATCCTAAGGATTTGTCTATTTCATTAGAAAACCACCACTTGGCCTTTATGTTCTAATCTACTTTCATTCCTCACTTCATTACCAAACAGAAAGAAAAAGAAAAGAGAGGAAGAAAATGAATATATATGTGAAACAACCTTTTCTTCATCGGAGCACACAATACTGTGCAGGCTTAGCTGTTAACCATTCAGAATGTGAGTCTAACCAAAAATAAGTCTTTGATTCCTTCCTTCCAATATCTTCAGTTTATCCCTGTAAGAGTTATGCCCAAGGGACTAGTGTGGTATGAAGCCAGAATTTTGACATTTTACTTCCCTCCACAAGCATCCAACATGCATTGATTTCAGCTATAGAATGCCTCCCCACAACACATACATAAAAGCTGAGCTGCCTTTGCATCCTTTTCTCTGTGCTTTTTCTCAAGCACCACAACATCTTATTGTTATGTGGACTGAATGACTATTAAAAATACTGGTTGTTCTTGTGTATAAGTCTAGAAATTTAAGTCAAAAAACCCCAAAGCCCCAAAATGGTGTTGACTTATCCACAGGCCAATATAAATTATTTACCTTACTCTTATTAAAAAGGAACCATCTCTCAGTAGAGTGGCAAAAAGTGAGAAATTAGTCCACCCTGGGAGAATGTAAAAGAACCTCTGGCTCCCCATTACTCTCTTTATTGCCGTGCCGCTTCTAGCCATTTTCAAAGCCAAAGTGGGAAAACAGCAGTGGTGGCAGCAGCCATGGGCAACTGCCCCCCTGAGGCATGGCTGGCTCTTTCCCCTCACTTTTCCTCAGATCATATCAAGGTCCATAATTTTGGCCCCTCAAATCCTCGCTCAACTTATACATTAGGTCAACTCATACAAGCACACTGTACACAGTGACGAAAGAGGTCTCTGTAGTAACATATGCATGTCAAAAGCACCAAAAAAGGATGGCCTATATTTGCAACACTGTTATAGATATCAGGAGGTATATCTATAGCATCAGGAACAACTGTTTCTACTTTATCATATACAGTTTAGGAAGTGCCCTAGGACACTTCCAGAACACCCCCAACGGAGCCCACCAGACACCATAACATGACATAAGGCCCCATAGAGGAAGCATCCTGGCAGCATGCTAGTGTGCTTCCCAGAGAACACAGGCGGCTTCCCATGTCCTCATGTGGGATAAGGTAAGGGGTACTGTGGGCATTGTAGGGCACGGGGCAATGGTTTTCCTCCCACTGCCCACCAGATTTGCCATGCTGTGTAGCAATTTCCCCTGCTGCCAGCCAGTTAACTGACTTCAATTTAATGAGGCCATTTAACTACAGTCCTAAATTCAACTGTTATTTATTTTTATTTATTAATTTATTATTCATGAGGCCATTTAACTTCACAGAATAAAAACATCATAAAACACATAAAAACACAGTAAAATACAACTGCAAGCCAGTATTTGCCATCAGTGGAGTGGACTTTGAGGGTTTTGCTTAATGATGTCCACCAGACTCTTTCCATCAGTTGGACTTTGACTTATGATGACCCTATATGAATGACCTCCAAGACCCCTCATCATCAGCTGCCATGTTCAGATCTTGCTATCTTTCCCAACAAATTACATAATCTCATGATTTGTCCAAAGTACAATGTACTCAGTTTAGTCATTCTGGCTTCTCATGAGACCTAAATTCAAAACTTAGTCCCTAAATCCAGTAGTTAATTCTTGGGTGTTAGCCTTCCAAGTTCCCCATGATACAGAGCATCTGTTCAAGCTGGGACTAACAACTGGTTTTAAGCCATTGCCCCCCACCCTACCCCCCACCCCCCAATAGTCTACCTTGGATATTTCTAATAATGGCTTCACAGATTAAAACAAAAAAATCTGAGGTTTGGCTGACAGAGCAATGATACAGTTCGACAAGGTTGGAAATGTAGGCTTTTTCAAATGTTGCACTTTAACTGTGTAACATATTCCTTGGAGGCCCAATTGACCCTAATGTGTTCAGGGAAGAATGGCTGCTACTATCCACAGGTATTCTTGGAGGCAGGCTATTGCCCACTGGATCCCTCATCTTTCTCCTATACACCCACAACTTTTAACATTTAACAGATCAACACAGGGACACATGTGACTACGCAAAATCAGAATGTGGTCAAGATGACAAACATTATTAAAGGAGACAAACACACAAAAGTAGTCTACCAGACAAGATTTTACCTCCTTCTGTATCTTCATCCCTTCACCTCCAGTCCAAACTCTTTTCTTTCAGTTTAAACTCAGTTTGCTACAATTGGATTAAGTCAAGGTCAAAGAATGTAACTGGGAGGATGTGAGAAAAACTGGGAAATTTTAATGCAGCTAAAACAACAAGATAACAGAGGATTAACTGGGAGTCTCCCTGCCAAAGCAAGACAGTTAGAAGGTATGCAAGTTTAGATACTTTAAGGTATTGGATATGGAAAGAAATACAATAATGCACACAGTCATTTGTCCTGGATTTATCTTATGTCATGTTATCATTCATATAGGACCAAGGCCTTGAACTGTCATCACTGATGAATTAATTGTCAATACCAATTTATAATGACATGAAAGGAAGACACAACAGCTCTCTCCGGTGGGTGATTCTAGAAGCTCAGCATAGTGGATTGTCATTATACAGCGAGGATGAGCAGTCCTGTAAATGAGCCTTTCTTTTCGAAAGCTGAGTTATAGTGTTGACATTTAGTGTTTCAGTTCATCTGTCAGCTTCTCCAGTCTCTCCATTGTACAGAAGAGCCAGGCAATAAGTTCAAGCAGATATTTTCTACACTAAATCTACCTCCACTCACCATACCTTCCCACCCACTGCAGGATGAAAAGATTTTGCTTTCCATAAGAAAATACAAAATGAAGTGAATGAGCAGAGATGGGCTGACAGGAATTGAAATTGCAGCCTTTGTGCCATGTTAAAGGTTGCCATTTCAGTTGCTTAAAACCAAGATGCACGTAGTGATGTTTGATGGGGAAATTGTCTTTTGTTTCACTTTTTTTTGGATACTTCATGAGTAATGATTTTTTTAAAGGAAAGAAGGCATAATTGATAGAGGGAGAGAGACAAATAATTATGATCAGCATACACCACCGTTGGTAACAATGGATTTAAAATTGGCAGGGTGTGGTACAGAATGAAGAAATAATGCAACCATCTGAAATGGTTGATAATTAAATTTTGGGCAAGCAATTTAAAAAGGCAGGTATATATAGTTCAACACAGAAATTTTACATATACTCATCTTTCTCTCCCTCTCCCCTCCCATGTTTTTTGACTTTCTTCTGTTAGCTCAGGGTTATCCCATTTTATGCTCTCAGCAGCTTATGCCGAACAACTTTGCCCAAGGCAAGCTGGTAAGTTACTTTCTCTGTAATAGTCATATCCTTTTTTATTTCTTTACTGGCAAAGCTGCACATTGTCTCTTCTTCAAGTGCTAACAGCCACCTTGGCAACTAGGCTTGAAAATATATAGGCAATGGGGTTTGATTCCCAGAGCTCCTCCCTCCCTCCTCCCCAGCCCCTCCTACCTCCTCCGCCCCCCTGCCGCCTTCCGATAAGGAAGAGCGGCGGGGGGGTGGAGGCAGAGGGAGGGGACCCCTCCCCCTCCTCCCCAGCCCCTCCCACCTCCTCCCGCCCCCCTGCCGCCTTCCAGTAAGGAAGAGCGGCGGGGGCGCAACAAAAGCGGGGACACCCTCCCTCCTCCCACCTCCTCCTGCCCCTCTGCTGCCTTCCGGTAAGAAAGAGCAGCGGGGGGGGGGCGTGGCCGGAGGAGGGGACACCCCGCCTCCCTCCCCAGCCCCTCCCACCTCCTCCCGCCCCCCCCGCCTTCCGGTAAGGAAGAGCGGCCGGGGGAGGGTGACAGGAGGAGGGGACACCCCTCCCCTCCTCCCCAGCCCTCCCACCTCCTCCCGCCCCCCTGCCGCCTTCCGGTAAGGGAAGAGCGGTGGGGCGTGGCAGGAGGTGGGGACACCCCTCCCCTCCTCCCCAGCCCCTCCCACCTACTCCCGCGCCCCCTGCCGCTTCCAGTACGGAAGAGCGGCGGGGTGTGGCAGGAGGAGGGGACACCCCTCCCCTCCTCCCCAGCCCCTCCCACCTCCTCCCGCCCCCCCCTGCCGCCTTCCGGGTTTTTGGACTTCAACTCCAACAGGCCCAAGTTTGCCCAGTTATGGGAGTTGAAGTCAAAACACCTGAAAGGACCAAGTTTGCAAGGCCTTTGAAGGGCCTGAGGCTGTGAGGGGTGTGGGAGCCAGTCCAAAACCCCTGAAAGGCCAAAGTTCTGGACTTCAACTCCCACAATTCCTCACAGCCCCAGTCCCTTCCAAAGGCCTGGGCAAACTTGATAGCCTTTCAGGGGTTTTAGACTTCAACTCCCACAATTCCTCACAGCCCCAGTTCCCTTACAAAGGCCTGGGCAAACTTGGGCCTTTCAGGGGTTATGGACTTCAACTCCCACAATTCCCCACAACCCCAGTTCCCTTCCAAAGGCCTGGGCAAACTTGGGCCTATCAGGGGTTTGGACTTCAACTCCCACAATTCCTCACAGCCCCAGTTCCCTTACAAAGGCCTGGGCAAACTTGGGCCTTTCAGGGTTATGGACTTCAACTCCCACAATTCCCCACAGCCACAGTTCCCTTCCAAAGGCCTGGGCAAACTTGGGCCTATCAGGGGTTTTGGACTTCAACTCCCACAATTCCTCACAGCCCCAGTTCCCTTCCAAAGGCCTGGGCAAACTTGGGCCTATCAGGGGTTTTAAGCCACAGCAACGCGTGGCCTGGTACAGCTAGTTTATATATTTATTTATTTTTTTGATCTTATATTCTGCCCTTCCCGGCCAGCTCGGGGTGGTTTACATACATATTAAAATGCACAATAAAACAGTAATACGTCATAAAACAGCGAAGAGTAAAAGTTGCAGATAATGCAACAACAGTAGTAGTAGACAGTTACAGTATCCAGGTTTGATCCCTGTTGACCTGCCACAGAACAATGGAATCTTGGGATTAGTAGTTTGAGATACTGTGCTTTCTGGCAGAAAATTCTAAGCCCCTCTTCAATCTAAAAATCCCAGGATTCTGTAGGTTGCACCATCTGTAGTCTAATAACTCTTTGAGGAAAACTGAAGCATTTTGAGCCTTTGCCATCCATTGAATCCCCCTACACTCTGCCCACTTCATTGGAAACTTGAAACCATTTAAAAGATCTAGACTCTGTGTTGAAGACTGGATCTTCCCTTTCATGCTTGAATCTTTGTAACCGATGCCCTGGGAATGGCATGGAAGTATAGGAAGTACAATGAGTTGTTTGTTCTGCTCCATAATCGCACAAAGTGGAGGATTCTTCTAGGTAGTGCCATTTTACCAGGTTGTCTTTTGATCTGCCCACTCCACTTCTGAGTTTGTTCAGGGACTTCCAAGCTGCCCATTCTTGGTCTGCCCCTGGAGGAAGATCCTTGTGGAATTGCCTGATTTTGTTAACCACAGGGATATTCTTGTTGTTGATGGAGGAACATTGAGTGGAGTGGTGGTTCTCATGAAACTTTTCCTTGATTTGAATCTGCTGGGAGGAGGCTGATAGCCATATAGTGGGTGGCTTTCACGGTGTTTAACCTAGTTTCTCTTGCAAGTGGCAGCAACTTCCCATCACATATCAGGGGTGGGGGGCAATGTCAGCTAGCTTATAAAGTCTATCAGCAGGTATAAGTTTAATAAATCCTGCGATTTTTCTACATGTTTCATTCAGTGCTATATTCTCTTGCTTTGCATGGGCAGATTTATGCCAGATGGGGCAGGCATACTGAGCAGTTGAGTAATCTGTTGGGAGTTCTTTGATTGTGTATTCCTGCAAGGAAACAAGTTGGGCTGGATGGCCCTTATGCTCTGCTTCATTTCTATGATTCTATGAAACCTGCCTCCTCCTTGCTAAGACAGCCCTTGAGGCATTTCAAGAGTAGAATCATGCCCTTCTTTAACATTATGTTCACCAAGCTCAACATGTTCAGCGATTTCAACCTTTCCTCATATGTTTGGTTCTCTATGTCTGTGGTCATGCTTGTTGCCCTTCACAGCACTGATTCCACTTGAATTACAATGTGTACATCCTAAAACTTGCACTGTGCTGTTGCAATAGAGCTCTCTGATTATCCCTCTTTAAACTACAAATCCTGGGATTCCATAGGATGGGACCATGGCAGTGAAAGAGTGCTATAATTTTTCAGTTAAAAAAGTTCCCAGGCCCAACTCTGTAGCCTGTGTCCCATATTCAGCCACCCCCACCCCTCCATTAACAAGGTCAGGGTTATGGTGCCCTGAGGATTATGCTATGCTATGCTACCTGAAATATATGTACACATTTCCATGCAGGAAGCAGGAGGGGGTGTTTTTCAACCTAATACAAAAAATAGTACAAGTTATAGGTGGAATTTGTAAAAATACAACAAAATCAAAGCTCAAAGTGTCTTATATCTTTACTTTAGCATTCTACTTTATGATCACTTCTAGGCATAAGAACATTTGATGATCAGCCCATCTAGTCCAGCATTCTGTATCACACAGTGGCCCACCAGTTGTACACACGGGATCTCGAGCAGAAGGGAGGGCAAAACCCTGAATCCAACCAGTACCCAGGGAGACCTCAAGCAACTGGGAGGCATTAAACAAATAATTGGAACTGACTCTATGGATCTTTATTGCATTGGTTACTGTGGGAGAAAGCAATAGCATTCCATTCTAGATGCATTTCAGAAAGCGTGAAGTGGAGACTTTCATGGATGATCTAGATTCACAGTGAAATTCATTTCCTAAGGAAATAAATTTCCTTTCTAACTGAAGTGCCAACTGGTTGAAATTTCTCAGTGGATTTGTCTAAAAAGGAATGTTTTAATTTCACTTTCAATTTTGTTCGAGATCACCAGTTCTTAAAGTCTCCTTTACTATAGATCCCCTTTAAATATGTTGGTTGACCATCAGCATCAATCACGTATTTGAAATTGCTCATGAAGGATCTTCAAATATGGAGAGAAGGGAGAAATAAGCTAATGTTCACACTACTATTATAATGTTTTATTGGAGTTATTCCATTAAATAATTTGAAATGTTCTAATGCAGGGCTGTCCAACTTCTACCGGGTCCAAGGCTGGAATAGAGGACACTGATGACCTCGGGGCCGCTCAGCCCCCACCCCCAGGCCCCCGCCAGCCCAGGCCCAGGCCCCGCCTCTCCTAAAGCTGTCATTCTCCTCCTCCTCCTCCTACTCTTTCCCGGGCATCTTGGCTGTCCCGAGTGCCACGGCGCCCGGGAAAGAGGAGGAGGAGGGAGAGAAGGCGCGCCAAGGGCAGCGTGTGTCAGGCCTGGCGTGACGCGCTGCCCTTGGCGCCTCCTCTACTCCTCCTTTCGGCGCCCTGCCCTTCCTAGGGAGGGGGAGCCGCCGGGGGAAGGCGGCGCCAAGGGCAGCGCATCACAGGCCTGGCGTGACGCGCTGCCCTTGGCGCCGCCTACTCCTCCTTTGGTGCGGAGAGAGAGGGAGGGGCGGTGCAGGGAGGAGGAGCTAGCTCTCTTCCTCCTCCCTGCCCCGCCTCCCTCCCCCCGCCATTTTTAAAAAAAATAGAATTTTTTTAAAATTTAAAAATGGCGGCTGGGGCATAGCTGGGCCCGTGCCCAACAGGCTGGGGGGCCGGATCCGGCCCCAGGGCCGCCAGTTGGACAGCCCTGTTCTAATGAATTGAACCTGTGTATGACGTATATCACCAGCAAGACTCTGGCTCTTTGAGATCTATGTATGATCATTCATCTGTCTATCTGTCTTCCTTCCTTCCTTCTTAACCATAAAAGTCCATAACATTTAATTAAAATTTCATGGATTGCCTTTGAGGGCAACGTATCCCGGTATGTGTGTGTGTGTCTGTGGAACACAGGTTGAGAATCACTGTTCTAGAGGAAAGCTAATGAATGTTTTGATTCCCACCCACAGACACCACTGTGCTTCCTTCAACTTTCATGAGAACCTTTAATTCTACCTTAAAATCTCACTTTAGTTGAAATTTGGCAACCATCAGGTCTAGGACATTTCGAATTTCTTAATGCTTTCTTTTACTGCTCTCATCTCTCCTCCCATCTCTGCTGCATGGTATCTAGATGAACCCAGTGGTTAATGGGAAACAAAAGTTCAAGTTGGGTCAAGTCCCTCAATAAAAAATTTAATTTATTTTCTGACACAACAAGATTAGCAGATACTTCATAAATCCCCAATCCACCCTCTCCTTCCTTTCATTCTAATGAGTTTAGACTGAGATAATGATGCTGGGAGAATTCGTCTGGAGTTCTGCTAAGGAACAAAGTGGTTCCAAACTCAGCCTGCAAATGAGGTCTGTGCCATAAACTGCAGCCATCCATCATAGGGAAGTAGCTTGCGCCTCATAAAAGGCTGTTTAGACTGAGTCAATCAAAGGGACATTAGCAGAACTGAGTAGTATTAGGCTGTCCTTCAGAGGAATTGAAGGGAAGGGGGCAGTGGAAAGAACAGGTATGATGATACTAGAAATGAGATATATGTATTCATAGTCTTGGTCTTTTTGAAGCGCGACTTATTATGAAGAGGGGAAAGGACATGGCATACAAAATGTTAATGGTCTTTGTAAAATCCTTGCTCAGATTTTTTTTCTTTTCCTATTCAGAAGAGTGGTTAACTATTCTTGCCTTTTGAAATGAATGCTTTAAAGTCACTAGCCATTGTCTTTGATATGGGCATTAGTAAAAGATTGCAGACTTCATCTCCCAAAGAAATCTACATGAGCTCTCCGATTTTCAGGGGAAGACTTTCTCTTCCTCCCACCCACTTCAAGGACTCCCTTGGTGAGGACATTGGAAAGAGTCCTCTCTTCAGCTACTCCTGCATTGAAGAGCATGAGACATTGAATATTGCTCTTAATCCTGTTTTCACTCTCATGGACAATTAAGCTGAAGTTTCAAATGCTCAATTGAAGTTTGATGATATAGCAGTGCTAGAAAATCGGGCAACTAATTTGAGGGAAATAACTAATTTAAGGGCCAGAATGCCAGAATGCTAATTGTCCTCATACCACCACCATGCATCGTTACACTCCTATCTGAATTAGCCAGTTGCTGTCCCAAAATCATTGTTCAACTCAGCTCAACAGCTGGTCTCTTTGGCTTTTGAGGGTTGAATGGTATGGTGTTGGCCATTTTTCAAAGTTAAATAATGCTCCCACATTAGTGAATGGCAACACCAACTGTGTATTATCATCATCTTTATTTATATCCCGCCTTTCTCCCTGTGGGGACTCAAGGTGGTTAACACTCCACATTAAACAAGTTTAAAAGGTGAAATACAAAAGTTAAAAAAACAATTAAATAATAGTGTGAAAAAACAGAATTAAAATACAGTAAATACACTACATGGCCTTTAAAATTCATATTCCCCCCAATTCAACCCAACCTCCCCAAAGCCCACCTCTTACCCTTTGCCAAATGGATGTAGACATAAAAAGGTCTTGACTTGCTTGTGGAAGGCCAGCAGGGATGGGGCCATCCTGATATCTCTTGGGAGGGAGTTCCACAGCCTGGGAGCAGCCACTGAAAAGGCCCTTTCCTCCTGTGTTCCCACCAAGCATGCTTGAGCAAGTGGTGGGACTGAGAGAAGGCCCTCTCCTGTAGATTGTAGATGTCTCCCAGGTTCATTTGCATGCATACTACATACCCCTTCCAAGCATTCACGTCCAGTAATGTTGACTAACTCCATTTCTGTAACCTTGAACAGGATACAGCCATTCCATACAGGACAAAAATGTCTAGCCAATTCTGTAGGGAGCCTATGCAGTTGCAGAACATCAACAGGATGCTGCTCACATTTTTTCCAGTATCTTGAACAGAGAGATAACTTTGGCTATCCAGGGGAATGAGATGGCTAATGCCAAGTAGCTCAGTACTAAAAGGAGAAACATTACCAACCACAACTATTTTCATTATCCCAGAATGCCTTAGGATCAAGGGACCATACTGTGACCGTTAAGATAGAGGTTTTCATCCTTTAATTTTCCAATACAATTTTGAAGTTCACACCTTTTTTTCTTTTCTTTCCCCCACTGTTCAACAGAGCATAAATTTCAGAAATGAGGTATCTCTCCCTTAGATGTTTCAGTTTGTGGTTCAGAATGAGAATATCTAAATACAAATCAAGGCTCATAACCTTTGCAGGGCTTGGGAGTGTGCCTAGGTTTCCAATGAGGGGAATTTGCAAACACCAACTGCTCCTTTTTGTGTGGCAGATTACTTACTCTTCCCAAAAGGACAAGAGAAGTTGGAAGGCAGAGGGAAAGAAAGAGAGAGGGGAAGAGATTGAGAGGCAGGTTAAGCTTCACATTTTTGGTTTTGCTGTAATGAGCACTTGACTCAATGCTACCAAGTCGACTTTCTCGGTGATTACTAAACAGCCCCAATGGCGTTTCTCTCCTTTAAATTATAGCACAAGGAGATAAAAGGACCATATGAAAGAGACGTCTTTCTCTGAGGCCTTCCCACCTCATGTATAATGTATTTTCCATTTGCTCAGAGATTGGACCAACTGAATTATGTTTATTAGCCCCACGAGAGAAAGGTTAAAAGCCTTGTTTCCTACTGAAATGCTTTAGATACTTTTTGTCTTAATTTTGGGTCATATGAGAATAAAATCAGCATTTGCTGTTTAATTTTTTAATTTGCACAGTGAATATCAGCTCTTGTAGAATCCTTTTTGGTGCCTAATTAATCTTATTGCAGACAGTATTTTAAAATAGTAAAAGGAAAGGCAATCTTCTCCAACTACATATTATGCTTGGTATTAGACTAAAAGAGAAATTCACTGTAGGGACAAATTAGCTGTAAGGCTGAAATCCAATGGCTAGTCTCAGGTCCCTTACATTAATCAATTTATACAAATGTTGATTTGGCAACCAGAAAATTATCCAATGAGCTTACCCTGGTTGAGATTGGCATTTGCTTTCAACCCAAAAATATTTGCCAACTTAACCAGGACAAGGATGAGTGAGAAGTTCATCCCATTCATGTTTGGATTAAAATAATAATAGTAAAATCTTTCATACATGTGATGGAAATAATGTGAGACTTCCCCTGCAAAAAAGAATTCTACATCTTCTAAATGCCATATCAAATAGGAATTCCTATTAATTCCAGAATCAGAGCATGGTATATTTGTCTCAGGGTCATTTATACCCTTGTTTTTCTTTAGTGGACCAGCTTCACACATTTTGCTCAAAGGCAGAGATGGTTCTTGGCTTGGGTCAATGGGAGTGGGTGGTTTATGGGGGTGAAAAAAATTCCTCTTCTCTTTTTTTGGCTGGAGTTAAGGCATTTTGGATGGAAAATTACCCATGATTCATTTTAACAAACATTATTTTGCACTCGGCAAATTCCTTGGATAGAGGAATTTCTACAGATGCAAAAAAAGGTGCCTGTAAGCAAGCAGCCATTTTCTTTTCTGGCAGACAGAATAGCAGTCAAAGTTGTAAGTGGCTGAGATCCAACACCACACTGGTAAATTGTAATGTTTTGTCATATATAGTTGTGCCTTTTCCTGCCTTTATGTACATCTGGCCTACCGAGTTATGGTTAGGTACCCTTTTCCAAAGTAATTTAGTGGCCAAAAAAAGATTGGCAATGGCAAGAAATAGTCAACCAGATACTCTCTTAGATCTTTATGAGACCATGGGAGTCCAGGAGGTGACTGTAAGAATGGAGCTGGCTGACTGGCTACCTGGTTGGCCCTCATAATCTCCCTAAGCTCTCAACAGTCATGGAGAGTGTAGCCAATTAGGAAACAGGTGGGTAGTTGTGAGGAAGAAATAGGAGGAAATGAAGATGCTGAATTTCTTCCCTGAAATGACTGAAAAAGTTAAATATGCAAGTATAATTTTCATTTGTTCCTTAATATGTTGCTAACAGGATGGGCACCAATGTTTCTTATATAAATAGTTCTGTTTAGTGTTGGTGTTTGATATTTATATATGCTTGTGTGTGTTTTTCCATACACTATTCTGATGTTCTTTCATGGGTCAGACTTGTGACCCATCTCATTTCATATCAAATATTAGAAATATCATTTTTATGGTCCTCGGAATCAGTCCAACAAGTATTTCTGCTCCATACATATCAGCAACATTAGGAAAAGTTACATTTTGGCTTACAACTCTGAGACTGCCCCAGCCAGGAAATTTTTGGAGTTGTGGTCCAAAAATAAATATCTTTCTTCATTGTTTCTGATCAGAAATATGACACCTTTTGCCACTTTCTCACAAACATGAATGGTTAAAACATAGCAAACAAGACAGTCTTGTTTTAATTGTGTTTTTCATCATCTAGTACTGAACAACTATCTAAGAAGTCAATAAACTGGCAACCCCATTTCTACAATGGGGGGGCAGGACTGCTGGCTTTTAGGGTTTTCTTTCCCCACATCCCCACCCAACCAGTGTCTTCTCTTAACCTGCTGATTTCTCAAAAAATAGTTGTATGATGACACTATGATTTGGACTTAATAATAGAGGAGAATCCATTAATTAAAATGATCTGACATTGAATGGGCCTGTGCTCACATAAAAACTGGTGAAACAGTTTATTTCACATGCTGTGTGGAAGAGAAAAAAGAGCCTAAATCCATATTTGTTCTTAACATGATTTTTAAATTAAGAGCTAAAATTATATATTAGGTGTTGGAGTTGTCAATTGAGTTGTGCTTAAAACAGCCTTTATGAAGACAAGACATAAGGTATTTTGGGCATATAATTTCTATCACAAGCATTATTTATCTCTCTTCTAAAGTATGGGACTATTTTTCTGTCTATAGCAGGTGGTGACTTCCATATCAAAGAGATTGTGAATATGCTCCTAGCTTCAGTCAGAAGTTTAAGTATTAACCCAAGGTGCAAACCACCTGATATTTGATGCCTTGAACAGGACCTTTGATATTCATACTAAAGCTCTGAGTAACTTCCCTGTTCCACTGACATGGATACCATAAGTCATTGTTGGAACCTGACTGTGCCCAAACACTATTGCAATATCCTAGCAAAGGCAAAGGGAGCCTCTGGTGGTGGAGTGTATTAAACCGCTGAGAGTGTATTAAACCGCTGAGCAGCTGAGCTTGTTGTCCAAAAGGTTGCAGGTTCGAATCCGGGGAATGGCGTGAGCCTCCGCTGTCAGCTCCAGCTTCTGCCAATCTATCAGTTTGAAAACATGCAAATGTGAGATCAATAGGTACCACTCTGGCGGGAAGGTAATGGCACTCCATGCAGTCATGCCAGCCACATGATCTTGGAGGTGTCTATGGACATTGCTGGCTCTTTGGCTTAGAAATGGAGATGAGCACCACACCCCAGAATTGGACATGACTGGACTTAATGTCAGGAGAAAACCTTTACCTTTACCTAGCAAAAGCAAGCAGAGAAAAGGATTAAACAACTGCCACAAGAAACAACAACAACAAAACCCAGATGAACTGGTTTGATGTAGAGCACCAAAAATTCATCTGATCAATTTCCAAAATCAGTCAGTAGGTAGATAGCTCTTTGGTGGCGAGAGCGAAAGTGATGTTTATATGCAGAGTCTATAATATAGATGAATGCAGATGGTATTATTAGGGGTATGCCGAGACTGCAGACAACACTGGGTGACACCATAAAAAGGGATTACACTAAAACTGACCTTCTATATTCTTTTGGTGAAGTATTCTCAGTTGTGCCCCCTCAACTATGGAACTCTCTCCCCAGTGAAATCAGATCAGCTCCCTCGCTCCTGACCTTCAGAAAGAAATTAAAAACATGGCTGTGGGACCAAGCCTTTGGCCTGTAAATTCAGTGCAATAAGTGATATTGAATAAGTGCAAATATGACTGGAATTGGCTCCTGGACTATAATTTTGGACTGTGTGGTTTTTAATAATTGGTTTTAATGTTTAGATGTTGTTAACTTTATGGGTTTTTATGCATATGTTTATTTATTTGTATGTGGCTTATGCAGCATTGAGTTGTTGCCTACTTGTAAGCCATTCTGAGTCCCCTTTGGGGTGAGAAGGGCGGGGTATAAATATAGTAAATAAATAAATAAACGAACTTCAAAGGAGATATTTATGAGCAGACATGTGTCTAATAGTGCTGTGAGTGTTTCACTGAATCAAATTATTTCTCATAGTTTGATGCAAAACTTTTTCTTGTAATTTTGATCCATTTGGTTCATGTCCTAGTTTCTGGAGCAGTAGAGTTCTGTGAATTGAACTTCCATCTGTAATATTCTAAGACTGGCCGATTCTTCACTTTACATAACATTCTCAGATGATCCCAGGATCACAGCTATACAAGAGCTGATGAAAAGTCTCTTGGGTTTTTTTTAGCCTGAGTTATTAGGTTAGAAAAACAGTTTTTTCAAGCTCATCAAATCATTTCAAGTGTAAATTTCCCCCCAGCTAATCAACTTAAAATTTTTAGGTTAAAAAAAGAAGAGATGCCTGCCTCCAGCTAATCAACTTAAAATTTTTAAAAAGTGTAGACAAGGGCAAAGGCTATGAAACCTGTAGATCACTGAAACCCTCGAATGTAAAAAGTGTCTGATTTATGCATTTAAAAAAAGTGATGGAATAATACATTTGTGATGGAATAATACATGTAGCATGTGTCAGTCTTTCCAAAGCTATTATTTGAAACACCTGGCAAAAATATATATCGTATGCGCCACCCTTTCATAGCAAAAGACACATTATTAAATGCATCTTGCCTAAAAATATCATGATGATTGACAGAACTAGACACTCACATAAGCCGGTAAAGGTACTTGCGATAACCATTGATTTATTTCTCTTCTAGTTGCCACAGAAATCTAATAGTGTTTTCATTCACTCTTGAAAGATTCTCTTTGAGAAAGCTCTTAGATGCTGCAGACTCTTGCTCAATGTTGTTTACTTTGTTTGCAACAAGAATTCCAGAACATTTTAGCCATATGAAGGTCAGTTCAATCTTGTTTTCATTATGTTTCTATACTTTTTCTCTTTGTCCTGGTTTTGCATTCAGTTCCAAGATTTCATGTGGGTGTTTGCACATGTCCAAACATGAAAATGAATGAAGCTTTTAAAACTCATTTTCAATATGCACACATTTATTAATTACCAGAATCCTGACCTCTTAGAGATGCATTCATTCTGATATTCCCCTAGTATTTGGAACATATTGAAGCTTTATGGGGAATAAGTATGGCTACAACTGGAGAAAAGGGGTAACCACTAGGTGTCGTTTTGAATGAGGTGATGCTTTCTGTTCTGGGAGCTATTGAAGGAGCTATTGAAGAATCCTACAACACAGATAGGCTTAGACTGGTTAGTTCATTGGAGGTTCAGACTAATACCTATATCTGCCCCTCTATGCCACCCCAGTGATATGGAAGTCACCATCTGCCACTTTGAATAAGAACATGATGTTTCTTTGAGCATATTGTTCCTCTCATAAAGGTTGATGGTTTTTATTGCAAATGTAATGTGTCTTGAAAATAAATTACCATGGGCCCTTGATATCCACTCAGGCTTGGTTCCAGGACTCCATGAGAATATCCAAATCCATGAATCCTGTTATATACAATGGCAGAGTAAAATAGCATCCTTTATATGAAATAAACAACTTGAACACATATGTGTTGAATTTTCCTATAATTTCTGATAGATGACAAAATTAATGTAGTTTAAAGTTAGCTTAAAATATGGCTGCACTTATGTTCAGTTTTGCCTTTCATATTGTTTAAAGACAGGTTGTTGCTATTTTCTTCTAGTCAGTGAGGAAGTTCCAGTGTTATGTGCCAAGTTTAGATAAAACATTATATTAGGTTCATATTTTTATACTATTGGTTGGTTCTCATGTGAGGAGAGTTTTTGTTTGCTTTGCCAGGCACCTGTTATTATTCATATTATTGTTCCCATGAAGCCCAGATGGATTGAAAGCCATAATAATGTTATATGTTATGAGAACAGGAGTATGGTTATCTAAATAAGAAATAATTGGTGGATATGGTTTCTATATTAATGGTTCAACCCAGAATAGTGATGTAGCAGTGACACACTGATGACCATTCTATGACTTTGTCCAATAGAAAACTGTCACGTAGATGGAGTTATTGTACTGTAATTTCTATTATAAAAGTGTATGCACTATGTTTTCCAATGCTTACCTTACAATCATGTAGCCTTTATTTTGTACTGCATGTAGCTTCCTATAGTTATAATACAGAAGTTGTGCTTTTGTTCCTATATTATGGATTTGCTGTATTTTTACTCTCTATTTTAATAAAGCTTAAATACTTTTATGTTTTGGACTCTGATTCACTTTTCTGAACTGAGTGAATTCTCATTGATGCAATGATTGAGCTAAGTTTTCTAGCTCTGATGTGTTTCCAGTGCTCTGCTGCTTATGGAACTTCGTTTATAAGTTTCATATGGGATCACAAAAACTATTACTCTGCTGACAGTAAGTGTAGGAGAGCGTCTGATGATCTGTGAAGTGGAAGGAGATAATAGCAAGGTATGCCTTGCCTACACAATTCAGTGTAGTGCTTGGCATGCAGCAAAATTAAAGTTCACTTTTTGGAATTGATGTTTTCAATACTTTTTTTTGCTATGGCTGGTTGAATCTTTTAATGCAAAAGTTATGGACATGGAGAGCTGGCTGTATACAAAGAGCAAATGTCACTCCAGAAAAAAAAATTGCAAAACATCTGCTTCTGAAGCCTCATTGATACTGCCATATAGTACTTTTTTAGAAAGCAGTTTAATCACATTGAAATGGAATATACGTTTCTGCCATATAATGCACTTTAATGCCATTGAACAACATTCTGAAACTACATTATATGCCAGTGTAGATGGGGCCTGATACCATTGTGAATGTCACACATATAAAGATGCCCAAATTATCATAATGTCCTGCTCTTAGTGAATATTGCAGAGTGACTATCATAGTGAAGGCTCCTGGCAGCAGGATTGGGACTGTTGCTGGTATCAGTATTGATTACAACACAGTGCACCTTGTTTAGTTCCTCTTTGACCTTAAAGATCAACGGTTAGTTGGTGCATCAGTTTCTACTGCCTGAGTCCACTTGGTTAATCTCAACTGACATAGAACCATTAAATCAATTGCTGGATGGTGTGTCAACACAGAGTTAAATTTTATAGATTTGATGGAACTACTTTATTTGGGACTAACAAAGGGATCCAACTATGTTTTCCTTATATCACCATTGGATTGATGGATGCATTCAAGACTGAGTACTAAAGAAGACAAGAACAATGAATGTATGAACAGAACGAGTTTGCAGCCAAAGTTAGTCCTACTACTGGCTAAATTGCTACAGTTGCTGGGAGTTTGACATGAGTGATTGTACATATCCCACTCTAATGTATGTGTTCCACTTTAGAAAACATTCCATTTTCAAAGAGGGAAACATTTTTAAACATAGTAATTTTTTTAAAAAACAGCCATAACATTTATTAAAATCATCTGCTAACACTTAGCTAAAGCAAAATATTTCAATTCCCTCTGGTTTCAATGGAATAAATTTAGCTACAACTTCCCCACTAACCTCAGCAGAGCTTCAAAAACACAGATATGCAGCTCAGCCTGTCTTGACTTTTGGAATTCAAACTAGAGATAACCATCTCCTGCCTACTGCCTTCTGAGTTATTAACTCCCCATCATGTGATCTTCTCTGATCTAAGGCAGTGATTGTCCAGATTATGTATTTTCGCTACAGCTGACTGTTATGATAGTATGTGCAATTTCTTGGTATGTGTTTCATTGTAAGCACTGATGAGGTACAAGGCAGCATAGGAGAAAGCCAATCTGTCTGAAGAAATCCATTTAGTGAGCCGCTAAATCAGGCAGCCATTGTTGATACGATGAGGCCCGGCTTTCCTGCCAGCATAAAAGGTGCTGCATTTCTCATTTCCATGAATATTGCAGTCGGCTACCACCTGTCACTGTTGCATTTAGATTAGTCTTTGTTGCCAATCTGGGCAATAATTTGAAACAGTAATCCCTGCAAGATGTTACCGTGCTCAGGAACAGGGGTGGAATGTCTAAAACAGAGGGAAAAAACTTTTGTTTTGTCAGGGGAAAAGCTCTGCTCTCCCAGCTGTGTTTTGGGGACTGGAAATATATTTTCCCCTCCAAATAGACACTTTCACAAGTGATTGCTAGTGGCCAGTCTCCATCTTGCCTGTAAAGACTTCCTTTTTGCCTTTAAGGTAGTTCCTTCCTCCAGTAAAGGCAGTATTACTGGAGGACATCTAACAAAATTAAATCTTTGAATGTCTAACAGAGCCGGATCTTTATATATCTTTAGAATAGGGATAGAAAAATATTCTTCAAAAATTGTCAAAAACATGGGTTGTTGAGTGTTGAGAAACCCTGATGAGATGAATGTGAGACTGATAAAAATATTTGCAATTTAGGATTTACACTTGCAAAATTCACATGTTCTTTCTTTGTGCTGAAAATAGTATATTCTGCCATGGGAATAAATTTTCCTGTGCGGAAAATAACATTTCTATGTTGATATATCTTTTCTGTGTGGAAAAATCTCTTTCCTGTCAGCTGATGACCATTCATGATATATGTATGTACCTGTAGCACAATAATTCCATTATTATAATATTATTATCAGTTGTCATAGAACTGCATGTACACCTTTGGGTCAGTTTTATCTAAGATCCACATTTTATTTTGCCTTATATAGACATTTTAAATACATTTTATTGTTTATATTATAATTGCCATCAGGTCAACTTTGATTTTATGTAAAACCTATTAATAAGAGACCAACAGACCTGCTCACATCTTGCAAACTCAAGGCTGTGGCTTTCTTGATTGAATCTACTTTTCCTAATATAACATATTTTTGTATGTATCCTCAATAATATCCATGGTTGCATAAAATATTTCAGTTTAATATATTCATATTTGAATATATTTTATTATATTATTGCATTGAAATACTGTATCAAAGTATAACTACAGTTTGGTTTTGTATGATGTGTCAGGAAATTCAAAATAGGTGGGCTCACATTAGAAGGAGAACCAAATCAGCTTCTTCACTATTTCTGTTTTGAGTCCTAAATCACTGTTACACTAAGTTATGCCCAAATTAATTCCTGGTGCTGTTAGTGAGTGTGTGTTTCTCTTTGATACACAAAACTGTCCCTACCTAGTCTCTTCCTAACCAGTTCACAACACTTTGAGAGGAAGGTTTGTAAAAGCTAGCCATGACATTGTAGTATTCTTGGGCTATATGCATGCAAGAACTTGTGTTGTCATTTGGTTGCTCTATTCATCCCCAGTTTTCAAATACAAATTTGTTATTTGTTCATGCAGATTGGATTTATTAGTGACCTTGCTGGTTTTGTTCTGTTGTGCCATTCTGTAACCTTTTCCTCCCGCTTCTTCTTGTATTAACAACAGCAGATGTCCCCTTGGCTGCCTAATACTGCTAAATTCCATGTTTTCCCCCATAATGCCAACATGCCACAAATGGAGGTTCTGTTCCTATGCATTACCCTCCCTCCTTTCCATGTGGTTCCAGAACGAATTTAAGCCGATGAATTCCAAAACCCAATGCACCTATATCCATTTAGGATAATAACTCAGGACAACTACTCCATATAAGTACACACAGGTTTGTTTGTGTGATTCAGACCAATGCTGGCTAACATTTAACACAAGATTTAAAGCTTCCCAACGTCAAAGGAAGAGGCAGATTTTTTTCTGAAGAGTGAAGTGAAAAGGTGCTTGCCCTTCTTGTTAGATGGTTCAGGGCTACAGAGTGGCATGCCTAATTAATAAAGTCAGGCCATAACAATCTATCTTTCTGTAGAGAGCTCTTTACATCCCAGTCATTAATGGAGATAAGGCTTTCTTGTTCCAATTGAGCTTATCATTGTGAATAGTGGGAGCCTGGATGATGATGGAGAGATGAATAGTTACTCTGTGCTCACTGGCTTGCGGTCCTCATTAAACCTCGACAGATCAATTATGTCGGCCCATAGTTTATTAATGCCACTGTTATCTAATTTTAATTCCACGGTGCTAATATCTAAGGAAGAGGTTCTATTGAACATAATAGGCCATTGCAAAAAGACAACCCAACTCATTTTTGACCATTATTTTCCTATAGGTTTGTGCAATAGTAAGGGACAGAGTGAAACTTTGTTCAAGCTCTGCTAATAACAAATGATTTTCTGCTTCCCAGTTCTTTGTCCTAAGTTACTTTGCAATTCTACGTACATGAGCTGGAAGGCTCCTAATGCTTTTATTTTTGAATGAAATATAATCTGGAAAGTTTGAAACATTATAGGGTGCAAGTACACCATGGAAATAACGCAGTTTAACACCACTTTAACTGTATTAGCTCAATGTTGTGGAATCAAGGGAACTGCCATTTGGTGAAGCCTCAGCTCACTTTGGCAGAGAAGGCTAAAGACCATGTAAGCAATGGTCATGCTTCCACAGCAATGGCATTAAAGTGCATTAATTCTATAGTGCAAATGCATCCCTAGACACTGACATAGAATGTAATGCTTACAAATTTCCATTTTTAGAAGTTAAAAAAGAGAAGTCTTCACCTGAATACAGACCACAAATAAAGAAAATACTAACTAAACACAAACATATCTAAACAATAACATTTACATACCCATATTTATTTGAGTATAATGTGCCATTGAATGTAACGTGCACCTCAATTTTGACAGTGCATTACAAAAAAAGATTTGCTGTTGAATGATTATGCAAGGTGGTGGTGGCCACAAAAAGGTGAGTAGGAAGCGATGCCCCTTCATCAGGCCTGGTGAGAAGTGGGTGATGGCTGCTATCAGGGCCAGCTAACACCTCCCAACAAATGATTCCCCCAGGCAGGAACAAGCCAGGCCTTGAAACTGCAAGGCCATTAAATGATAATCAAGGTGGCAAATTGTGACATTCACATGTGTCTCAGGAAGGCAAGATTCTTTCTCCCACCCTGGACATTCCACAGATATACATAAACCTCATTTACTTAGTTTCCAACAGACTCCTCAACTCTGAGGATGCCTGCCATAGATGTGGGTGAAACATCAGGAGATAATGCTTTTGGAATATAGCCATACAGCCCAAAAAATGAACAGCAACCCAGTGATTCCAGTCATGAAAGCCTTCAACAATACAAGGCTGTGAAAAAGCTGGTGGGAAACCCCACTTAAACCCACATGTATCATTGGGCAATAAATCCTGGCTGGAAACACAAAAGGGAAAGCTGGATATGGTCACAAAAAGACTCACGGGAAGAAGGTGGTGGCTGCTAAAAGGCTGCTGAGAAGCCATGCCCCTCTGCCATTTTCTCCCAGCCAGGATCCCATGGTGCAGGTGAGTTTACCAGTGTGATTCTAACACACCATCCAATTTAATGCATGCCTCAATTTCAGCAATGTAATTTAGCCAAAAAAAGTGCACATTAGACTCGAGTCAATATGGCAACTAATTACAAAACGTTTTTACCAACATACATCTCTACTCAGACTAAACATAAATCTAAAATACAAACATATTTACATAGTTTAATTTTTAAAGATGATTTTCTGCTTCCCTTTTGTTGGTTATACTATGGTTTAACATTTTTTTCTTCCATCTTATATCTCTATAAAGTTTTTCCCGTCTGCTTGTTTTTACATTAACAATTGAATATCCCAATAGCGTATATCTTCAAACCTGTACATAAAGTGTTTTTCTCCCCCAAAGACATATATTGATAGAAAGGTTTCAACTAATATAAGACTATGTCTAGTGATTTATTCATCAAGCAGATATCTCAGAAGCTTTGGTTGGCTTTTTGTGTTCAGTCTAGTGTCCAGGGAATGAACCGTCACTTTCCTTTCTTACTTCTTCTAACAACTTCTTCCATGTTGTTGCATCTATCCCTATATACAAAAAATACGCACCCACATTTATTGAGGGGATTGCAACAACCTGTTCCAAAGAAAATTGTACATCATCATTGGCACTGGTTGCAAGAATGGGTCTATCTAGTGAAGAATCCAAATTGCCTACATTTAGGCCCATTTGCAGCACAGTTACAGTGCTACATCCCACACTGATTTCCAAGGTAGCGCATCACATGGAATCCTGAGATTATCAGTTTAAGAAGGAGCATTTAGAATGAGTCAGCGAACTACAATAAGAAGCTTTCTCGCCCCGGCACAGCTGGGGAGGGAAAGAGGTTTGCCCCCCCCCCCCGAAAGGAGAGTAATTTGCTCTAGTGGCGACTATTTTTTAGAGAGTGGAGCCAGGCTCTTGCCCTGGCCTGCCTCCTCCTTCATTCGGATGCTGACCATCGACCCACCACTCCCACCCATTAAACAGTATATTAGGGTCACTGTTTAGGGGCCGGGTAGGATTTTTCTCCTCCTATGTTCTAGGATGGTTTTTCGCCTACCCTATATTGTTGCAGGGCAAATTGGCATGGTGTGGCATTAAATAGGATGCCAAGGAAAACAGGTAAGAAAACCTAATAATTTGGTGTACACCCAAGGCCATTATCTAAAACACTAACCTTAGGTTTAGTTGTTCAGGTGAGGTGAATTCAAATGGTCTGGTAATGGGGAGAGTCTGGCCTCAGATACCTTGAGTGAGACTTCTCCAACTTATTTCCCTTAGAGCAAAGGTGCTCATTAGGTAGATCGTGATCTACTGGTAGATCTCGAAGGGCGTCCTGGTAGATCTCGAAGGGCATCCTGGTAGATCCCAGGAGGATTGCAGGCATAGTGTGTATGGCTCCCATGCCATTTGTGAGGAATGCTCAGGGGCTTATTATACTCACATTTAGTTGAATTCAGTCTTAAAATATATTATATGGCTATCACTGAAATACATTTCCTAATATTTTGCTTTTATGGCTCTCTGAGTAGTGGGTAGGTAGATCTTTGGGACTTGGTTGTTTTATAAGTAGCTCGCATGCTGGAAAAGTGTGAGCACTCCTGCCTTAGAGGTTGTCTGGATTGGGTTTCCAGAGGACCCAGGTCTTTCGCCCAACTTAGCCAAGGGCAGGCAGGAACGCTTAGCCACATCAAGTTCATGATTCACAGATTTAGATCCAGTTAAAATTAAATAGGTAACCATTAATAAAAGTTGCCCATATTTAAACCCAAATATTGTCTGGTCTTGTTATTTCATGGGTTGGCAGGCAAACCAGATTTCAAAGGATGAAAGCACAGCACTAAAATATTTATGTATTTTTTATGTTATATGGCACTTTTCTCCCATGGAAGTTAAAGTCGTGTCAAACTGCATTAATTCTACAGTGAAGATGTAGCCTTAGTTCTCTAGAACAGAACTTGTCCCCCACAAAACAAGCTTGTTCCCCCCTCAATATGACATCCTTTCAAATATTTAAACATGACTATCATGTGACTGCTTATTTGCTTAACCTTCTATTCTAGAGGCTAAACGAACCCAAATTCCTAAGCCATTTCTCATCAAAGTTGACTTCCAGATCTTTGGTAATTTGGGTTACCCTTCTCTGGATGGGTTCCATCTTCTACACTGCAGAATTCATGCAACCTGACACCACTTTAACTGCCATAGCTCAATCCTATGGAATCTTGGGAGTTGTAGTTTGGTGAGAAACTGTTACACTATTGTAGAGCCTTGTGAAACTATAACTACCGTAACTTCAGTCATGGCAGTTAAAGTGGTATGAATGCCATTCATTTTACAATTTAGATGCACCCTTATCCTATATTTCCAAAATGTAACTAATTACTATTCTTCAGTGGCTGTCATAGAAAGTGCATCAGTAGTCCATGGCCACAGTTTTAAAGCAATTGAACAAATAATTAAAATGGACCACTGGAATTACCCCCTCTACATACAATAGGTTGGACAACTGCAGTATCCAGAATGCAGACTCCTGAGAAAAGCTTAGAAATTCTTTCAGCACATGCCAACCCTTCATACTGTATCTCTGTGTAACAGCTCCCTGCTGTGTTCAAGTGCTACTCCAAGCTCTCATGACTTCAAAAATATCACAGTCACAAATGAAAAGAAGAGCCGCTTCACTCTCAATATATGTAACTCTTTTGCTTTAACTTAGGTTTGATGTCAATCTAAATGATTCCCCCCCCCTCCAAACAGAGTGAATTCAGACAGCTTGGAGCCATGTGGTAGGTCGCCACTTAGAAAAACAAAAGATTACTGCATCACATCTGTGATCATGTCTGCAGGTGTTTGATTTAACCTCAAGACATGCAGGGAAGTCCAGAGGTGTGAATCCCCCCTTTGCATCCATGTAAAAATGCTATGGAGAGCAGAGATGGACTGTTTTACTACATGATAGAGATGGTCACTTATTCTTTGGAGCATAATTAGCTCTGTTTGGATGTTAATGTGAACTGGTTCTAGTGCTGAAATGTGAATTGAGACACACTGCATATACTAATGTATATGTCTACCTCATGTTTAAGTCAAGGGTAGGTTTGGTGGTCAAAATTATGGATTTGGGTTGTTTTATTGACTAAATGTTTTAGACTTATACGTGAATTTATAGGGCAACTCTTACATTTTTAAAGAAATATATTAAAGAACAATGGATGTGAAAATACATCACTTTGAAAACTTTGTTGCAAAAAAGCAATACTTGCTAGAGATAAATTGCTTGCAAGAATGCACGTGTTAGGGAGAAATGTGCAGAAAATGAGTTTGACTTGTCATGCAGACTTAAAATCACATTTGCAAACTGATAGGAGAATGGGATGGAACAAATTTGTGCTTGGAGAAGAAAAAATTGTAAATTGTGCAGAATACAGCACACATTTATTCATCATTAGCTATGAATACGGCCCATTATGTTTTCTGAAAGTGCTACTGGATTAATTCCTGATGGATTGGATTAGAGTTTCCCAGGGTATCCACCCCTTCTGTGGGAAGGGTGGATGCTGGAAATGTCAAGATGCTGTTAAGAGGTTATGCAAGGAAATGTGTCAGATCTTGAGCACCTCTGAGAATAACTGCAGAAAACAAAAGGAAGCAAGTAGCATTAAAATTATGCACTTGAAAAGTTAATTTGTTGCTTCTAACGATGTATTTAGTGAAGGATGGTAAGATTCCCTAACATATTTCTAACTTGAGAGACAATTTTATGGAGAGTTGCTATATGGAGATGTGAAAAGACAAAAATGTAAGAGGGAAGTATTTCTCTGTAACCAAAGGCAACTAGGAGTTGTTAGGTTCATATGACCTGATCTTATACTACTTCAAGTATGCATTGCTTGTTCTTTTGGGGAGGCTAAGAGTTTTCTGAAGCACTAATGCAGACTTAACAGATGTGCAAGGATGCAGGGTTTATAATTTTTCCATTTATTCAAAACCCATACCCAAGAGAGAACCTGGGATGACCCATCTACATTTTATCCAGAACATTATAAAAAACCAATATACACCTGAAGCAGAATGGATCTGGTGACTCCCATGGTTGATCCAAACTTGGGAGATAGAACATGAAGGCAGCTACATGGAAGAAGCTATTCCCATTATCATAATAGCAAAGATTACCAAGGCCATGCTCAGCTGAAGCAGTTCTTCCAACAATTATGGTTCACTGGGGTTTTCACAGTTCTGTGATCATTCTTCCTTTGGATTGCTAGAATGATGACTGGAAAAAGCTCCTGTACCTTTAATGGTTCTTTGCAAAGAGATCTTGTAGCACCTTAGAGAATAACGGAGTGAACAAATTTGGTAGCATAAGTTTCCAAAAGGCTTAAGACCTTATATTAGTATTTGAAAGTGGGAGCCCCACTTTCCTATTGCGTGGCTGCCTCCTGCAGAATTCTGGGGCTTGTAGTTTAGGGAAGCCAAGGACCTCTGTGGCTGACAATTCCATTAGGCCTAACCCTATACTAGGAACCTCCAGAATTCTGCAGGAGGTCGGATAGGAAAGCGGGAATCTATTTCCTCTGATGTAAGCTTTAGTCTGTGAAGGCTTCTGCTACCAACTTTGCTCTTTCACTCTCTAAGGTGCTACAAGATCCCTTTGCGTATTGATATGTCTTTGAATTATATTTTAATGGTTGTGCAGTAAATGTGCTTTCAATGGATTTATTTATTATTTATTTATTTATTTATGGATGTTCCCTGTTACCTGGTTTTGTGAAATGTGGCACCTGCTGAAACCCCTTTTCTGCACCATCACCAAAGATATAGCGGCTCTTTTCAGCCAACAATCTGATATTGTTATTATTGTCCCATCCAACCTCCCAATCAACTTGTAAAATTATGTTGTCTCTTTCCCAAGTCAAAGTGTGTGTATTTTTTCTACATCTTTAAAACATATGCAATCTAGCATGCATTCCCCCCCCCCCATTGACAAGTGCATTTTTGATGCAATTTTCAATGCGTGCATTGCTTTAAATCAGTGTTTCTCAACCTTCCTAATGCCGCGACCACTTAATACAGTTCCTCATGAGCTTCGAATAGGGCAGTCTATCAAGCCAAAATAATAAATAAATAAATAAATAAATAAATGTTGTGGTGACTCCCAACCATAAAATTTTTTTGTTACTATTTCATAACTGTAATTTTGCTATTGTTATGAATAGTAATGCAAATATCTGATATGCAGGATGTATTTTCATTTGCTGGACCAAATTTGGCACAAATATTCAATACACCCACATTTGAATAGTGATGGGGTGGGGGATAATTTTGTCATTTGGGAGTTGTAGTTGCTGGGATTTATAGTTAACCTACAATCAAAGAGCATTCTGAATTGAACCAAACTTGGTACACAGAATTATCATGAACAACAGAAAATACTGGAAGAGTTTGGAGGGCATTGACCTTGAATTTTGGAGTTGTAGTTCACCTACATCCAGAGAGCACTGTGGACTCAAACAATGATAGTTCGGACTAAACTTGGCATGCATACTCAATATGCCCAAATGTGAACACTGGTCGAGTTTGGGGAAAATAGACCTTGACATTTGGGAGTTGTAGTTGCTGGGATTTATATTTCACCTACAATCAAAGAGTATCCTGTTCCCCACCAATGATAGCATTGGGCAAAACTTCCCACACAGAACCCCCATGGCTTGAAAGGACTCACTGGCACGAGCCTTCCTTCCACCTCACATGCTCTCCCTCACCTGCACATGCGTACCATGCCGCCATCCCCATGCATACCTATTCACCCCTCCCCACTTGGAATTTCAGAAACAGCCCTCCCCTTGGCTGAGAGGCTGGCCAATCACAGCAGAGGAGAGCTTTGGGTGGGAGTATTTGCAGTCTGTTTCCAAATCAGAAGAGAAGGACAGAAGGAGAAATCTTCAGCTTTCTCTGCTGATGGGGTTTCTAAGACCACAAGGAACATGTTTTCTGATAGTCTTTGGCAACCCCTTGGCAACCCCCTTGCAACCCCCCAGGGGTCCCAACCCTCAGGTTGAGAAACACTTCTTTAAATGTATTCTTAGCTGTGTGTGTATTTTTCTCAAAATATATAGAATTGTATGAAAAGCCTCACAATTGTAGGAAAGTCTGGAGCAAGATGTGGTTCATGCCATTGCCAGTCTTAAGAGTTATGAAGTGGGTATTTTCTATAGAGAAACAAAACCTGAGTACAAGTTCAGGGATGGCACTGACCTCTGCCTCCATCATGACATAGAGGTTGAGGTTTTCTGAGCAGGAGTAAAGAAGGTGACAATTGTTGGAAAGCAAGAATTCCTTCTTTCTGTCTTTCTTTAGAATGGATAATTTCATGAACTGGCTTAGATACCTTTGTGAGAAAAATCGTGGAAAAGGGATCTGTCACTATATATGAACCACCATAGCTAACTGGATCCTCTCTGTGCAGAGACATTATATCTTTAAGTATCAGATGTTGGGGACATATAATAAGAAGTGAATGCCATCTTCATGTTCTTCATTTGAACTTCTCAGAGGCATCTGGGCTAGATAGACCTTTGGACTGATCCTGCAGGGCCATTGTTTGTGTTCTTCTTTTGTTGCATATTCATTGATTCAGAAGCCCAAGAGTAGCTTCCTTGTTATCTCCTGTTAATCATTACAGCAGAAACTCTCTTAAGAGTTTATGAAGAATGCCCCCCCCCCCCAGTCTTGTTGCTTGAGGTTCCTGCAAGAGAACACGTGATGGTCTAATGAAATATTTATCATCTATCAACTTTCTCACCTGAGAAAGACTGGTTTTCACAGGAGGGCCAAGGACCAATGTTTCCATAGCACATAAGAAAAGCCACCTTCCCTTGGAAAAGTTACTTTTTTGGACTATATGAGTCTTAGAACCTCCTCCAGCAGTCATAGCTAAAGGCCATGATGGCAAGCAAGTTTTCTAGTTCAAAATGAAAACTTTTCCAAGCTCTGATGAGATCTGGCCAGACCAAGGCCCTTTCTAGTAGTTCAGCATCCTGCTGCAGGTAGTGGCCAACTAGAAACCAACAGGGCAGGAGAGCAAAAGATCTTCTCCACTCTTCCTGTCTCCTCAGAGATCCCCTTCTCCCCTCCCCATTTTTGTGTGTGGGAAGATTTAATTGAGCATCTATGGGCCTTTCCACACTGCCTTGTATCCCAGGATCTGATCCCAGATTATCTGTTTTAAACTTGAATATATGAGTCTCCACTGTCAGATATTCTGGGATATTCTGGGATAAGCAGATATAGGGATATAGGGGCAGTGTGGAAGGACCCTAAAGCAAATTATGTTTAAGAGCCAAATGGCAAGAAATGCCAAGGATCCATAAAGAGATGTCACAAACCCCCCAAATTAGAAATTTAGGATATTAATACAATTTGAACTGAAACCACGGAACCTTGCATTGGGGATGTATACCCTGTTTGTAGATTGTCACATCATCAAGAAATCATAGAACAATAGAATAGAGTTGGAAGAGACTACATGGGCCATCTAGTCCAACCCCCTGACATGCAGGAAAAGCACAATGAAAGTGTTCCTGACAGATGGCCATCCAGCCTCTGTTTAATAGTTTCCAAGGAAGGAGCTTCCACCACATACCGAGGCAATGCCTCAGAAGATTAAGACACTTTATTCATAAAACAACCAATTTCTTTTGTTACAGAAAGTGTTGGTTGTAACGTAGACTGAAGGATACATATACACATTCCTTGCCTAAGAAAAGCCTTAGAAATTAGTGAGGTTATGCCATAAAGTGACAGGTGACACAAACACACAATGGAATCATGTTAGGGATTCAGGCTTTTATAACTGGGAAACTACACAGTTGATTCGGTAAGGAGATCCATGGGTTGGCTTTACACAAATGTTTCCTCAGGTAAAGCAACATTCTGTGACACTCCTGAAAATGGCCCACAGACACTGCTCTAGTCTCATTGAACTGATACTTCAGTGTCCTCACCGGTGCAATGGAATTATCCTGGCAGAGCATTATAGTGATAGCTCTCAATAGGGTCCTTGTCCTATTACAATACTCCCAACTTCCACCATGATGTTAAAGAGTCTTTTCCAAAAGACTGGAGCTGGGTGCTTTAGAAATCAAGCAGCTTACATACAGTACACAGGAGATACTTTCCCAGACTTTGTGTAAGTACACAAAACCATGTCTACACGGGGTTGCCTTTGAAGACTGTTTGGAAGCTGCAATTAGTCCAACGGACAGCAGCCAGGTTGATAACAGGAGCGGCATTCAGAGAGCGCACAACTCCCCTGTTGTGCCAGCTCCACTGGCTGCCAGTTTGCTACCGGGCACAATTCAAAGTGCTGGTTTTAGCCTTTAAAGCCCTAAACGGTTCGGGTCCAATTTACCTGTCTGAACGCATCTTTCCCTATGAACCATTGAGAAGTTTAAGATCATCTGGAGAGGTCCTGCTCTTGGTCTCGCCTTCTTCGCAGGCGCGACTGGCGGGGACGAGAGACAGGGCCTTTTCAGTGGTGGCTCCTCGGCTTTGGAACGCCCCCCCCCAAGAGACATCAGATTGGCCCCTTCCCTCCTAACATTTCGCAAGAAAGTCAAGACCTGGCTGTTTGAGCAGGCATTTGCTGATGAAATGTAACAGTTTAATTAGATATATGGAATAACGACAATGTGACGGAAACTGATTTCAACATGATGCTGAGACTGTAATTGTATGTTTTTAATTGTTAATTTGTTGTTATATGATTATTTTTTTGGTTTGTTTGCTTGGGTTGTATTGAGGGCAGAGACTGCCTTGTGGAAACCGTCCCGAGTCGCCTTCGGGCTGAGAGGGATGGTATAGAAACGTGACAAATAAATAAATAAATAAAACCATGGTGGACCCTATTGAAGAGTGCTATAGAATTGCACTGGAGAACATAGATAATTCCTGAAAAGGACATGTTTGTTGGTCATGGTCCCATGCATCTGGTGGATGGGAATCTGGGTTGGGTGTCATACTACTACATATAGACCCTACCAATGCAGGGCTACTGAGAACTCCAGTTTATACCGTTCATTTCATTGTATTGTCTCCTTGCTTGCAGCATCCTCATGAGTCTGATACAAGATTGTTTTCCAAGGAGTTCCAGCCCAAATAAGTAGTTGAGGGTTATGAGTTAATATAGAATGCCACAGTTGAAAGGTTTAATTATGTAGAATCTAATGTGATAGGTTGAAAGCGTTGTAC
The DNA here is from genome assembly GCA_030556195.1 of Anolis apletophallus. NCBI lineage: Eukaryota > Metazoa > Chordata > Lepidosauria > Squamata > Anolidae > Anolis > Anolis apletophallus. Next base: position 19,354,123 of record JARBWK010000006.1, read on the forward strand.
TTACTCAATGGAATTCACAACATAAACACTGAGGGAATCAGGCCTGGCTGCCTGCTTCAGCTGGCGGCTGATGAATGAATATAATTTACTATCTAAATGCCAGGCCCAGCAATCAGTTCAGTGGATCCCCCTCCACAATTTACATCTATTTGGTACAAGAGCACTGGACCCAAAATGTACCTAGTGTCTTCACACTGTCTTAGAGCAGAAGATATTTGATATGTTCAGTTTGCTGCTTTAGAGAGTACTAGATTAACACACATAGGAGCAGGCCAAAAGCATGTCCGGTTCAACATTCAACTCCACCAAATAATATGGTGATACTGAAATAACAGTAATACTGGTAATGATGTACAGTCATCTAGGCTTGTAGCCACTGATGACTGTAATCCCTGTCAACTAAAAGCTATTCAAGTGAACAGCCATCTCTCTGGGGCCTTCCACACAGCCCTATATCCCAGAATATCTGCTTTGAACTGGGTTATCCGAGTCCACACTCAGATAATGTGGGATTTCCTGCCTTGATATTTTGTGATATAGGGCTGTATAGAAGGGCCCTAAATCTTGTGGTAGTGAATTCCACAGATGCACAGTGTGAAAAAAGTTATTCTGTTAATTTCCTTTGACTCTGGGCCCTTTCAAACAGTCATATATCCCAGAATATTAAGACAGAACATCCACAATATCTGCTATCAACTGGGTTATCTGAGTCCACACTGCCATATATTCCAGTTCAAAGCAGCAAATGTGGGATTTTATTCAGCTGTTCGGAAGGCTCTGTTATCATTCAGCTTCAGTAGACACTTCCAGGTTCAAGTATTAAGAAAAAATGAGAAAAAAGACAATTTACTTTTATATATATACAGTGCTGTTGCCTGGATACTTATTGATGCAAGAGTCAAAGGGGTTTTCTGGCATCACAATGGAGTTGGACTGCATAGCACGAAAGTCTTAAACCACAATGAGGTGTGGGAGAAAGGGAATCCATTGAATATTTTAATATATTTTAATGAAATTTTATATTTGTTTAACTTCTAATCCTTCCTAAAACAATGTGCAAACTGAATCTCAATTATATTTCTGTATTTGCACCATTCTAAATTTTGCAATGTGATTCTTTTTCTTTTTTTAAAAAAAGAAAGATGCACACAAAAATTGAATACAGTGCAACTCATGGTTTCACTTATTTATTTATTTATTTACTTTATTTATATTCCGCTCTTCTCACCCCGAAGGGGGCTCAGGGCGGATTACAATGAACACATATAGGCATGCATTTAATGCCTTTTGACCAACGGACAGACACACAGATAGAAGCAATTTTTTAACATCTGGTCACCAGGGGGAGCTGTCGCACTCATTCATTTCTCAGTGTCCTCAGTGTGCTTTCCTCAGCGTTCCTCAGTGTGCATTCCTGGAGATCTTTATGGCCTTGTAAATCAATTAAATTTTGCCTCCCCACTATGTGGTGCCTTAATTTCCTACGTGACAGATGCAACTGTCTTTCGGGTTGCAAAGGTCGACAACAGGCTACACAAATAGGTCGAGAGCCCACCTCGACCTGGGCAGGCCTTGAACTCATGCCCTTCTGGTCAGAGAGATCTTATGCAGCTGACACTCAGCCAGCTGCGCCACATTCCCGATGAATATGTATCCAAGAAAATACATCTTCACTAGATCCAATCGACTCTCCACATTTGTGAAGGGTCTCAGGAGTTCCCAAACTTTGTACCCCCAAGTGTTTTGGACTTCAGCTCCTACAATTCCTAACAGTTGGCAAACTGGCTGGGATTTCTGGGAGTTCAAGTCCAAAACACTTGGAGAACCAAAGGTTGGGAACCACTGGTCTAAATCTTAGTAGACATTTCCTTCCGCATAGCTTTACTTGTAGTCACTCTCTGATCTTTCCTCTTTTTCTTCCTGCCATATATGTATTAAAAATAAGCAGGCTCTCAGGTGGGAAATTTTGGTATTGATGTGGTCAACAGATACAAACCAGACTGCAATTATTTAGCTCACAGCCTAGATTGACAAATGAATCAGTTTAACTTTCTCCCTTATTTCTTATATTAAAAGTTATTTCTATTTCCAAGGTACATTTGCTGATATTGTGAAATAAAATGAAATTATTGCACACACACACACACATGATTCACTGAAAGATACAGTTTCAAGAAACTAAGAATATACAGAAAAATTGCTATGAGTGAACTCGTCAAGGGACAAAGTGAGGGATGGAGGTCACTCTTATTTTTTTCCTGTCTCTGCAATCAGTTGGGTCTCTCCTGTTCTCAAACTTAAGAACATGCTTCAATTATAGCAGCCTATAATTATGCCTGAGAATTGAAAAACTGCCCAGTTGTGGAGGAAAAGAGCTCTGTGCCTGATGTGCTGTGTTCTTTTAGAAAATACAATTTCTAAATGTATGCTGTGTTCTTTTAGAAAATACTATTTTGAGTCAGATCTCCAAGGCTTGATGACATTAGTATGAAGCAGGGGGGAAGGCTGAGCATGTAAAAAGGTAGCAAGAGACCAGTAAGGTCAAAATTAATGGAAGAAAGCGGTGTCATCTGGACAGTCTGGCAACCAACCTATTTTCCTACGCTTTCTCAGTTGTCATGCTTTAAACACAGATTGTCTTATTGCTGGGTCTCCACTTATGCAATATCCTTTTGTTTCTATTAGGAACAATGTGTGAATTAATTCCTAGCATTTGCCATTAATGTAGTTGCATCATGTCTTCTACTGCCTTTGGGGCTGGGAAAGTTACTCACAGGTTGGGTATCATACTTTTACAAGTATGTTTTACTGAATCAGGATTTTAAGTTAAATAAGATGTTTAAATGGTAGTTCTGTTGACCGAGCCACCCAAACACAACCACACTGTGAGGAACTAAAAGATATCGAGATGGAGGCTTTTTAAAGTTAACAATAAAACAGAATTTATTAATTAACAGCTAGCAATGAGGCACAGATCACAACGGTTCTCCAGAGAGGCAACAATATCGTATGGTTACTGATGGTAATAATATGCTAGAGCGTGCGGTTACAGATATTAAAATGCTAAGCGTGTGGTTACAGATAAATAGTTCCAAAATGCTTAGATCTAAACAATACTTTAGTCAGTACTGAGTCTTGACTAAGGTATAACCCTGTCACCCTATTGTCTGAAAATAGGAGTGAACAGCTGGTTCCTAACAGGAGCTTTTAAACACTAGAAGTCCCTCTGAGTCTTCCCTGCCTGAGTCAGCCTGCTGCTGACTCTCCAGCCACAGAACCCACCTTTCCCTCTTTACACTGAGGAGACAAGGTGTTTAGTCTGACTCTGCAAAGTCAGCCCTAATGGCTCTAACCTAACTATCAGTGTCACCCCACACCCTGGTTGTGTCACTATAGTAAATGACTGGGCAGTTCCTATGGCTGAGGCTTGGAGGATATTGTCACTCCAACCTCAGACCACACCAGCAAGAGCTAAGATCTGTCTCAGTCAAAGCTCTGCCCAAGACTAAGAATCTTTCTGCCAAGATCCCTCCTTTAGTCAGCTCTGCTCCACCCCTCTGGCACTCAGCCAATCACAGGGCACTCCTATCTCTGAGCAGGATTGACTCTAAGGCCACGCCCCCTCTCTGGCTATGACCTCCCCCTTCTGGCTATTAGCTGCAAATCCCTTTGCCAAAATGGATGCCAGCTTTCTTCCAGCAGAAAAGAAAAAACCTCCAAGCAGGCTTTCCACCCACTTAGGACAGGCGAGTCCTTACAGAAGCCAAGTTTAAACACAAAATTCATGTATGTTTCATATATTTATTTATTTATTTATTTTGACTTGTTAGTTGCCACTCCTGTCTGGCTCGGGGTGACTTACATAAGGTAGAAACACTGTAAAATACGGACACAATAAAAACAGTTAAAACAATTAAAACAGTTAAAACATCAAAAATTACACCAGTATTGAAACATACAATGGGACGTAGCACCTAGTAGATGCTCCCGGGTCTATGGCTAGAATTGTTAGCCGGATGCCTGTCCAAATAGGAAAGTTTTGCAGGCCTTCCTGAAAGCTATATACTCCACATGTGTAACTGAAAGGTAATTGTATACATAACATTTTAATACTTTTGTGCATGAATTAAAGTTTGGATACATTTAACCATCAAGAACTAAAAGCTTCACTATCTTGACCACAAATGTTGAGAATTTTGAATTTTGGAATATTTTGAGTTTTTAGATATGAGATACTCAACCTATACTAGGCCACTTTGGATCTGCTCTCAACTGATAAGTTACCATGCAGCTTAGCATGGACAATCAAGTCTTCTTACTTCTTATCATGATAAAATGCACTGATTGCTTAGAGGAATAATATGCTGAGTATACTCACAGTCCAATGCTAACATCTTGGAAGCTAACATTAAGCTTTAACAACAAATGGTAGACAATAAATGGTAGATATATTAATCAAGATATGACATGCATGTAGTGAGTCTTTATTTCTAATTTAAACAATGATCATAACCCAGTCAACATTTTGTAGTTTTAGATATTTAAATGAGAGAGGCTTAAGAAAACATGTAACTCTCCCACTGAGATAAAAAAGACCCCCATAGTAGTGTGCAATGTAAATTTCAATGGATATAATTTCAATGAATATGGTTGGAATATGCCAGCTGTTTGAATACACTGCCTTTAAAAAATCTTGGCAATTTCTCAGGCCACATATTCAATAAACAATTATTCTTTCCATAATTGGTACTCCTACGTTTCATAACTTGTGCTATCAGATTAATGCTGATCTTGATCCATTATTAAGCTGCATTGATTTTGACATTACATGTCAAATTTCACCTTTTACAGCAAGTGCATTACTTTTTCTTGCATTCTGCCTTTAATTGGCAGAGGATATAGCCTTGAATCTCGTTGGTTAGGCCCAACAAGGCTCCATATACTGATCCAACTGTTGAATAGTGAGACAATAGATAGTTAAATCACATTAATTCAATGGGTCTATTCTAGTTGGGAGTAACCAATCAGTTTCCAGCCATTATTTCATTTTAAAGCCGATTATTTAAACATCTGTTCACAAAGGAGTTATTTCTTCCTCTCCTTCCTGCTTTGCCTTGAAAAAAAAATCTCCCAACCCTTGCCTTTGAAAATATTAACTATGCAATGCAAAGAAACACCTTTTGCTATGCATACAAAATAGATCCCCCTCCCCAATTTCGACAAAGCTACCTTGAAATCCCTGCTCAGCTTGCTTTTGTAATTCATGGCCTGAAGGCAGGAGGATCCGTCCCCCTCCCTCAAGATGCAGCAGTAGGTAAAATAAATTACTAGGATTCTCAGTCCTCTGCAGGGAAGGCTAAACTATCTTCCTCTGGGGGACTTAACAGTCTCTGTGTAGTTGTGCCAAGCTCCAGGGCTTCCCTGCATGGGAAGAGACATCTGCTACTAAATCAGTTGGTCACCACGTTCCCCCCTCATCATTCCTCCAGCTAAAAAAAAATTACAAGAGGAAGGCTTGGACTCCAGGTGGGAGCTTCTGCCCATGCTAAGGCCTTCACTGCACAGTTGTTAAGGCACAATGGGTGCATCTCGTGTCTGTGTGAACTCATTGTCTCCTTTATTTAAAAGAATTAAGTTGTCCCTGAGGAACCTCCAATGAACAATAGCACCTCGAGGAGCCCTCCTCCTCTTTATGCTTCACATCGACCAAAGAAGCCGCATCTGTTTAAGGTCTAGCCCTTGAAGTGGCTCTATTCAGCGGCTTCATTCAAGCCAAGGCAGAAAAGCTTGCTCTTTTTTAATTGCTCTGCTCTTTGTCTCAGAAGAATGGGGCACATTGGTCTCTTGAAAGTAAATCAAATGAACTTTGTCCTTGTTGAGCAAATATTGTATAGTGCCACTTCTCAAGGGATGTTGTTGTCGTTGTGCCACTTCTCACACAGTGTTGATTTGATTTTTGTTCTGTCCTTCTTCGGTACTCTTTGTAGTTGGCATCCCTGCATCCAAGTCTTCTCTAATTGATAATTGCATGAGTAAGACTGGTTACAAACACTGTAAAAGCTATTTGATTAAATAGATACCTCCTGACTCTGATTCAAACTTTCTGGCCAGATTCTCATTCAAGTTATACAGTAGAGTCTCGCTTATCCAACATAAACGGACCTGCAGAATGTTGCATAAGTGAAAATGTTGGATAATAAGGAGCTTATTAAATGTACAATTATGTTACGATTTTACAAATTAAGCACCAAAACATCATGCTTTACAACAATTCGACAGAAAAAGCAGTTCAATATACAGTAATGTCATGTAATTATTACTGTATTCACGGATTTAGCACCAAAACATCAGAATGTATTGAAACAGCTGTGGCAGGAGGCAGACTGTGTTGGATAATACAGAACATTGGATGAGCGAAGGTTGGATAAAGAAGACACGACTGTATGTGGAAGTGTTATATTAAGATTACTAGAGCTTTATAGTTCTCCTTTTCCAGACTGTAGCAAATCAGTGTGTCTGCTTCAAACAGACTATGGGTACAGGGAATAAATAAATGCTCCACTTCTATCTTTATTTCTGTTTATTTTAGGGAGACCTTGGGGACTTCTTTGAAAACATTTTTGGGTTCACTGAGCCAAGATCCAATTACAAGGCATAAATCTTTCTATTTGGCTTTGTCAATTGGCTATGCAATTCTTATGTTTTGCTGCTGAATTATCAGACCTTTATTTACAGTCACCTCTTTATATCCATGGATTTGGTATCCAACAAAATAAACCATCCTTGATGTAAAAACATCCCAGCCCCGAATAAATCCAAAAAACCAAACCTTGTCATTTTTAAGGGAAACTATTTCACTCTGGCATTGTATATGATGAGATTTAATCATCCACTGATTTTGATATCCACGAGGGGTTTTGGGACTAAACTCCAGCGAATACCAATGGCCCACTGCACAGGTCAGATAGAAATATATATATATATATATTTAAATGAAACCTCCAAACCCAAATATCCTTTCAGGGAGATGGGATAGGAGGGTGTTTATCACAAAATAATTAAATATAATGGCTAGAATACTATAACATAGTATACATTACATAACTTCATGTTTGCTTATCCACAAGGCAGTTGGTTTGCATTGGACTATAATTCTAGAGACCAGGAAGTGATTCTCTGCTCAGCCATGAAGCCCTACTTGGAGACCTTGGGTGTGTCACACACTCTCAGCCCCAGAAAACTCATAACAGTGTTGGCATAAGTCAGAAACAAGTTGAAAGCCCATCACCACTGCAACACCACCACCACACATAGCTATAGAAAAGGTTCTGAAACACCTTCTGACTGAACTGCAAAGATAAGTAATGGGACACCATCAAGAATGTTCTGATGCACATTAGTCCTCTCTAGTTGGTAATCTTGATGCTCAGCAGGACGGATGTGCAATGGAGACAAAATGCATTGGTCACTTTGCTGTGTTCCCTACATAGTAATAAACAGCCCTTTACTGGATATGAACATTACAGAATTGCCCAATTCTAACTCCAGCAGATGTAATGCCCCTAATATAGACATAAGTCCCCAACAGGATCTGGGATACCTGTGAGAGTACCAATGTGTGCAAAGGAACTATTGGTAAGATGGTTGATTGGGACAAGAAACAGAAGAGGGCAGTGATACATTTAGATAGGGGTCAAAATCTTCAATTTAACTAAGAAGATATGGACTCACGTATTACAAATGCTTCAAATCACCAAACCATCCAACCAAATAGCCCTGAGACTTCTATAGAGTCTAGTTAAAATTCTTGCATTGATTTTCTTTTCCTGGAGGAAAAACTGTTTAATTAGGATTTTTAATCGGTGCAGTCACTTCTGTTTATTATACCCATGCAGAAGAATTAATGCGGTCATTCACCAGTCAATACTCCATATAAAACCAAAGTATCAGAGATCTTCCTCTAACTAACGATACTATGCTGTTGCTCAGAACCCTTAAACTGCTGTGGCTTTCCATCAATTGCATGCATGTGTTAATAAAGGGATGCTGACCTTAATTTGCACTGTTTCCAAGAGATGATGGCTCTGATAATGAAGAACTAATTGCAAGCAAAACTCCCATTGATTCTGGATGTGTCTGGGGCAAGTGTAAGCATTGTGAGTTCAAATATCAATTTGCACCATTTTTCTGCTACACTTCCTGCTTTTTTTCTTTTCTGCAAATTTTCCTGCAACTCAAGATTTAGAGGTGTCAAGTTCAAAACTAAAATGGGGAATTATGTCAATCTTCTATTAATTTTCTGCCAGATATATTTTCATTAAATAAAGGTTCTCATCCAGTTAGTGAATTGGGATGGGAAAAACTGAATTTATACCATCACCACTAGCTTTTTAATTACTTAAAATCCCACAAACCCACTTTGTATGCAGTGCTGCCATTTCCACAGCCAACACAGTAATTTCCATGTTATTAGAAAGAGGGAAGACCATTGGAAATGTTTCCATTTTTATTTATTGCTGGACATGCAGCAAGGATGTCATCTGCAATGTGAATACACCAACTTTCAGTAATTATCACATAGTTTTGGATGATTGAATTGGAAGGAGTCATTAAAGAAAACTCAGATATATAAATTTCATTTTCATGCCAAGTGGTGTTCTCCTAAAATGGTACAGATGTCATATGGAGTATGTAAACCACTAGCTTTACAAGCAAACAGGCCCAGACTAAGCCCAGTATATCTCATATGATATGATCCCACTTTGCTTTTATAGGACTTTGATGCCATTTTAATTGTTATGGTTCTATGCTATGAGATTCTTAAATGTGTAGTTTAATGAGGTCCTTGGAATTCTCTACTAGAGACCTTCAACTCTATCATGATCATCATTTTTGTTATTGCCAGCATCATCTTACATTAGCAACAAGATGCTTTATAACAGTGGTTGCCAATCTTTTTGACCAGGGACCACTTTAAAAAAAATCTTTATTGTGAATTTTTGCAGTGTTATACGTACAATAGATATAAACGAAAAAATAGGGGGAGAAAAGTGAAGGTGGGTAAAGTGAAAAGGGGGGAAAGTGAACAAAGAAAGAAGAAAAGAAAAGAAAAGAAAAGGGTTCTTCTTAAAAAAAATTGGGCTTCCATTCTTTGTATATACAGTCAATAACATTAAAGTTTTCCACATACCGTAATTGTTAATCCTAGTGTTTTTGTTGTTGTTGTTCTACATTGCTTTTTCACTAAGCGCATATATTTCTATAGCTACTATAATTCTTGTAGACCAGGGACCACTTTGACCAGGGTCCACTCTTAAACATTAGTACCAAAAGGGTTATGAATCACTTTTTCATCAACTTTAGATTTGTTTCGGTTATTTAGAGTGCTGATTCAGAAAATTGCATTGGGTAGACCACATCAGCTCTAGTTACTGATACAGAGCATGTGCCATCTAATAGTTATCATCTGCTTGCCCACAGAAAACCATATTTAATAATCTAGAGCTGATGTGGTAGTAGCAATCTTTCGTGGGTAATTATTGTCTCCCCTCCTGACATTCCCATTGCCTTTACACTATAAGAGGGTTTTGTGAGACCAATCGCTCTCATTGCCATGTGGTTTCAAAGCAACAGTGTAGTAATGGTGAGGCCATAGTTTTGTTCTTGGGGACCACTGGTAGTCCACAGACCACAGGTTGGGAACCACTGCTTTATAAGGAAAAGGACAAAAATACAGTTTCTTGCATTCTAACTTTTGTAATTAAGGCATGACACAAGGAAAGGGTGGAAGAAAGTGTGGGAGGGAATTAAGTTCAGCAGATATTCCCTCTTCTATGTCTCTGAGTGAAGGGCAGTGACAGTTGGAATGGAGGTAAAGGAGAAATTGACACCTTAGCAGGAGAAATGTCAGAGAGAGGTGATGCACAAGGATAGAACAGGAGTAGCAGAGTACATAAATAGCTTGCCAGCAATAATGATGAGAATAATCCATTTTGATTGGTGCACAAGCACAGGCTGTGATTAGCCAGAGAACATCATGTGCCTCTAGATAAGAATACGGCCCTGATTGGGCCTAGCAGTTCCCATGTGCGTTTGTTTACAAGATAAGTAATTGGTTAGAAGATGCGCATGGCAAATGAAGCTTTCACTTGGCAGACAACCAGGTGAAAGCCCAGTAGAAAATGTAACGATTTGGGTACACTTTGCACATAGAGCAGTAACATAGAACAATGATGGAAATTCACACTGCACCATAGTTATTAGCAAATAGCATTGAGGTGCTAGGAATGCTTTGTTTAATTGGATAAAATAAAATGGGTTCATGAATGCTGGCCAGTAATGTGCATGAAGAAGGGAGGGACTAAATGTTGACTCCATTGATGGTATAAAACCTGTACACTGGAAAAGTTCGGGGTTCTGTCCGCCAAGCGGCCCCATTTCCGCACAGGGTGGACGGACCCATCAGCTGATGTGATACAATAAAGCTGGTTTCCTGAATCGCAGCAGAAATTGTCGCTCGCACGTTCGGTGGCCTGAGTGTCCTGGGAGTTTTGGGACTCCAAGTTACTGCTTCAGAGGAAGGACCTTCAACTGCTTCTGGGCCTAGGCATGATGGAGCCATGTCTGCCCCTTCTACAATCCCTCTAAAAACAGGGCAGTAGCAGTTGGGATGGGGAAAGGGCCTTTCATCTGCTTCTTGGCCTAAGCATGATGGAACCATGTCTGCATTTTCTTCTCTCCCTCTGTGACGAGGGCAGTGGCAGTTGGACTGAATTAGAGCTCTGTGTATCTACAGACTACACAACCCATAATTCCGTAGACTGTAGGCATGGAAAATAAAATGATACCAAACTGTGTTAATTAGACAATGAATATATACATCTTCTCTGCCTGGTAAAGACACACTTGAACTAGATCTGCCAGTTGGGCCAGACAATATTGAGTTCAGTATACAATTGCTTCCTTGGTTTCCTTATGGTAATTTTTAGCAGCACACAGGTCAATTGGGGTTAAGGAGACAAAGGAGTTTTTTTTTAAAAAAAACAAACAAGTCCTGTAAATGTTTCCCTTTGACTACTGCTCATTCTAGATTCACTTTGCAGTCTGTACTCTACTCACAGGACGCAGTAAAACTGTTTTTATCTGAGGACTTAATGCCATTACAACCTTTGGAAATGATGCTGAGATCTTTTAAGGATTAACTGTATTGAACCTTTGGGAGGCCTGACAGCTGGGAACCCCTCCGCCTTCTTCTTACCAAGACAATTTAAGCAGGGTGTAAAAATTACTTCAACTTTTCCTCGTTAAATCCTAATAGGCTTAGAAAAGGGATAGAAAAGCAGTTAATTTGATGTAAGCTCACAAGTTGAAAAGTGAGAGGTGCTTGTGGAAAAGGTGGGAATTGGAAGAAAGGGAAAAGGAAAAAAATGTGAATGAAGGGAAGCTGAGAAAATTAGGAAAGGAAATCATAATTGTTTCATGCAGTAAAATTAGTTAACTCCTCAGTTCTATTTCTGGAACTTGAAGGCCAAAACATCTGGCAACCCACAGGTTGAGAACTATTGCCCTACGTAAATCATTAGCTTTTAAAAAATGGAAAACATCCTCATCTAAGTTCAAAGCTGTGGAAATGAAGTTGTACATACAGGTGAACCTGTGATGCACTTGCATATATGATTTGTGGGAGTGTTTATGGGTGTGCATGCAATGCAGTAGAGGGTTACATGTACATGTCCTCAGCAGCTGTATATGTGATGGTGGTGAAGCTCTTCCATCAGTCCCACAACCTTTACAAGCATGGTTGATGGGGGGTGCAAGAGATGGTCTTCTAAGTGGCCACCTCTGGACTCTGGAACTCTCTTCCCAGGGAGGTCAGAATGGCCCCCTCCCTGTTGCTCTTCCAGTACTGGACCAAAATCCTTTTTTTCCAGACAGGCTTTTAAAACTGGAGTGACCACAGGGTGCTGAATTGTTTTTAACAATTTTTTTTTTTGGGAATTCAGAGTTGTATTTTAGTTAATTGATTTAATTTGATTCTATTTTAATAAATAATCTTGTTTTAATTATATCATGTTAAACTTGTTAGCCACTTTGTGTCTCAACCTGGGGAGAAAAGGAGTAAAAATCATCATCACCACCACCATCATCTCACCAGGAGTGGTAGGATGGACCTACCTGCCTTGTGCAACAACTTCAGAGCCCCTCAAAATGGTGCCTGTCTTATTCTGCCCCATTTCATAGCCACTTAGCAGTTGTTGGAGAGCAGGGAGCAGCAGGCAAGCATCTGGTTATACTCCTATAGCTAGTCACACAATGATAAAAACATCTTTTAGGATTTCCTTTAGAGGTCAATTGTTTTTCAATCACTCCCTTTTCTCTACCACCTACTAAACATTTGTGGCAAGACGGCATATATATACGCTATCGTACTGATGGTAGCTTGTTCAACTTAAGCTGTCTGAGGGCTTGCACTAAGCTGCAGAGCTGTTTGGGCTGGAAGTTAGCCTGAAGAAAATGGAAGTTCTCTACCAGCCCACACCACAGGAAGAACACCATTATCCCCACATCAGCATAGGCAAATCTGTGCTTAAGTCCATTCAGCAGTTCATCTACCTGGGAAGCATCATCTCTTCAGACACCAAAATTGATAAAGAGATAGATCACAGATTAGCAAAGGCATATAGTGCATTTGGAAGGCTTCACCAAAGAGTCTGGAGCAACAAGCGCCTGAGGCAAAGCACCAAAATCAGTGTGTACAGAGCTATTGTACAGTATTCTCCTATATGGGTCTGAAACATGGGTCACCTATCGCCAACACCTACGACTCCTTGAACGCTTTCATCAGCACTGTCTTCGCAAAATCCTAAATATACACTGGACTGACTATGTGACGAATGTTACTGTCCTTGAGCAAGCAGGGATCACCAGCATTGAGGCCATGCTATTGAAAACACAGCTGCGCTGGGCAGGGCACGTCTCTAGGATGGAGGACCACCGCCTGTCTAAGATACTACTCTATGGTGAACTCGCCATGGGTCAGCGCAAGAGAGGCGCCCCAAAAAAGAGATATAAGGACTCCCTGAAACAACATCTCAGGCTTGGCCAGATTGATCACCAAAAATGGTCCACCCTGGCCTCACATCGGGAGGCATAGAGATGCAATATCCACAATTCTGCGGCCTCTTTCAAGAAGACATGTCGAATGGGTCTCGAAGAGAAACGACAACGCAGAAAGAACCGCAACTTGGAAAGAACATCACCCAAGGAGACTTTCTGCTATGCTTTCTGCAACTGAACTTGCCTATCTCAGATTGGCCTTTTTAGTCATCAACGCACTTCTAAAAAGCGTGGGATGAGTCCTTCCTAAGAATCTTTGTTCACAAAGTAATGCCGAGAGAGAGAGAGAGAGAGAGAGAGAGAGAGAGAGAGAGAGAGAGAGAGAGAGAGAGAGAGAGAGAGAGAGAGAGACTAAACATTTGTGGCAAGGGTTCAGGCACAAGATGAATCTTCTGGAAGAGGAGAACGAGACAGGGCATAGTTCTGCCTTGACAGAGTTTTATGTTATGACTCCCTGATCAGGATCTCAGCCAATATCATGTATTGGGACAAAAAAAATACATGGTGTTTATTGTGAACTATGATGCCAAATAACCTGTAATGCCAAGAAGGTTGCCCGAAGGATGGTCCCATTTAGGGTGTAGGTGTATACTGGAATTTTTAGCAAGTTCATTAAATACACTACATGGACATTAAACCTTAGTGCTAAAGTGCTAAAGCTATGCATAAATAAACACACATTTTTGTAATGTGGGTCGTTACAAAATAATGTGATTTAATATTGTGTAGTTTTACTACTTTTAAAAGATCTCTAAGGCTAGAAAGATAACAATTCACTGCCTATCATTCAGAGTATAGAAAATATCTTACTGCTTTAGTTATTTATGAAAAAAGTTTTATATATATCAACTTCAAGAAAATGCATTTTTTGAAATATGTTCAGCTGATATGAATATATGTATGTACCTACCCAATATTTTTATCTTATGTACTTCCAACTTTATTCTTTTTTCTTCTTATCTCTTCTACTGGTTCCCTTTCCTCATTTTGTAATTATTTTTTAAAGAAATGTGAGAAAACATTTGAGAAAAAAGGAATTACTATGCCAACTGTATTCTAACTCACAGTCCCAATGGTGTCAGAAAATATCCCAGAATTCATTAAATGCATTTTTTCCTTAATCCTGGTGGGGAAAAGTTAACTTCTCAAAGCAATATCAAGTCCAGCAGTCAGATATCCTATAAATTGCTTTTGTTAATATGTATCAATAGCTTAACAATATTTTGTAGTCATCTCCCAGTGAGTATTTTCTCTACTCACTCTGCTCCACACTTTCACTGGCCAGATTTAATTTCACATTCCAACCCTGAAATAATTTCACATTCCAACCCTGCAAACTACATGATCCAAATTCTAATAATTTGTTGAAGTCAGTGGCCATAAAGAGCCCATAACACAAAAGACCTCATTGGTCTTCAACATCCAAAGTCATTCTTTTGATCTCCCCTCCTTATTCCTGGTCATGTGGGTGTCTCTGCTGATGTCAGCATGGGTGCCCACAATGGCCAGGAGATCTCATGGAGATTTGAGGCTATCTGGCAGCAGTATTGGTGGTAACACATACCCAATCTATCCTGTCTTATCTACAGTGATGAGCACAGGGAAAATGGGATGATGATATGTGGGTAGCAGACTGGTCCAAATTAGAATGGTCCACGTTGCACCAGGACTGCAGGATTGCTCGGGAGTGTCAGGCAAATTCTGGAGCATCTCCTGACGTTTCTTAATGCTGGGCTAAACGGATATAACCTTTATGTGGGGCTAACCAGGTTTACCCAATTCACTCCATAATAACCACTTGAAGTGGAAGAATATCATGGGACAACCGGAATTGACTGCACAGTGAATTGGGTTTGCTAAGCCCATGTAGGTGAGCCAAAGATTGCAGTTTTGTGCATGCTGACGTACATAATAGGTCCCAGTCTTGCCAGAGAGATTTCTGAGTCAACGTTTATGCTGTCAAGTTGCTAAAATCTGAGATTGACTCCAGCCCCTGTACTTCTTGATCAGTGGATTGGTTTGCTGCTCTCGTTTTGCGCCTTTGAGTCATTTCTGACTTATGGTGAACCTAAAGTAAAGTATCATGAGCTTTTGTAAGGTTGAGAGTATGTACTGCTTGGCAATGTCATCACTGCATATGTGGGCTGGATGAGCTATTGTGCATGCTGCTACTACGTACACATTCGTTTCTTCATCTACTGCATTATTCTTTAAAAAATGAGATCAGAAAGAAATAGGGCATTTTCTGATCTTTTCTTGTTAGATTGCTAATAAATATTGAGAAATATAGAAGGGTCCACAACTTTATTCAATAGTGATCAAATCTACAATAGAAATAGGTTATAGTGTAGCAGAATCTGGAGTCCCAAAACTCCGATGCAATACCTTTGATTCAGGCTGCGTTTACGTGCGAGCGCATGGACGAAGACGACGCGACAACTTGGCTGCGATTCAGGAAATCAGTTTATTTCAATTACAACAGCTGAGGGGTCTGCTCTATGGCAAAACAAGTCGCAAGAACAGCACCTCTCCCTTCCGGTAAACAGGTCTTATACAGGCAATGGAGGCGATCCTTAGTCCCACCTCCCTCATGCATTTCCACTGGCCAGATGTCTGTAAGCTGATCTGACATCAACCAATCAATCAAAGCATTGTGTCACCTCTCTTCTACTGGCTGACAAACATTTCGCAGTTTAATTTCCACCCAATTGTCTGTGCCATTTCTTCATGCGCAAGCTGTCCCGAAAGCGATACATTTCTACTGCGTTCCCACCAGGAGCCGGCCAAAGTGGGAAATTCATCAGCTGGCCCATGTGACGTTTCCTAAGCCAATCACTAACTTTTAAACAAACACACATGGCAATTCTCTAAGCCAATCAAGGCTGTCTCTTATCTAAAGCACATGGTGTTCTTTGAACTAATCACAGCTGTGCTTTTGCGAACCAATGGTAGCTGTACCTTTTGTAAGCCAATCACAGTCGCCAATTCCCGTGCTGCTACTAACAAGCTGACTCCGTTATTCTATGCCTATGTTAAGTAGCACTTTCTCCTGGCGTTTCTTCTGCAAAATCAACAATTCTACTTTAATAGTATCATGGTTCCAGTTGAACTGCCACGGCTGAATCCAGTAGAATTCTGGGGCTTGTAGTTTGATAAAACATAGGAGAGCTCCAACTGTGGATTCTAAATGACTCCCATCTCTGCACAGCACATCCCAGGATTTCATCGGATGGAACCATGGCAGTTGAAGTGGAATCATGGCACAAATTCTTTGTAGTGTGAAAGTGTTTTAGGTTCTGAATTTAAAGACATTGCAATGGTTGCTCCTAAATATCACTTTCAATGGCTCTCAAGTTTGCGCCCCTCTTCTTTCAAAGGAACCATACACTGGTGTATTTCATATTAGTGTGGGGATGATTTCTTTCCAGATTAAAATCCAAGTCCTGAATATTATCCCCTCCCTAGGTCCATCTCTTTGGATAGCTCTTTCAAAGTATGTTGGGCTCCCCCAAAGTGGCTTTGCTGCCCCACTGACATTGGAGTTTCCACTGCAAAAGTAGTCATTTTTTCTGCCTTTGCCCCAAGTACTATCATTTCTGGGCCTGGTGTACATGGCAGACTGAGATTTCCCTCTGGTGTAAATACTACAAAGACTGATCCTCCCAAGGAGATGTGAGATTTCAAGGGTGGAACTGGGATGGATAAACAGCTTCTTCTACTGTTGCTTCTGAGAAAAACACCTTGATATTTTCTAGTGAAGTTGATTCCATCACACCCCATAGACCACAAAATGTAATGGCATTAAGTCAACAGCTACATGCTTCACAATGTATTTTGAATATAAAATGCATACTCTGAATCCTCAAAAATACACAATTTTGTTTTTGATATGTTTTTTAAAAAAACAAGCATAATGCAATATGCCAATCACAGATTGTAACTTGACCCTCCTTGCTGCACTTGTTACAAGCCCCCCCCCCCCAAACTTTCTTGACTTCATCAGTGGGAGGATTTATTTGTTTCTGAATGTATTTCAATTTTGTGAACATACAGATGACTATGCAATTAAGAATTTTTATTTATATTGACTGAGATTGCTAAACTGCCTCCTTCTCCTGTTTTCATCATTATGACCATCAACTTCCATCATTATTCATATAATAATTTCAACTACACATAGAATCTAAAATACCATTTATTGGATCAAAATTGTTCCCTTCCCTTCTTTTTCTCTGCTTTGGCTTTTCAGCAAATGTTTCTGCCTGTTAACATTTAAGGGACTCAGTTCACCCAAATATCATTTTCTGGAGAAAGCAAGTTTGCGTCTTAACAAGACATTCCTGGCTTTAAAGTGGTTGTGAAAAAGGAACCTTTTAGAGAAAGAACTGTGGGAATATGGAAGGCTGCACATTACAATTCAGGGGCAAGAGCAGGGCAACAGCAACAGCCTGCCTTTTTTTCCCTTGGAGCGGAGAACTCAGCTCCTATTGACTGCTTTTAAAGTTAAGACATGATCTGAATCTGTAATGCTTAAAACAACGGCTAGAAATGCATCATTTGCTTGAAGAAAAGAGCCAAGATACCTACCTCATCCAGATCTAATCCAATGCTTATAGTTCTTCCCAATGCTTATGGTTCATCTTTAGCAGCAGTGTTGTCATTCATATTTCCACTGGATTTTAGAATTCTGCATTATTTCAGGATTTCCATTGGTTTCTTCTCTTTTTCTTTCCTTTCTTTTATCATTTTAAACTCCACTTTAGTACAGCCCTCTCCCAAAGCAAGGGACAGGAGTGTTAAATAAGATGTGCAAAATAACAGGTGATCACACCAGAACATATGTCCAGATATTTGTGATGCAGCTGTTCTGCCAACATGTGTAATCACTTAATATGAAGGTCTTCAAGGATTTGCTTTAATTCAAGATCCAAACCACTGGTTGCACATTAAAATAAAATAACTGATTGCAATTCCAGAAGTAATCGAACTCCTTGGGAAAGGTGTTAAATGTCTTTGAAAAACTGAAGAAGCAAGGTGTAGGTGTTTTGGAACAAAGGTCCAAAGACACAGGACCAACACTGAAAAGGTCCTGTCTGATCTGGCAGTTTGAGGCAGGACTGAGATCCCATTAAACTCTAGTCCTGAGCTTATGAAATTGAGCCAGATATTATGTTTTCATTTCCATTTTGCAGAACAATCGACATTGTCCATAGTTATGTCAGTGACAATTCTAGATACTCTTTGAATGTGTTGAATTCATTGAGTTCGTGCAATATTCTTTAAATGCAGAAGTCAGGTTGCTCTCACTTTTTTCTGAACATACAAGGTGAGAGATAACAGTCAGTTGAGAGGGACGGGAAAGCAATAGAGTCATTTTTAAGTTTGAAGGGAGAGTACTTTCTGAACAAATGTTAAAGAAATGGAAATGGTTTATAAGTCCTCTTAGGCTGTGATCAGTTCCCCTTCTATTCAGATGCAGTGGGAGAAAAAGGTGATCTTCATGGAGATGGAAGAAGCCGTGCCATCAAAAACCACAGTAGATTAGTCATCTCTGCCTTACATCTTCCTTGTAATCTCAAGGTCAAAATGGCCATGTGGCAGCTTATTTCTTAAAAGGAAGAAATAGCACTACTTTACTTTTCTTTGCCTTTAATCTTAATTTCAACATCCTTCATGATGTGGGAGCTAGATACAATTTTTAAAAAAGGTGGGAGAGGGTGGGGAATCCACATACTCATTTAGAATCCACATACTCATTTAGAAAATATATAGCAATGGGTAAACCACTAAATTCAGACAATGCATGGTGAATGTCAGAACATAGTAACTCCCCCCCCCCCCGCATCCATCAGGTAAGGTCTTTCGGATTGTTTTATAATGATACTAATAAACCAATTTCCATTGGTTTAAATCTGGCATTGTGGCAACATGTTGCTGGGGTAACAGGAATGTTATCCTTCCCTTCCCTTCTCTCTGTAGTCTCCCATGCCACCTCAAAACCTGCAAAACCTTCAACAATTAAGGTGAAAGGGGATTCACCTTTCCTCAGGTCTACTGAAATAAGCAGTTAAATCTATTTTTCCTGGCTTTTCTTAACATCTACAAAGAGGTCTGCTGATCAAATTTGGCAAGGAAGAAGACACAGAGGAGTAGTTTCATAAAAAGTTGTGACTTTCCCTAAAGTGGGCGAAAGCTTCTTTGCAATCTGTATTTGCCCTCCAACCCCCTGAACAAAAGAGACGAGACACAAAGTATTGGGTTCAAATTGAGCAACTTTTATTTAAAGTTACCTATTTAATTTTCCTTAAGTCTAACTCAGAAGGTGTCAGGAATCAAGGTGTATTCTAGCCGGGGTATCATGCCCCTCGGCTAACGATATCGATTTCGGGCGAGAAACACCTGGATTCCTGCTTATCCAACCAGGGCAACCCTTTTAGGGAAATGAATGAGAGGTCTGTACTCGAGATCTTGAGATCAGCCTCTTTCATTCCAGGGCCATTACACTTTGTTAACCCCTCAACTTGAACTTTGAGGTGAATGTTAACTTAATGGCCCTCACCCTGAAGGAGGTGCCTTAGGTGCACACCGACAATGGGCTTTCCTAGCTATTTTCCGCTAAGCCTATTTAATACATACCGCTCCCCTTACTAGCCCCTACACCGCAAGGGGTAGGCAAAAACTCCCTCCACAGTTAAGGTGGCAGGGGAGAAAATTCCTCACCCGATCCTCTTAGTTAAAGAGCGATCAAAAATCTTTACTGCTAAAGGGCGGGAGTGGTGGGTCAACCGTCTCCTCCGGCTGCAGAGCTCCAACTGAGCTCTTCAGGGGGCTGGCCTTCCTAAGGGGAGGCCACGCCCCTGCCTCCCAGAGGTTCTAAGAACCTCCTCTTTCTCTGTGGGAGGGGGGCAAACTCCTCTCCCTCTTTAGCCTTTGGCTAAGAGGGAATCCACTTGCCCTCCAACCCCTGAACAAAAGAGACGAGACACAAAGTATTGGGTTCAAATTGAGCAACTTTTATTTAAAGTTACCTATTTAATTTTCCTTAAGTCTAACTCAGAAGGTGTCAGGAATCAAGGTGTATTCTAGCCGGGGTATCATGCCCCCTCGGCTAACGATATCGATTTCGGGGCTAAACACCTGGATTCCCTGTTATCCAACCAGGGCAACCCCTTTTAGGGAAATGAATGAGAGGTCTGTACTCGAGATCTTGAGATCAGCCTCTTTCATTCCAGGCCATTACACTTTGTTAACCCCTCAACTTGAACTTTGAGGTGAATGTTAACTTAATGGCCCTCACCCCTGAAGGAGGTGCCTTAGGTGCACACCGACAATGGGCTTTCCTAGCTATTTTCCGCCACCGATGGGAACAGGTGTCCACCTAGTCCCCATCCCCACCGAGAGTCCTAACACCCCTATCCTGTTAGACGAACGGAACGTTGCTAATTCCGATATTACAATCCAACCGCTCAGCAAACAAAGCATTGTCGCGAGCCCTGGATAAAGGAGGTAGTGTGCTACCCCCGTACTGTTGAGCGCATGGCCTTCCTTGTTCCCCACTTTATGAGGACTCTCACATCTCCACACACCGAACCACCAACGAGATGGCATATTGGTGGACCGGACGATGTGTATGGAGGGCCATGCCAGCCAGCCAGTACGGTTTGCTCGAGGCTTGTAAGGCGCTTTTGCCCGTCCATAAGCCAAAGCCGTTCCCCCGATGTGGAACTCCGCCAGTCTCAGCTAAGAGCCTCAAACCAACAGGGGTAAGGACCGTGAATGCAAGCTTGCTGCAGACCACGTCTACCACTCCATTCAAAGGCAATGGAGACCAGGCCCAAATGCTGGCCAAAATGAACTGTAGGACCCCTTAACGGCTGGTCACTACCTTCAGACAGGCCCGACTCACCCACGTGGCCCTTTTTAAGCCATCCTCACGCTTTCCCTTCGACTGGGCTGTGGGTCGATGGCCGACCACGGATTGTGACCTCGGGCACTGCCTGCCAATTTGAAACTGGGTAGCCCCAATAGGGCCAAAGCCAGCACTGGCAAACGGACTCCCATGAGCTCCCATCTCCGCCACGTGGACATTCATAAAAACAGCGAAGGTGGTACCTGAGTGTCAGCCACATAGGACTAACCCCCCACTATCTAGTAGCTAACTATATAAGCATCCATTGTATGTCTTGGACGCAACTGCCAATGGCTGAAATAAATTTGTCAAACTTTCCAGCCTATATAAGGCTGAAATGGTGTGTTCAACATAGTATTCTCTTATATTTTAAAGACAACTACTTCCCGACTCCACAGCCATTTTTAGGGCTGAGAGGGTGTAACTCTAACACTTAATCTTCTTCTGCTTAAAAGAAAACACAATTTCAAACTCTCCAGCCGTGTAAGAGGCTGAGATGGCGTAACTCTAATAACTGAATCTTCTGTTTAAAAGAAATGCTTTCAAAATCCCTAGCCGCTATAAATCTGTGCGGGTGTAACTTAAACTACTAACCTCCTTCCAGAAAAAACGTGCTTTAAGCTCTCAGCCCAATAAGGCTAAGAGGGTGTAGTTCCCATAATTAAACTCCTTCTGCTTTAATGGAAACACGGTTTTCAAACTCCCCCGGCCTTATATGAGGCTGGGAGGATGTCCCTAATGCTGAAAGGGTAAACTCACTGACTAATCTTATAAAGTAACAAAGGTGCATCAACTCTCTGGCCATTTATAAGGCCGAAAGTATGCAACCCAACAGCCAACCTTCACTGTTAAAAAAGAAAATGTGCCATTCAATTCTCCAGCCGGGTCAGGCTGAGAAGGGGTAACCAACGACTAATCTTCTTTTGCTTTAAAAGAAAACCAATTGCAAACTCTCCAGCCATGTTAAGGCTGAGATGTTTATAACCAAACGAGTAATCTCGTGTTTTAAAAAGAAAACGCCTTTTCAATATCTTCCGCCGGTTACCTGGCAGAAGTGTGTAAATCAACTGACCAGCCGTTCTTTGCCTTTCAGAAAAATCCCTTTTATTTATATATTTATTTTATCTCCCCAGCCTATTCTTAAGGCTGAGGGGGCATAATTCTAAAGATTAATCTTTCATGTTTTAAGAAAAAACGAGCTTTCCAAACTCAGCAGCCGTTTTAAGGCTGAGAGGGTATAACTCAGACTAACAATGTCTTATCTTTTAAAAGAAAACGTGCTTCACGAATCCCTAACCCTATAAGGCAAAGAAAGTGAGCCTCCAATACTAATCATCTTATAATTTAATAAAAACCCCTTTTCAAACTCTCCAGCCCTTTATACGGCTGAGATGGAATAACCGAACAACTCATCTACTGTATGCTTTAAAGAAAAAAAGGGGGGGCTAGTCACCTCTTGCGGCTTCCAATCAACTTATGCTTAAAGCAACACACCTTTCAAAATCCCAAGCCCTTTGTCAGGCTGAGGGGTATAAAAGAAAAGGCGCTTTTTAGAATTCCCCAAAGCCTTTATAACACCGATAAGGTGCACTCAACAACCAACTTTACTATATTTCAATAAAAATACGCTTCATAAACTTCCCCCGCCTATAATAAGGCCAAACAAAAAAAGGGGGGGGTGTACTGAAACGACAATCTTCCTGTGTTCTAGAAAGAATGCCCCTTTTTCATACCCTCCAGCCATTCTTAGGGCTGAGAGGCGTGACTCAAAGACTATTACTCTTATATTTTTAAAGAAACTGCTGAAACTCTCCACTATTTATAATGCTGACCAGGGTGTACTTTCATAACCAGTCTTTTTAGTGTTAAAGAAAGAGCTTTCGAACCCGGCAGCCATTTATACGGCTGAGAGGGTGTGACTGCAATAACTAGTCATCTTTTATAGAAAAGGAAAACCACTCTCCATATTCTTCCGCCATTTAAAAGGCTGAGAGAGTGTGCCTGTGTAGGCCTGACAGTACGGTCATTCAAGAAAAGGTTAGGCATTTAACTCTCTAGCAATAAATAAGGGCTGAGAGAGCGTGTCTCCTAGGAGACAACCGTGCTTCCAACTCATTAAATAAAATTACGCTAGTGGAACAGCCTAACACAACAGCCAGAGCTGCCAAACATAGGTCAGCAGTAGGCTATACCAGAAATCGGGAGCCTCCCTTTTGTCACAATTTGAAAATGACCCAAGTAAATTGACACTTACATAGTGAAATTGTTAACTCACTGGTAAAGATGACAACATAGGACAACAGTAAGCATACCAGGCGGCCGGCTCGCACGAAGTTGTTATTTGAATTCAAGTCGAAATTCAAAATGACCCAGGTGACAGGCCAAATGCATGCTTAAAATCATAACTTAATCACCAATGGTCAGACCAGTGTAGGTCAATGGTCATTTACCCCATGGTCAGGGGCTCCTCAGGTGAAATGGTGAAACAACAATCACCTGGATTAAAATTGGTAACACCATTGCTAACGTTGACAAACGTGCATATGGTGAGCCGTACCAATGGCCAGGAACTCATTCCTCAAGTCGAATTTTAAAATCCCCAGGTGAAACAGTAACTCAGTTACTAGTGTTGACGCATATAGGTCAACAGTAAACTATAAAAGGGTCGGGAGCTCCTTAGTTCGAATTTAAAATGACCCAGGTGAAAATTAACTACATTAGTTGAAATTATCACTCAATTGCTAAAGTTGACAATTAAAAGTCAACTGTAAGCCATACCGAGGGTCGGGAGCTCCCTGGCAAGTTGAAATTTAAAATGACCCAGGTAAAAGAGCAACTCAAATGCTAGTGTTGACGGGCATAGGTCAACAGAGCTATACCAAGGGTCGGGATCTCCCTCAACTTTGAAGTTTAAACGTGACCGCGAAAGATTCAAACATTGCTTAAAATTATAACTCAATTGTCGCCGATGACAAAATAGGTCAACAATAAGCCACCAAGGGTCGGAAGGTCACTCTTCAAATTGAAATTTAAAATGTTCCAAGTGAAAAGAAACTCGAAACTATTGTCAACGGACATAGTCGACGAGGCTATGCCAAGGGTCCGGGCGCACTCAAGTAACATTTTTAAAATCAACCCAGAGCAATTAGGCATATTATTTGAAATTGTAACTCAATTGCCAGTGTTGACAATGTAAGTCACCGTGAGCCATACCAAGGGTAAGGAGCTCACTCGCCAAGTTAAAATTTTAAATGACCCAGGTAAAAAAAGTAACTCAGTTGCCAGTGCCGACGGGCATGGGCCAACAAAGCTACCAAGGGTCGGGATCTTTACTCGAATTGCAGTTAAAAACGGGACCTGGTGAAATTAAATATTTTGCCTGCAATTCTAACCCAAATGCTACTGTAGACCCGATAGGTCAACGGTAAACCATGCCAAGGGTCAGAGGCGCTCCCAAATTGAAATTTAAACTGACCCATATGAAAAGTAACTTGATTGCTGGCGCTGACGGCATAGGCCAACAAAGGTACAGCAAGAATGGGATCCACTCTAATTAAATCATTATTATTATTATTATCCATTTATTAATTTTTATTGTCTTTTAATTTTATAAAAAGACCCGATAAAGGAATAAATATATTGCTTAAAATTATACTCAGTTGCTAATGTTGGCCAATAGGTCAACCGCAATCCACACCAGGGTTGTGAGCTTACTCTTGCTAAATGTGCAAATAACCCCTGCAAAATAAAACCACACTGTTTGAATCAGCAATTTACTTGCTAACGTTGCCGGCGAAGGGCAACAGTGGCCATACCAAAATCAGAAGCTCACCCTTCCTCTAAAATTAAAATAACCCAGGTAAAACGATAAATGCCTTGCTAGAAACTATTACTAATTGGTAATGTTGCAGCCATAGGTCAACAGCAATCTATACCAAGGGGCGGGAGTTCACCCCTCCAGTTAAACATTAAAATAACCCAGGTAAAAGATAAATGCATTGCTTAAATTAGTATCAAAAAGGCTCACTGCTTTACAGTGCCCCCATCCCGACTATCTATGCCCACCTCGAGGCAATCAAGTAGGCTGTGTAAAACAAATCCTACGAGGATTAACCCCACGAGCTGGGCAAACTTGGCTATACAACCCCATTTGTAAGGGGAACCCATAAAGGTTCCTGCCCTATTATTACTATTACAAATGTTGTACTAAAATCCAAATGAGTGTGATTCATCAACTAAACAGAATAGATGCTTTTAGCAGAAGTAATGTCAGAAAAGAGTGATGCACAGCGAAAGTTATAGCATAATTGCTCTTAAAATAGTGAGGCAGCTTGCCAGCAACAATGACGAGAATAATACCGGAATGGTTAGCAGATGCGCATAGCATAGAGCTTTTCCTTTGGCAAGCTCAAAGGAACAAAGTGCTAATTATCACAAGAAATACCTGCTAAGGGTAAGCAAATTTTTGCTGGCCATGCGTCGATATGGGAGCCGCCATTTTGCAGCCACCTCGTGGCTGCTGCAAGGCTCAAGGCAAGCCCCAAGATGGCGGCAGCAAGGAATAGGGAAAACATTCACCCTCCCAGAAAGGAGCCTGGGGTGCCGTTTTAGGGGGCGAGGAGAAGTCCAAGCCCCGCCCCGTTCCATGGATGAGGGGGGGTCAAAGCGAACCCCCCACCCCCCGTCGCGCCCCGGCGGGGAAGCAGGCCGCCCAACCGAGGACCTCCGCGGCGCCGCATGAACCAACAAGGCCTGGCGGCAGCGGCCGAGCCGGGTGCGGGAGGAGCGCGAGCCTGTCCCGCCGCTCCCCGCAACCTGGCCCCGGCCGATAGGCCAAGAAGGGGGAGGGACAAGGCCCCGCTCCCTGGGCCCGAAGCCCGCCGAAAGCGGGCCTGTAAGGCCGCTAGGCCCAGCCCCGAAGCGGCCGGGTGCGGGGGGAGCACGAGCCTGTCTCCGCTCGCTCCCAGCAACCCGGGCCCCGGCCGCTCGGCAAAGAAAGGGGAGAAGGGACAAGGCCCCGCTCCCCCGGGCCCGAAGCCCGCCGAAACCGGGCCTGCAAGGCCGCTAGAATGGGGGGAAGGGACAAGGCCCCTCTCCCCCGGGCCCGAGTTCTAAGAACCTCCTCTTTCTCCGTGGGAGGGGGCAAACTCTCTCCTCTTTAGCCTTTGGCTAAGAGGGAAATCCACATTCAGAGGGTTCAACAGATCAACCAGCTCATTTAATGTGGCATCTTTCCCAAGCCAAAGTGCTGACTTCTTCTATCCATTTTTTTCACAAGCTCTCTTTCCACTCTGTCTAGTATGCTTACCTCCCTCCCTCCCTCCCTCCCTTCCTCCCAAGCTGCTGCTAATTCCAAAATTATGTTTGTAAAGATTTTTTCATCCCTTAACAAATCCATTACATTCTAGTTCAAGGAGAAATGCAGACAGCATAGGCTTTGAATTGAAGGTTGATCTTGCGGTATCAGCAAGGCAGCCAAGCAAAATCAATAGAGAAGCCAAGAACTCAGCCCCAGACAATGGGTGCCTGGGGCTTAGTCATGCCTGGCATCCTGCCCACCCAAATTGAGACACATAGGACCTCAAGCTGGCCAAGTTATTTCTCCAATGGACCAAAGATCCCTCAGGCTCTTCTCCACACAGCTGGTAGTCCGAATACAATAACATAATATTTATGTTATTGTATTCAATCTCTCTCTCTCTCTCTCTCTCTCTCTCTCTCTCTCTCTCTCTCTCTCTCTCTCTCTCTCTCTCTATATATATATATATATATATATATTCAGAAGATTTTAATGTCAAATTGAGGCCTTGGGACTGTGTGCACCATCCAGACATTGTTTGGTGGCTCCCAGAAGCTCCTCTTATAGACAAGGAAGGAGTTAATTGGTCATCCTAGATGCCACCAGGAGCAGGAATTAACA
This sequence comes from Anolis apletophallus, assembly GCA_030556195.1. NCBI lineage: Eukaryota > Metazoa > Chordata > Lepidosauria > Squamata > Anolidae > Anolis > Anolis apletophallus. The sequence continues at coordinate 19,381,068 of JARBWK010000006.1, forward strand.
TTTACAATTGATGCTTAAGGGGTCTTGCACAATTAAATACTATTTTAAAATAAATAAATAATAGAATTTGAATTTCTCAGTTTTTCAGCCATTTCTTTGACTCTGAGTGTCTGGGGGCAGATTTCCCCCCCAAATTCACAGAAGTTGCCCAGTCTTGTTTTATGGCATCAAATACCTCATTCCAGAGATGCCAGATGGTTAGGTTGGCTCTGTTGTAATACAGGATTTCTCCCTAGAGAACTGGAACCTACTTTTGAAACAGATGGCTCAAGCCAGGGGACCATCCAAGTCTTTTTCTACCTAAGGCCCACTCAAGTGAACGAAAGCAGAGTTTGATAAGGTGTCTTTGTCATAATAACGAGGGGTCAGATTCTACACTATGGTTAAAAATTGTAAATCAACACTCACATGATTACATGTTGGTTGTCATGATGACATTGTTCTGCTGAATACCAGCATTATGCAACTGAGTGTGTATCTGCCAATATGTATGTTTCTTGTTGAGGTGTGCAGTGGGGAATGCATAGTGATGTCTTCTGAAATCCCATTGAATCAAATGGTGGACTCAAAGGCACAATTATGCATCATCCAAGTTGGTGAAATAGCATGACTGGAATTCTGTTGGTTCATCCAACTACAAGAGACCCATTGACTTAACAGTTGCATGATGAGTTACTAAGTGGGCAAATCCAATTGTTTCGTTGGCTCACTATAGAAAATATGTTTCAGGTTTAGGTGAAATAGTTATTCTTGAAGAACTTTGCTTGTACAACCATGAACAGAATATATCTATTATACAAAACTCCCAAAGGTACAGCCACATATGTAGGGGAACTTGCACAGTTATAGGACATAAACAGGATTAAAGTTGATAGGGAATCTCAATCCCAAGTGCTTTGTAGAATCACTGGGAAAGCCTAAAGCAATACAGTTTCTTCATACATGGCAAATATTCTGCCATAAAACTATGGCTCCTTCACAGAATGCCAAACTATATTCACTAGGGAAAATGAAAACCTATTTTGATAAGTGTACCATCTTCTGCAACCAAATATCTATCTAGGCTGTCCATCAGGGCAGCAAAATGTTGAAGCTGGGAATTTTCACAGAATGCATTGAAAAATAGCATCTCACACACATACTTTGCTGTTCTTGTTCCTGACTAGTAAATCCATTTTTGTTGTTTTTTTTTTCTGACAAGTAGAGCTTCACTATAATTCATAAGATTGCTCCACTTGGGTAGTTCCGACAGAGAAAATGAAGACTGATTCGACTTTCTTGAACCTAGAAAATGACTTTTGCCCTTTTTAATATTCACTCTTCACAGCCACAGACACTATAGACCTCCCCCAAAGCAACAGTAGGGTGCATACAGAAAAAAAAATCAGGTATGTACCTTCATAGTTTTACATCTTGGCACATCATTTTTTCATGTACGCAATTTTCTATGGGGAGCATTTCCAATGTTATTTTTGGGATTATTCATTCTATTTTTCATCTATCTATCTATCTATCTATCTATCTATTCATCAAATAATTTATGATGGAGTATGGTTTAATAATTAATAATTGGACTTGGACTCTGGGTGTAGTATTCAACTTCCTGCTCAGCCATGGAAACCTACCAAGTGATTGTAGGCAAATCACACACTTTCAATCTCACAGGAAGTCAATGGTAAACCTTCTTTGAATGTATCTTGCCAAGGAAAATGTAGGATAGAGTGCTGTAATTCGAGTTCATTTGAAGGCACATAACAGCAATCTTATGGCTTAAAGAAAGATGTATGCATGATCATTCCTTTGGAGACCATTCTAAATGTACTTCATCTCTGTATCACGTTCTAAAATGCAATTTAAAAAGAAAGCCAATCTCACTCTTTTAACAAACCCAAAAAGAAAACTAAAAAGCCAGTTGAGCACATAGACTAAACTGGATGTCTCGGAAGAGCTGCAAATATAGATTTGGTCCACGAAAATTATCTAAATTGTCAGTAGTCTTCAGCAAAGAATAATCTGTGCAGTGGAACCTAATGCAAGATGGCAAAAGTCCAGTGGAGAATTGTGAACACTTGAACTCATTGTGTTCCAACATATTATTAGGCAGTGTCATAAGTTTGTGGTTTGACTTCTAGAAACAAAGTAGCTAACTTACAGCTTGTTTTTATTTAATGTTCTTTTTGATCATTTTTTTTCCATTTAGAAAGTCTAAGGCAGCAAGCGAGATGGAAAAAATTGTTTATATCATTTCCAAAGGAAGATTAGACAGTGGATTGTTGGCAATTGTGTATATGCTACCTTATTGGTAGTAATGGAAGCCTACTAGCAAGGTGGCTCTAACACCACTGGAGGCCTTGATCTTCCTACAGAAAGCTCCATAGACACAAAGTTCCTGAGACCCTTTCATACCATGTAATTATAGTACCATATATAAATAAATATCCATATAAATCAATCTCATAAAAGTTGAGGACAGGTTTTGAAGCCAAAAATTTGGATTTTGATATACTCATGAATAAGTCAGGGGTCATTCTAAAGAGAGAGGAAAACCCTCTATAGATGTTAATGTTGTCATTTTCCCACTCATAAATTCAAAAAGGCTAGAAGTCATGCTAAAACAGAGAGTGAAGGGAGTCAGTGCTTAATTTAGGTTCTTCCAGGATGGACTGAAGTTTCATCATTTACTACTCTGCTCAGAAAAGGTTTCCTTTTTGATAAGTACAGTGCTAATATTGACTGGTGGATAAGTTGATGCATGTTTTCAGGTCAATTCTTTTACTTTGAAATACACTGAACTAAATTGCAGTTCTCAAGATAACGTAGGATGAAATCATGGTGGTTAAAATGGGACTACAATAATGCATATGCTCGTGTATGTGTCCAGAAATTTGAGTGAAAAGAAATAAACTAAATTATTCTTAGCCAGAGAGTCTTCTCAAACTAAAATTCCCAGGATTCCTGTTCTACATGTCATGAATTGGCAATGTTCAACCAGTGGGAGGTTTATCAAGATATAATGCTACCCACATTTTACCTCCATCTTACAAATAATATACACACTCACAATATAAAATACTGGGGACAATATAAAATGCAGTTATCGCTCAATTTTCCAAGTAGGTATGTTCCTCGACAGAAATAGATGTTTCTTAAACAGAAAAACTGGTACCAGAAGAAGAAATAATATGAAAAGAATAGGGATATGTTGTTGTGGTGGTGGTGGTGGTAGTGTACGTTCAAATCATGTCTGGCTTTTGTGGCAACCCAAATGTGAACTTATCAAGGGTTTTCTGATACTAAGACTGTGCGACTTGCCCAAAGTCACCCTGTGGGTTCCCAGGGCAGAGTGGGAAATCAGACCTTGTTCTCCAGAATTGTAGTTCAATGCTCAAACCACAATGCCATGATGACTTCTATGTCAGAAAAAAGAGTAGTTTGGACAGAACCCTCATGCCACTAACTTTAGGAATAGACAGGGGAGAATGAAATAGCAGTAGCAGGAATCCAATGAACCTTTTTGAGATCAGTGAACAGCTTCTTCCAAAAGGTATTGTGGAATGACTTTCTCTCTCACTGGTCTCTGCTTTTTATGTTTTCGATTTTTATGTCCAAGGTTCGTACTTGCTGGCAAAAAGGACAAAAGACTGACTTCCAATTGAATGAAATTCCACAGTCTATGAGTAGTCATAATGAAAGGTGCCCTTAGAGATCCAATTGACACCAACACTCCTGTCATTTCAGCATCCTGTCAAACCATGACTTTTTGTTAAAGCCTTGGAGACCTAATTGATTTTGTCCAATTTGCACATTTGCTATGGTCAGCATTATTATAAGTGGTTTTCACTTTATTCCTTTAAATAGGGTATAAATCTCCCAAAAGGGATATACATTTTAATGAAATAAGAAGTAAATAAACTTCCCACTTTTTAGTAAAAACTGAGGGAAGAGATCATAAAAAAACCCTCCTGTGTGATCCTTCTCAGAGTTGGGGAAAATTATTCCTTTTTAGTACTACTCCCAGAATGTCTGGGCCATGATGAATAGTGTGAGAAATAGTAGTCCAAAAAATGATATGTCTGAAACCTGATTTTTATAACCAGGATAGGGGAGTTAATCTTTACTTGTTCAATTCTCACAGAGAACCCTGAATGATTTCAGAGCCCTTGCTTTCCATGTGATTATGAGAACTGTCCCACCTTTTCAATTTCTCTTCCTCCAGTATTTAGGAATTATTTTTGAAAACAAAAATGATTGCACACAAATTCTTTGTTTTTGGAGAAAGTCCCACTCAGCAACCCAGAACATTGAATGTGATCCTGCATCGGGAGACGTATGTACATCATATAGACACATTTCTATAGATATGTCTCTTAATGTTTTGTTTTAGTTTATATCTTCAATTTGTTTCTGACATATGGTAATCCTAAGGCTATTATAGAGCATCCTGGGGTTGAGATTGTATGGCTCACAGAAGGTAGGTTTCCATGACCAAACAAATGAAACCCTAGCCTCCACAGTTGTAGTCCCACACTCAAACTACTACATTAAATCGGCTATCAATGCTACCCCATTGCAATCCATCCTACATAACCATGATGATTGGGGATGAGTTCAAATATTTTTGGTAGTTAGATTTGCTGCACCAGGCATCTATGGAGATTTTTTTCCATGTTGCTGGAACCACAACATGGAGATGTAGTCAGGAAAATAGATGACTAGATCCCCATGCTGTGGTTCCAGCAGCATGAAAATTACTAAGCTGTGTTGCCTAAAAGGTGAGCTGGAGAGAATTTTGTTCATTGCATGGTTGGGGAAAAAATGTAATGAGCAACTGATCCTGCAATGGTCACAAAAATGAGTTGTAGTGACATAAGCCTGACTTCTGTAAATTGTATGCAGAAAACAGTATAGTTTGAACCCACACAAACTTACAAAGAAGTCCTGTAGTGTTAGGACCTATCTATTTGTATACATGACTATCTATTTTTTTAGTAGTGACTATTTTTTTCTCAATGGGAGGTCTTGATGAGTGTAGATACCTGTAAGCATTCTTTGCAGCACTGGAATTGGAAAGGTGAGCAACTTGGGAAGCTGAAGAGTTTCTTGGGAGAAATAAGCAATAGAAATACAATAACTGACAGCACAATCAGAATGTGTAAATTACTCAACATTTCTTTAAGTGCTAACAGAATCAATGTCCCAGGGTTAACAACAGGTTCACTGCAATTGAGATGTGCTAGCTGAGTGCTTGCTGAGACTGTTGCATATAAGTTTGTAGTAAGCCTGTGTTGATTTGATGAGGGTTGGAGAGAGAATTTGCACATAGTGTAAATGCTGTGTTTGTACTATTATTGCAATTTAGAAAGAAAAGCCTTCTGGTTGGAACAAACAGCTTTGTGTCTGTGCTGTTTATCATCCTGAGGAGACTACTTCACTGCAAGAAAATATTTGGCTCGCTAAGAGAAGAGTCCCTTTCGCTATGCAACTGGGAATTTCAAGCTGTTTTGAACCTCTGACATAAGTCACCTCACTACAATATGATAAACTGAAAAACACAACCCAAAGAAATTCAAGAGGGAAAGGGGCAGACAAACAAGTTCTTTTGCAAGGAAAACTGTAGAATGAGACTCATTGAATCATCTTTTTGAATGGGGAGTCTACAGATGGGTGCCAATGAATCTTCTCTAATTGGAACTAACAACAGGGTTTAGTTCCAGATTTCAGTCCACTGTTAGGACACAATCTTTGAGCTGATATTTTTTAATAGGGTGGGCACATGGCAAGGATAACAGCAGTCCTGTGCCATTGATACATGTGGGAGAAATATGACTTTTTCTATCCCTGCATGGCAATGTGTACCTGCTGAAATTCCCTCCTTTGGGCAAGAGCTAAAGGACCCCTCCTCCTTGACATCTGCTCACCCTATTTTCAAGATGCAACAGTTGAACCAATAATGCCAGATCTTAAAGCACTACAGGTCTAAATAGCATCAAATCCAGATTATTCTTTGTAATGCCACAGCAGCAGAAAATCTCTTTCATTATTTTCCCCCCTTACAACAGTTTTCTAGCCTATATAAATTTGCTTGACTTCTTGGCCTTGGTGTCCTAGATATTAAATCACTACCTGGTTATTAGTATTTCAAGATTACAAATGCATTTAAAGAGGGATTGTGCTAAAATCTTCTTTATGTCCAGCAGAGTGAGGCAGACAACAGGGTTTAGCCAACCAGCGTCGTGGGCTTCTGTAGCCTCTCTTCTGCCCCCAGCTGCTATTAAAATTCTAGCAGTCATTGCCATAGATGGATTATCAAAGGCATAAAATACAAAAAATGTGCAATATTTGTGTGAGATGTGGATTTTTACAGCACAGACGATTAATGCACCCAAAGCTTTAGAAAGCTTGCATAACATCTCTGTGCAAGACTTTGTTTCCCAGTGATACTATGTGGAATTAAAGCTGATATAAGAGTAGAACTAGTACTGGACAGCGAATAAATATTTGAAGCAAGCACTCTTGCTGGGATGTGTCATTCAAGAAAGAAAGTTTTCTAAGCTCCAGATGGGTCCATGCAGGTTTTATTGGAATGTAATCCCCATCTTTCCTTGTTAGGAACAAAAACTACAACATCAGGAGTGCTATACCTTTAGAAGAAAACTGCCCCTTTCTCATTTCCAGAAAACATTATAGTTCAAAAGCTTGAAAACAGTACATGTGAATAGGATCTTGGGGATCTTAGTAAACCACAAGCTAAATGTGAGTCAATAATGTGATGAGGTGGCCAGAAATCAATGTAATTCTAGGTTGCATCAACACATGCACAGTGTTCAGATTGAGGGAAGTTGTACAGTGGACCCTTTACTTTAAACAAGTATTTAGACATGCTTCACCAAAAGTGCGTGTGTGGGGGGGGGGGGGGAGGTTGTACAGATGCTTAAATAACTATTATTTCTCTTTGGTGGAAGTTGGCCATAGAGTCACAGTGAAGACATAGAAATTTCTACAGAAAAGATACCAAATCTACAAATAACCAAATTCAAAAAAGTTAAACCTGTAAATGTGGAGAGCCGACTTTAATGTCACCCTATTTAGCTTTGACCACCCAGAGCATAGGATCAACCACCTCTTGCGGACCCACTAATCTTGCTTATGATTATGGTAGAACTGAGAGACAGGCTTCTTCTGATGACTGCAAGCCCAGGCAAACTCATACAGGGAGATACATTTTGTCACATAGCCAGGACCTGAACCATATATGGCAGTGGTTCTCAATCTATGGGTCCACAGATGTTTTGGTCTTCAACTCCCAGAAATCCTAACAGATGGTAAACTAGTTGTTGCAGACGAAAACACTTAGAAACCCGTAGGTTGAGAACCACTGATAAAGAGCTTTACAGGTGATAACCAGTACTTTGAATTGTGCCCAGAATCAATCTGACAGCCAGTGAAGCTGTTGCAACAAGGGGGTTGTGACATCCCTTTAGCCAGCTCTAGTTAACACTCTGTCTGTAGCTCTTTGGACTAGCTCATGTTTCCAAAAACTCTTCAAAGTCTGCACCATGTAAAACCATGTTACAGTTGTCCAAATAGGATGTAACTGAGGCATGCACTTTTGTAGCTAGATCTTTGGTTTCAATTAATGAGTGCAGTTGGAACACAACTTTTAACCATGTGAAGACACTCCTGGCCACCACATAAACCTGAACCCCTAAGTTCAAGGCAGACCTGTGACTATCCCCAAATTTTGAACCTGTGTCTTTAGGGGGAGTGTAACCCCATTTTACGCAGACCGGATTCCAAAGCAATTTTTTTTGCTAGTGGGGATCATAATTCGTTAGATGTCTTTTCCACTAGAGGCAACTGAACTATTATATTGAAGATGCACTCTTTCCTGTTTCTATAGATCTCACCACTGTATTTTGTTATTGAGAGAACTGTTGTATGTTGCCACTACCACTGCCAGTTCTACTGTGTCTCTCATCCAAGCAATCAGTTTCTCAATCCATAAATGCATCAACCAACTGTATATACTCTTGTATAAATTGGCCTCAGGTATAACTCAAGATTAAGTTTTGGAGCCAAACTTATGGATTTTCATGTAATCTATGGGTATGTTGAAGGTCATCCCACAGAGAATGGAAAGCATGAGTGCTGCTTCAGGGCATCAGTGGCCCTTGGCCATTGTTGTCATCTTCTTCCCACCCAGACATTCAAAAAGAGAGGAGCAGGAGCGGGATAGATAAGGTTGGTGCTTTTTAAAGTTTTCCTGGGACAGACTAAGCTCTTGCCTTTTCCTACTTTACTTAGAATCATAGAATCATAGTTGGAAGAGACCTCATGGGCCTTCCAGTCCAACCCGCTGCCAAGAAGCAGGAAAATTGCACACAAAGCACCTTCAAGGCATGGTTTCCTATTTTGCTAACAGTTAAAGTGTAGCACTTACACTGAGCCAAGATTTTTGGCTCTAATTCGTTGACTAAAAATTCAAAAGGTTTACATGAGTGTATAATGTATACATTATAGACAAACAAATTCATTTATGGCACATCTATTGGGTAGGGGAGTGGAGAGAACAGCTCCACAGTCGCAGCTTAGAAGTCAATTAATTTCACCAATTTGAATTTTCATTACATTCAGGGGTGTTATATGGAAAGGTCATGAAAGGATTCTTATTTCGTTAGTTAGTTATGACTTTGAAGTTTATTATTTCAAGCTAAGCAGCGACAGTTCCTGCTGTGTACTATATTACCACTGAATGAGTAAATATACTTCCTTTTCATGGAAAGGTGGGTTTGTTCATTCTTTGGCTTGATTAAACGTGCTTTGCTGGCAAGGCATCAAGAGTTTTCGCAAAGAAAGGTATGCAGATCTATTTTAATAGGTGCCATATTCTGCCATTTTCAGGCTCAAAATAGCAGGACTGCAGTATTATATGGCACTTTATGTAAACAACTTCTCACTGTAGTCATTTGCTGCTCACTTGCATCATCATCATCATAATCATCTCCCCCATTTTCCCTCAAACCAAAAACTCAGAATGCCTTACAGTATTAAAGCAATACTGTGAAAGATTGGAATTAATATATAATTAAATAATATATAAATTAGAACATCTTTTGGATAAGAAAAGATTAAAAAGCTCCCTATTAAAAGCTTTCTCCTTAAAAACAATTTGCAGTTGGTGAAGTATTTGCCTTTTCTTTTCGATAGAATGAGAGCAGGCAAGTCTAGTGAGGAAGGGACTTGCACAGACTTGGGGCAACCATTGAGAAGCCCATGTCTTATTTTTCATCAAACATCTTTGTGAATGTGGCATGAGAAAGATAGCAGGCCTTTCCCAAAGATTTCAGGCCCTGGGAACTTTCTTCATGGGAAAACACTGTATTTCAGAGACTTTTGGTGCTCTCATAAGATTATATTTTAAAAAGTGTGAGTGGTAAACACTAAACGGGATTGTGGAGGAATGTCTGAAGGGATTCAAAGTGCCTCTGCAGTCTTCCTGTAGTGATATGAAATATCTATGTTTTGATTTCTTTTCATTTCTCCATGTCACTTCTGTTTTCTTCTTATTTTATATTGGGTGGCAAGACTTTTAAGGTTGTTCCACATAGAAATTTATGCATGTTTGGATGCCTTCTTTTCTGATAATATGCACACAACTGTATTTAATGTACGTGTATGCACTGATCAAAGCATGTTTGCATGCAGTGTTCAAAGACATACAGTTTTACCTAGGTGCATTGATCTTGTGAACAATTCAAAAGGAACAATGACAAATGAATATATCACATGCAGTTTCTTCCCAGTGATGGGGAAGTGGGTCTGTTGCCACAGAGATGCTAAACCCACTCTATGTTTTATGCCTTCCCCCTCCACAGATGTTTCAGGATGTGCTGCAGCATTCTTAGTGCTAAATCTCTCTTATGAAAAGGATCCAAATACTACCTGTAACATCTGCAGGAGGAATAGCTCTTCTGCCCTTAGATGTAGGAACCTTGCTTTCATAGTTCTTTGGTTTGAATCCAGTGGTGTCTTTGCCCTACTCACAAATAATATTTCAGGTTAGCACATTCCAACAATATTCTCTTATTGTTGCTGGTCCTTCACACACACGCACAAACACACACACACACACACACACACACACACACACCTTCCTGATGGAAATTGCCTCCCAAGGAAATTGTTAGGGCCTCCAGGCAATTCAATCCCAGGAAGTTACCACAGAGTCCTACAAAGAAAACCTCTCACAGTCCTCCAATAATTGCTATAAAGATTAGGTCCTCCAAGGTGAGTTGGTGGTATGCTGGGCCCAGAAGTCAAAGTCATTTAATGGCATTCGGTTGTATGTGTGCTTTGAAGTGACCATGGTCCAGTTGAGAACATATCCCCTACAGATACTGGGGTCTTCCATTGTACAACTAATTGCACAAAAAAGCTTGGAATACAGAAGGGGAAAGACCATTTCTGTTTTGATTTACAATTCTCCAAAGCCATATTTGTTTCAGCTCAGTTGTTTTGCTAATATGCTAATAGCTGCTTGAAACCACAGTGGACAGGAAGAAATAGTGAGGCAGGTCTATTCAGAAGGGTTGCTCTGTCCTTGATTTGCATAAATGCTCCTTCACACCACTGCCTCCTGATATTTATTTCACATCCTTTAATAAAGCAATGCCCTTTTTGGGGTGGGGGTGGGGAGGCATTGGCACAAAGGGGTTCATCCCTCAGATTCCAATTAAATTCCATAGGAAATTTTCTATAATTAAAACCTATGCATTATTGAGGCAGAACCTCTGGAACGAAGGGAGTAGAAACTAATTAAAAACCATTCCCAATCACTCAGTTCCTGTGGTCTATTAAATTATTCCCTGATTGACAATATGCACTGATGTAGAAGAAGCCGTAGTTTACTGAAGAAGTAAACTCTCTCACACACATATGCACACACACTTACAGAAATGTCAATTATTATGACAGGAGATAAGATTTCACAAGGGTAAATACAGGATTGCTATTAAGATCATTGACTGTTCCAGTGATTTGATTAGTCCAAATTGCTTCTAGTATTTAGGATTCCAATCGGACAAGCTAAACATTTTGAACATAGTTATTTTTTTCCTGCAAATGGGTGATGAAATCTATTGAGAAGGGAAATTTAGCACCAGCACAGAATTTTCTTAACCAAAATTTAGGTGTGTAACTGGGATTAAATCTCCCCAATTCCCCCAGCTATTCTGGCTACAGGGTTTTGGTGTTGTTGTTTTTTTGGCCGCCCGGGGGGGGGGGGGACACGACATAATCAAAGCAACTCTGTGAATACTGTAAAGACCCCAAATTTTATCTGATCTTGGAAGCTAAGCAGATACTGTAGCGACATTTCAGAGGAATGAACTTGCAAAAACCACCCTGAATACCCTTGTCTAAGAAACCACTATTAAATTCATGGGGTCAGTATAAGTATGAGAGGAAGTCATAGGGAGGAGGGAGCCAGCTTGTTTTCTGTTGCCCTGGAGACTAGGATGCAATGGAACAATGGCTTCAAACTACAAGAAAGGGGATTCCATCTGAACATTAGGAAGAATTTCCTGACTGTGAGAGCTGTTCAGCAGTGGAACTCTCTGCCCCAGAGTGGAGGCTCCTTCTTTGGAGGCTTTTAAACAGAGGCTGGATGGCCATCTGTCGGGGGTTATTTGAATGCGATTTTCCTGCTTCTTGACAGGGGGTTGGACTGGATGGTCCACGAGGTCTCTTCCAACTTTATGATTCTATGAGATGACTTGACAGCATATACATACACATTTTCCTCCTTTGGCCCGAGCTGAGCGAATGACACATTTAATAAGTTTCTCACTAAGAAGTCTACAGAGATTTTTTTTAAATTGTCCACTTTGGCTGAGGAATTCTGAGACATGTAGTAAAAAAGTAACTTCTCCAAGGTCTCAACACCAGGCTGGTTATTCAACTCAACATCCTGAGCCAGCATCTTAGGCTAGAGGACACCAAATATGGGGAAAACCATTCTCATTAGGATTCCCAATTGTTAGGATTTGACCCTTCTTCATCATTCCTCATGTGGTATGGAAGGAATCTCACAGCAAGAACACTATATTGAATAGTGTTTTTGTATATGCATTTTCCTCAATGAATATATTTAATGTTTTATATTTGAATGACACATTCCTTATTAATATAGTTGATGCTTGATGTATCATGCTTACTGAGGGTTGGCCCTTGCAGCATGGGGCTGTCCTTTGGTCTACTATTTCCCCCCTGAGATAACAGAATCTGGAACAGTCCTGAACTGGCACCTCTAGACATAGAACTTGAGCTGTAGAGCTGTCTAAGCATTGCCAATGCATGAAGATCCAAGAAGGAGCTACCTAGGTACACATTTTTAATATTATTATTATTGCATTAGTTAAGCAGTATCAACCACTTCCTCACTTTTTGTCAGGATCTGACAACACCTGGCTTTTTTGCTTCCACTTTGAAAAGAACACAGAAGGTGGTCTACTGTTTTGCCCCTTAGATACTAGGGTCTCAGATAGACCTGAACTGGCACCTCTAGACCTTGAGCTGTAGTGCTGTCTAACCATTGCCAATATATGCAGACCCAAGAAGGAGCTACATAGATACACATTGTTATTATTATTGCTTTAGCTAAGCAATATCAACCAATTCCTCAAATATGCTGTCGTTTTTTTGTCAGGATCTCACAACACCTGGCTTTTTTTACCTCCACTTTGAAAAGTATACAGAAGGTCAGAAATGCTGCTGACAGCCTCTATGTTAACAAACTCTCTTGTGGGTAAATTAAAGTGAGGCTATGAGGGTTCAGACAGCAGGTGTTATGTACAAATGGGACAGCTGCAGTGTTGCAAGGACCCTAGTATAACTAGTCACCGGTGGCCCATCTGTGGAAGAGCTGAGGACTCAGAAACCATAACTGAGGTCTCTGGGTAATCATCGGCACTGAAAACTCATGCTGTTGGATTTCACACTAATGAGGAACAACAGGCATGTTTCAGAAGGATGAAATCACAGTGGTAGACTTCTTATTCACTTGTATCAAGAGTCCTGCACCTCTGCCACTGACAAGCTATTCTTTGCTACAGTCAATAACCAATAAGCCATGGAAAAATTGGAGACCACTAATGCCATTCCTCAATTTGAAATGGTTACATGCACTTATATAAAAATCCTTTTTTGGAATTAAAGCTCTCAAATTGCCCCCATTGGCAAAACCTTTAGTTGCCTTTTGGCAAAAACATGGAAGTACAGAAATGGCACAAGATCTGTCAGTTTTCCATGTACATCAAATCTTGGTGATTTATCAGGGCCACTTAGATAAGAAACACACCCTGTAGACAGAGGTTAAACCATCCATAACTGACTTGATTTGTGGAATCTTGGGGCTGTTTTTAATCTTTGAAAAGAAATGCTTGCAAAGAATGCTGGCTGGAGAATTTTGAGAGTTGTGGTACAAAAGAACAACGTTTCCAAACGTTGCTTTTAAAACACGAAGAAAGGTATCACCTAGTGGACATTTTAGACTTTTCTGATGGTCTGAATGGTAAGCATTCATATATGGCAAAAAAGCCCTGAAATTGAGCTTTATCTCTTTTCTACCTCTTGCCACCCATTAAGAATTGTGTCTCAGACAAATATTCATAGTGTAAGTCTATACTCAGACAGTTAGATAGCATTTGTGCAATACGCCTGTCTTTTGAATACTTCTATATGCCAATGTGGCTGGTTATTTGTCCCATTTTGCAATAAGGAGCATGTATTAGTTGTTTCTGTGACTCCAGTAAATACAGGAGTACATTGTAAGCAGTAGCACTAAAAGTTGTGTACTATTCAGAAATGTATACCTGCGTGGTTGGCATCATGTTTTTTAGTCAACCCATTGTACTACATCTTGAATGGTGAGTCAACATGTACGTAAAAGCTATCTATTTTGGACCTCTTCTCTGGCCATGACTAGCACTTTGCCTACTTGTAGTCTTAGATAAATCCAACCTATTTTCACATTGTTACTGCCATAGGATTTGTTTACACTGTCTTCATAACCTGGTTTCATCCAGAAGTTGCTCCTGGACATCCAGATGGTGTCCAGAGACCTCCAGTTGGTGATGTAGGGTAAAACCAGCTAACCTGGTTTTCTCTTGTGTTAGGAAACATTGGAAATGCTCCAGAATTTTGCAAAGCCACAGAGCCTTGCATTCCAGGCTAGTGTAGACAGAGGATCAGTTCTAATTTGAACTGGTCCACTGTCCTCACAGATAGGTGCCACCTTTGCCTTGTACCTGCAGATTGGGGCCACATTCTTGCTGTACCCATGGCAGCAATGATCTGGGTGACCTTAGATTTTAGTAACCATCTAGATGGACTCCCATATAAATAGTGAGGTTATCTTAGCATACTGCACACCAGACAACAGTCTTAAAATACTAATTAGTTAAACAAACCTATTTTTTCATCCTTAAAAAAGAGGCCTTCTACCTTATCTGCTTCTCAGTTACATTAACAATGCTGTTTACTCAACCATTTTATTTCTCATGTAAATATTTTGACAAGGTATTAGTCCTTTGCTACAGTTTGGGTATACCCTTCATTGGGGCTGTCTATAACTCAGAATGACAGCAGCAGTTCCAGGCCTTTGGGAAGTTCCCTGCGGGAGCTGTTTACATTTTTTAATTGCTTACTAATGCAAAAGTATTATTGCTGGTCTACAATAAATCATGACAATTTGGCCCCACAAGAGGTTCTGAAATACACAAGATGCTATAATTAAGTGATATTAATAGGGCTGCAATTAATATAATGGAGCTTTTTAGAAGGTTAAAAACAACATCTCCTTTCCCTGAACAGAAAGAGGCAAAGAAATGTGAAATATTATGTTTTGATTGCACTGCAGTATAAGAAAGAAAGAAAAATAATAGATTAAAATCAAATTGTTAGTCCTAAATCCACTAGTTTCACTGAATTAACGGGTTTTATCTAAGAGTCGACTTCCATCCTTAAATCCATCACTTTATTTTTTTCTCCAAGAGTGGAACTGGAAGTGGTTCACAAAAGTCAGAAAATCACTTTTATACACACACACACACACAAATGCAAAATTCAAACAGTATTAATCATCATTACAATATTTTAAATCTTGCTTTAAAGCAAGGATTAAAACAGAACAGCACCATCCAAAAGCCCCTTTCTTGTTAAAAAATCAATTTCCAAAACCTAGAGAAGAAAGTTTTGTTGTCAAAGGGACAACAGAGAAGGATTCATCCTTACTTCCTTAGACCTTCTCTTTTGTTTTCATATCTATGAAAATGATTGGAATTGTGAACGGACCAATGGAACAACTATGGATTTGATATTGTATTGCGTGATTTTAATAACTGTTTTTAAAATATGTTGTTAGCGGGTGGGTTTTAATATAAATATTATTGTATTATCAATGTTTTAATTTTATGTTTATGTCCAAATGTCATTCTATGCTTTATGTTTAATATAGTTAAGTTTTTAATTTATAGTTTTATGTTATTGTCTAGTTATATGTCTTGATTTTCACATGCATATATGGCATTGAATGTTGCTATTATTATGTTGGAAACTGCTTTGAGTTCCCTCAGGGGGAGAAAAGTGGCATATAAATGCAATAAATAAATAATAGTAAAGTGCCTCTCTTAACCCTAGACAGTCCCTTCAATTTTCCTGATATTTTCATAGAGATAGGAGTACTTCCCAGAGAACCTAGGTTGTTGGACTTTTTACAGACCATTGTACAAAATAGAATAAAAAGCAACACTAACATGATTTAGTCTCAAATAACTTTGATTTATTTATTTATTTATTATTTAAACCATTTATATGCCGTCCTTCTCACAGCATATAAACTCAGGGCGGAGCACAGCCTATATACAGCAAACATTCAATGCCAAGACAAGAATTCATATAAGCTTTAATCTCAATGATTAAAATACACAATTTAGAACCATCTTGGTCATCTGCATTTAATCAAATTGGCCTGGTAATCTTTCCTAAGAGTGTCCTAGAACAATGCTTCCTTAAAATCTATACCCAGAAACCCTACACTGGGAAAACCTGTCTCTGGACCAGAGGATAAATGGACAATATCAGATACTGGGTATGAGATACACAAAACTCAGTTGCAGAACATTTCATCTTGTGATTCAGAACAGTAGTCATTGAACAAAGAAAGATTGGAAAGAGAAACTGGAGAATTGGGATATATCCCAAAACTCCAAACCATCAACAGTGGTTTAAATGGAGACAATGGTTTCCTGGCATACTACACATATTATAACAGAAGTTAACACCACAGCCTCATGAGGGCTCTCTTACTCAGTTCATTATATCTCCTTTCTTGCTCCCAGCCAGCACCACACTACATTCTAATAATTTTATTCACCATTTTTATGGTTATCTACTTGCTTAGCTTTAGGCAATATATTTCTTCGGGCTTTTATCCCCCAAGGACTATTGCTAAACCGAACTTGACATCTCATCACCATACCCACAAGTTTTGCATTTCTATTGCTATTCACACTCCTTCATAACTATAAAGGTCAATTCTTAGGGACTTCACCTCATCCATCTGAAGAAAAAGACTTAAGTGTTTGCATGTTGTCAAAACACTTTTTTTCTTTTGTGGAACACTTCACACTTCTAGAAAGTTACAGATTTCCAAACTGTGGCCTCATCTTTGTTCAGTCAACACAGCATTGTAGATGCACAATTGAATAAAGCCAATTTCTATTAAGTCCTCAATGACTGTGATTACTTTCATAGAATGGGTTAGAGCATAAACTAGGACATAAGGCACAAATATTTATGCAAAAGCTTACAGAGAGACTAAGTTTCAAATGTGTTAGGCTTTGTAATGCCAACAGATTTGCAACTGTGTTTGCAAGCGGTTTGTTTAATGTATTATCGCTGTGTTTTGGGCTTCTCCAGAGGTGTTTCAGACTTCTCTTTTTTCCCCTCTCCCCCCTCTCCCCCCACCCCCAGTAACATGGAAACCCCAGTTGCCTGTGGCTTTTGGACACTTGACAATGTCATAGCTAAGAATGTGGTGAGAAAATAAATCCCTACATTCAAGTGAGGAAGGGCGGGGGAAGGACATAAAATCCCAGATCTGCCTCCCCCTTATATCTTAAGTAAGCTTCTCTGATCATAACTCAGTCAAGTCAAGATTTCAAGCTGTTTAACACAATCTACCAGAACAAAAACAAGCTGCAAATTCCCCATCTTTGCCTAGCTTAACATAAAAAAGGCAGTCTGAAAGAAATGAAAAGGGATTCCTTGGGGAAGAGAAGAGATGTGTTGATTTTGGTTGAAGGACTGCCGTCTCCTTGACCTGGAGCCACTTATTGTGTGTGTACTGTACTCATGCCTGGGCAGGATCCAAAGAATATTCCCAAACTATGTGATAAATAATTAATATGATGCATTTGGCAGGCTATATGCTGTGAGAGCAAAGGGACAGTGATCAAACCTGCCAAGCTGCATTTTGTATATTGTGCCCTTTTCTGCTAATGAGGGATTTGCCACAGGTTTCATCTCAACCTTCTTGGCCATGATCTACCCAACTGGTGACATTCTATTGAATGTAATAAAGCTTTTCCGTGCCCTTGACTCTCCCCCACTTTTTTTTGTAGAACCTGCCCTTTCCCAAAAGAGGGATTTCAATTCTAGCAGCCAACAGTGACTCACTTTATCTCATTTATCTCACTGTAGTTTGCAAACTGCTTTGATATGAATTACACTGATGCACTGGGAGTTTTCTGGCAAGTACTTTAATCTGTAATTACATGTGTATCTGTATAGCCTCTTTTGGAGCATTGTACATGCAACTACAAATCAAGATCCGAAAAAGTGACTTTGTTCTTATGTACACGCATATTTCTGTACAGAGCATATTTTTACCTTTCTGGCCATTATCCACTAATCACTTCTTCTTCTTGTGAAGACTTCATGCATGATTACAGGGATTGAACACCAGTTTACTTGCTAACATGAAACTAAGGTATCTGGGTTCAAATCTCATCTGAGCCCTGGAGTTCATTGGATCACCTTAGATAAATCAGTCTTTCATCCTGACTAGCCCCATGGGATTCTCGTGTAGGTAAAAGTGTTATTGTACAGTTCTGTAAACACCACATTGAAACCATACACAGAATTTTCACTTTTCGAGGCAGAAAAATTTATATACTGTATTTTGAGCAGAGCCTTTTTCTGTGCTAAAAAACCCTGTTTTCTATGAAGAAAATGATATTATCTGAATACAAAAGTGCAAATTTTACAAGAATATGTCCCAAACTGTTAATAGAGTAAATCTTTGCTATTATATTCAGTAAGCTGATGGGCCTATAATTACTAGGATCTTACAACAACCCATTTCTTCCAGCCATGAAAGCTGAAAGACCTCTCACAGTGGAAGTACATTAATGAGAATTATCTGTTGGTTCCCTTGAAGAACATATAAAGGTTTTTGGGCTAATTACATCCCTGTACAGCAAGCACTATTCCTCATTCTTTGCTAAACAAATAGTTAAAAAAGAAAACTAACAACTACTCTTTTATGAACCAGCTGCCTCATAACAGTAGGGCCATCCCTACAAAGAAATAGATTTTCCATTCCCACAATTTTTCCATTTTCAAATATTTGACCATTTTGTTCCTGTATGTTTTTCGTACAAGTATTAGGTGATAACAAGGGTCAGAGCTTGGGAAAATTGGGAAAATGTTTCTATCTTTTAATTTGACACATTGATCTAATGCATCACTGGATGGCAAGGATGGAACTGAAAATAAAGACATTTTCCTACTTTCTTGTCCAACTCTGGAGGGAGCTTCAGTTTTGCTGCTGGATCAGCTGTAATACTGCAACCGCATGGCATGAAGCAACTGTCTCTCCCTCCTCAGTTTCCAGTGCTGTTTGCGCTTCGTTTCACAGAACATGTATATGTGATTCATTGACATCTGTTAAGGAGGCAGTGGAGAGGAAGGCATACATATGCAATTGCAGTGAAGAATGGCTGAATTTCAATGAGTTTGCCACTCCTGTTACAAAGCCCTTCATTATGTGGCCTTTTGCTGGGGCCTGTGATAGCCAACACCCTACATATTTCATATCCTTTGGAAATCCCAGTGGTTTTTTTTTAAACCAGTGCTTTCACTTGGGAAGATTTGAAGTAATGTGGCCCTTGTCCACTTAACCTAATTCCTCTTTTAAGCCAAATTAGAGTTTAGCCATGGATCAACTGGATTTACCTAGGTGTTGACTCTCTATTCAATAGTTCGCTGACTGGAAAATTGGAATACAATAAAATTAATCTAGATTTAAAAGGGGAAATGGGAGATATTATAAAATAAGATAATATTAATTTAATGTAAAAAGGAATGACATTGGGGAGAGATTAAGGTAACAATCTAATGATGAATTTACAAAAAAAGAATTGGAATTCTAGTCAAAATGCACAAACTGTTGATATGAAAAAGAGCAGTTGTGTATTAATATTAAATGTGTTGGTTTATATATAGCAGAAGCTGAGATGTAATCAAGTAGGACAAGAAGTACATGTTTGATAGTTGTCTTTGCTTGTGAGGGGAAATGTCAGTTGTGTTTTTATTTTTTGTGTATGTTTTCATTATTTAACTGTTTTATTTTATTTTAAGCAGAGGGAATAGAGATTAGTTGTTTGTCTGTGTTGGTAGGAATGGAAGGGGATGACGGGGTGCGATATTATGTGGTTCTTACTTTAGAGTTTATATTTGTTGTTGTTTTTTCTTAACTTTAAATAGGTAGTGAAAAAAATAAACATAAAGTTAAAAATAGTTGTTTGACTGGGTCTATTTGTCGCAGCAGATGCCTCTTAAAGAGCCAGACCCAGTAAAGAGTTAACAAAAGTGTTTGTTGTCCACAAAGTCTCTGTGCTCAAAAACCACTCAAAGGAACAAAAGGCACTTGAAAGTCAGTAAAAAGTAACTCAAAAACAGCCTAATTGGCATAAAATAACAGTCTTTGTGAATAACGCACGCTTTAACCTAGTAAAATGCACGCTAGCAAGATGCAATGGAAATAACAAACAGGGAAAAACACAAACGGAGCAGGAACAAAAGCCTAGTCAAGAGAAGTTCTGAGTCATCACTGGTGGGCCGTCCTTAAGGGTTGAGCAGCAAGCGTAGTCAGGGAAACCGGATCAAGTAGAGGGAGGAGGCAAACAACTATACGAAAAGGCAATCCAAGGTCCAGGAAGGAGCTAATACAGGGGAATAATACACAATGTAACCCCCCAAAAATCCAACTCTCCACCCTCCTCCATACTGTACCCCACTCTTGCAGGCAGACAGCATCTGGCACTCACAGTAGTCCAAAGGAATTCAAACCACGCCAAATGTGGTACGGGCAGCAGCAGCGACTAAACATAAAAGCACAATAGTGAAGTCCCCAAACTCTTATCACAAACCCCAACTGGAGCAGCAGCATCCCAGTCCCGAGAAGCAAAGCAGTTTCCCAAGTCACTTTACTCCGTACAGGAATCAAGATTCACAGGATGCAGGATACAGAAATTCAGAGTCACAAGTCCCAAATGCAACACCTTGCCAGGCGCAAAGTGAAGCGCCCAAAAGCCCACATTTTATTAGTCTCCTATCTCGGACCCACCCGAGCCTGACGACGCCCGTCATTAGCGATCTCAGGTGCGGTTGCCTCAGCAGCTGCAGACTCTTGACCATTCCTCCAGGTCTTCCATCTCCTGTCAAGACTTAGTTCCTCCCAGCAGTCATCAGGATAGCCCGGGGGCTATTCATTGTCATCAGAGAACCCCAAAAAGGTGTCACTGCTTGTGGGTTCCTCACAAACAGCCTGAACTTCATGTACCCTGGCCCAATCCATCTCTGGTTCTTCATCCGAAGTATCTCCCTCACTCTGACTCCCATCCTCCCCAGGAAAGCCCTCAAAAGACTCTAAGTATTTGTATTATCCTTTTGCACTGGGAAATATCCTCTTCACTTTGTTCATGAGTAAGCCTTTTTCTCCCTCTCTGATGAATAGAATGGCTACCAAGAGCCCCATCCAACTCCATATTACTGTTAGATGCTGTTGGGCCTGTGGCTTTTGTGGCTTCAGGGGTTGTGGGTTGTGGCAGTGTGCAGGGATCTGTGTGATTTTCAGTGCGGGGCCAAGTTGATGAAACTCTGGAAAAGCAGTTAAGCGAATTTAGTTTTTCTGAGAGTCCAGTGGGTGGGAATTGAGACACCTGGCTTGCTGATTCTAGCTGTAGCTGTCAAAAACAAGCCTAGCTGTGAGTAGAGAAATTAGGGACCGCTTTGCGGGAGAGTACTTTTATAACGCCAATGAATAAGGAAGACCGATTGCCTAACGGGCTGGCAAGCTCTTCATCATAGGAG
This sequence comes from Anolis apletophallus, assembly GCA_030556195.1. Taxonomy (NCBI): domain Eukaryota; kingdom Metazoa; phylum Chordata; class Lepidosauria; order Squamata; family Anolidae; genus Anolis; species Anolis apletophallus. The sequence continues at coordinate 19,402,503 of JARBWK010000006.1, forward strand.
GATGAACCAACATCACCCCCCTGAGGCACAATGGAGCAACAGCAACGGTGACACAACTGGAAAGAACCAGGGAAAGAACCTGTGGCTCAACTGGAAGATCCTCCTACTATATGTTGTATATGCTGTATGTCACATATAAAAATGGCAGGGATTGTCTGCTTGTATGTGTACTGTAATCCGCCCTGAGTCCCCTTCGGGGGGATAAGGGCAGACTATAAATAAAGTGTATTATTATTATGTATTATTAGCCACTGCTTCATACATGATGCATCAGACAACCAACCATGAAAACTGCAAAATGGCAAAGATGTAAGGTCCAACCCAGAATGTGATTCAATTAAGGCAGAAATTGGTATGTAATGGCTTCATGAGGCTGACAAGACTGGTTTTTTATAACCTCGGTTTCTCTAGAATCCCCTGAACATCTTCAGTCTGACCTCTGAAAACATCTTGTGAAAGTGTACAGGAGAAGCAGTTCACCTTCTAAATTGGCTTCGGCAAAGTAGACTCCTGGACCTTTCTAGTTTTGTTTTGATTTTGGGGTATTTGGGGGCAATCCAGGCAATTCCTGAATGGTCTCCGAAGCTTCAAAATATCTGCCAGATGTTTTGAAGCATGCAAATTCAGCAAAAGATAGACTGGGCATGATCTCTTCACAAAAAAAGTTTACCAAAGCCTAAGACTAGAGTTTGTGCCTTGCTGATGTAATTTGTTTGCTGAGGAGCTGTTCATTGTTTTATATCAGGTCTACAGTAATGTTTGTTCCTGCTACACCTGTGCATCACTACCATTACCTAGTCAACCATTGGTAATCTCCACTGTATGTAACTTATCTCTCTGAGAATCAAGTTGCCAGGAATGGATAGGTAGGAAAGATTGGGGGAGGGAAGAGAGAGAGAGAGAAGGACCAGAAAAAAGAATGTGCAGGAAAGGCTGTGGTTGCCTTATATCTTAATGCTTTGTGTGCATGAAAGCTAATCAGATAATTTTGATTTGCAGTATGACTGTACTAGGTACTATTTGATGTTACTCCAGATCAAGAATTGGTTGTTCCAAATCAAAACTCATGCATGAAGGCCACACAAACAGACTGCATGACTGAACTACTCTGAGAGATTTGCTCTACTGCATTATGTTTTACTTCACCTTTATTAGGAGGCAGCCAATATTATGCAGCCATTGGAATAGTTGACAGGTAGCTTAAGGCAGACTTCATTGTGTCAACGCCCTGTGATAAATGCAAAGCCCTACAATACCAACTCCAGATTCTTTCTTAGCATTTCCAAATGTGTCAGAAAAAATCCTCCACTGCTTTTGTTGATGCAATTACAATTAAAGTGCAGTTTCTCCTTGCGCTTCCTAACCACCAACATATCCACTTTCCTTGTTGCATTAAAATGTTTAAAGAACACCCACAAACAATAAAATACACAAGAGATCTCAAGTGACAGTTGCTGTGTGTGAAATCGTTGGTATTTTAGATAATTGCATTCAAAAGTTCAGGCTCATAATAGATCACATTGATTGCCTATGGCCTGGACAGATGTGCAGCGGGGCTTGACTGAAGGGCAGGGATGGCTTTTCCCCTTGGCCTCTTAATGGACTGGCTTCTTGAAAGCTGGTTATAGTCATTCGTAGTGATGGGACCCCATTAAGAAGGCAGACATTTGACACACACACAACGGATGGGAGCACCTAATAAGAAAAGAGATACTGTAGCTATTAATTATCTTCCTCTGATGGATGTGGATGGTTTGGTCATGAGAGAGAGTCCAGGGACAAATGACTTATTGAAATAGAGCCAACTAAGATAGGGTGAAGAACATTGGGCAGCTGTAGAGCATTCAGCTTTCCCTTCTAATGCAAGATGCCTGAAAATTCCAAAGGAATTTTGAAATCCTTTCTCACACATAACAAGAAAAGCAAAATTTCCTGGGAGAGTTCCACACACATTTGTTGGAGGGAGGGAGCATTTTATATTATTGGTACTCAATAAATGTAATGCAGATTCAAAGCAGATTACCCATAGTAAGCCAAGCACATCCATGGGTCTTCTGAGTCCTTTCTTGTCTCATCAACCTCCTTGTTTCAGGGACTCAATATCATTAAGTTTGGTTGCTTTGTGTAATTTTTCCTGTAGTGAAGTTTGACATCACGTGTGTTGCAAAAGTAGGTATAGTTGGTGAAAACATATAAGGGGAGCATGTTCGGAATACTGTTGTCTTACACATGGGTAAATTCTTCTATAGAAGTATTTGGACATTTTTGTTCCATGGGGACTTACTTAGGTAATACCTCGTAGCTCGAGGATGATGGTCCTCTAGATGTGGTGTCTTGGCACTGGGTCCGTAGGTGGCTGTGGAGCACTATTCTTGATCTGCATCTTCTCCTTGGTCTTGGGTTTCAGTCTGCTGAGGTTAATTACCTTGCCATCTGTCCAATAGATGATTTCCACTCTGGTGGGAAGCTTTCGATCAACAAGATGAAGTATTATAGCGATGAAGATGGAAAATAAGGTTGGGGTTCTCAACCTGTGGGTCCCCAGGTGTTTTAGCTAGAACTCCCAGAAATCCCAGCCAGTTTACCAGCTATTAGGATTTCTGAGAGTTGAAGGCCAAAACATCTGGGAACCCACAGGTTGTGAATCACTGTTTTAGAGTGAGACTTAAAGTATTGACTGCCTCGTTGAAATGCTGCAGGTTAAAATTCCCAACAAAAATGATAATTTTTTGGCAAGTCTCAGCCTGAATGAGAAATGTTTGCAAATATTCTTCTCATTATCTTTCTTTGTGTGTGTATGTTTGTTTATGATAGAATAATACAGGAGTACACAATTTATTTTGAGAACATAAGAATGGGAGGTACTTGTTAGTATTTTTTAATTCTTGCAGCGTATGGTTGGTGATAAGGCCGATGTTGTGAAGCTTCTTGGATAAACCAGGACGCTGGGTCGGTAGTACAAAAAACAATTCTTTACTTACAAAAACAAATCCACTTCACTCTTCAGCACAATCTCTTAGAAACACGCAACAAGGACAGATAGCATGGTTTTATACAAAACGCCGAGGGACGCTGGTCTAGACGTCCTTCGTCACTTCCCACTCTACATAACCTGCTGGTTAACCCTTTCTGCTCCAGCAGTGTACATAGCATCTTTGCTCTGAGACAGCACCAGACATATACATACACAAATTCACATTTCACTCCTATGATACACTCTATTAATTCCAACAGTACTGAATAATTTGTTTTCAGCGTGATCTGGAAGTGAATATGGACCCTTACAGTATCATTTCTGGAGGGGAACTTTTCAGCCTAGTCTGCAAATATTTACAGAAACTTGTTGTCTTGTTTGCTTTTAGTCTACAGTTGATCTATCTTCCAGACTAATGATTAATCCTCTGTCCAAGTGTCTGAAAATCTGATTAATTGATGACCTTGAACAGTGACCCAGAAATAGGATCTCCCTCCCCTTGCTGCATTTAAAGTGATCTTTTGCAAGGCAAAGAAAAACCTCAGTCCTGGTGCATTTGGCAGGAAGACTTGCCATTTGATCTTCAGATTTCTTCCATGATAGTCTCTGCTCAAATGGCTTTCAGTAGACTTGATTGACCAGAAAAGGTTGAACAAAGGAATCTTCCTTATAGTGATTCGCACTTTTGATCCATCTGTCTCAGTACTATTGGTTTTGAGGACCAAACCATAATTGCGATGCAAGTCACAGCTATGGGAGGCTGGAATGCAAGGCTTTGCTGATTACCAGAATTGCTTCTTCTCTGGCTTTACTTCTTTGCTGTCATCTCCTTGTGCCCCCTTCTGTCTGTGCTGTGGCATAAGTAGCTATGGATCAAAAAAGACTGACAAAAGCGGAGTTTGGAAATGCTCTCCCTCCACCTCTTGTGCTGGCTGGGGGATATTTAGAGCTGTGACCCAAAAAGCTAACTTCCATGTCCTTGCCATAGCCTCACATCTTTCTGTTATAGTGTGTGTTTTGATTATAAGTTGTCTTGGCAACAAGCAGGTGGGGAAGAAGGAAAAGAACGACAGATAGAAGATAGATGTACTTTGGATTTCAAAATAATACACAATCCTAGATTTACTCTATGGAAGAAAGCAGCTTCTTATAAGTCAATACAAGACAGGTTTATAGTCAAAGGTTTGAATCATTTACACTTGCCAACAGACATTTTAGTGCCTCAAATGTTAGCCCTGCTTCCGTGGTATATTTGACCTGCGGATTCGAAAAATGGCATTCGTTTTTGCTCTAGTTTTTGAGATATAGAACTTATGCCATATATCAATTTCATCCGTTCACCCATGAAAACCATATTTAAGAAACTAGAACTGATGTGGTCAATGCAATTTTCTAAACCAGCACCCCAAATAATTCCAAGAACAGACCCAAAAACAAAGACACCAGCACAGTGTTATACCTTGACTACAAATTCCAAAATGTTGTCATGACAGTTGAAGTAGGGTAATAGAGACATAACAAAGTATTCTGGTAGAGCTCTTGGAATCCAGATAAAAATATAAGCAACATGCATACATTTTAATATCTGGTAATTCATTTAGAAATTTTGGAAAAGGTCATTAAGGCAACCTGATGTAACAAAACCATAAACCTTAGTTGTCCAAGACTAGTACTTAACAGCAGCCTAGACTGTAAAGTTTGAGAGACAGTGTATTCTAGGGTAGTAGGATTCTGAAGACCAGAAATTACATCCTCGCTTTGTCAAGTAAACTCAATGTCAGAAATTATGTGAAGACATTCTAAAAAGCTTTTCTTTCTCCTACACACAATAACAATATATTAATGTGTATAGGAAAAATAAAAGCCCTTTAAAATAATTCCCTGGCAGCTCTTTACTTGTTTACAGTGTCCAGGAAAGTTCATGCTGTCTCCCAGCAAAGAGTTAACATGTGAGGGAAGCAACAATAATGACTGTGTTTAGCAGCTCTCTGCTCATTTTGATGTCTCTGCTGTCCCGCCCTCAGTTCCTTCTGCAGGCTTCTAAAGTGGAGCCCTGTTGGGATACTCTACTGTAATTCTCTTTCTTTCTCTCTGGTGTCTCCCTGCACTTCTGTTATCATGCAGTGACTAAATAATGGAGAACTGAGGAATGGAGATAATAGAACCACTGACATCTGGCTAATTGCCATTCCAGCTGGAGGTTGCTTGGCAGCTGAGTGGGGCATGATTTGTGGATGAAGAACTTCTAGTGAACCGTGATGGACAGAAGTCATTGGGGGGTAAAGAAGGAGGGAGGGGAAGAATGCACAATTTTGTACCCACAATGAGGCCTCAGGGCCAATGCCGGCACCTGTAACATCAACCATACATTACAGCTTCCAGTGGCATTTGATGACACATTGATTTACCAGCTTAGTACAACGACTGTCCTGAGCTCTATTCTATAAATCAGAACTTTGTCAGCACCCCCCCCCCTAAACAAACAAAATAAAATCTGAAATCTGATTGCATTCTATACATTTCAAAAAGATAGGGGCAAAATGCAAAATAACCACACAATTTCCTTCTGACACAACCCCAAATCAATGTGAATATTCTGAAATAATACTATGGCAGTTAACAGTCAACAAAGTGGAATGTGAGAACTGGGCAACATTTCTTTCAAAAAAGCTCACTAAAATTGTCTGTATTTGTTTGTTGGCTTGTTTATTCATTTATATGATTTACATCCTGCCATTCTTCCAAGATAGGACTCAAAATGACTGCAAACTATATGTTAATACATACAGTCAGTTCTCTGAATCCACAGATTCAACCAGTCATGACTTGAATATAGATATAGATATACATATTCCAAAAGGCAAACCTTGATTTTGCCATTATATATGAGACATCATTTTTATTATGCCATTGTATATAATGGGACTCGAGCATCCACAGATTTTATATACATGGTTTGAGTAGTTGGTGAAGGAAGAGAAAGCTCTTTTCCAAAGATTGTATAATTTGGGAAGGCTTGCATGGGGAGATAGCAGTTTTTGATAGGGTGAATCCAAAATTCATTCCATTTATATTTCAGCATCTTCTATAGTCTCTCTTAGTAAGGCCAAAGCCTTTATTTGAATAAGTATTATATTGGATTCCCAAGTACACAGGAGCCAAAAAGGTCCCATATGTTTATCCCCGGTATTGTTATGAAACACCGTTTTTGGTGTAAACTCAAATGGTTCTTCCATTATTCTAGAGTGCAGAACAGAAGGCAGGACCCATGGGTCATTAGGCTCTCAGGACCCATTAAAAATATATGTTATTGCCTCCAAATGTCCTTTAACTTCAAAGTGTCTCTCCCCCTGGGAAGGTTAGGTTTAGCGTCACTTCCTGATGAAAAATGATATCTCCTTTAAAACTGACAAAAAAGAGCCAAATGTATAGCAAAATTGCCTCCACACCCAGGAGTAATATTTCAACAGAAGCCGAATTTGGAAGGGTGGGGAGAAAAGGGGATCTCACAAAAATGTGGCTACTTATCTCTTCACAGTTGCCAATACTCCTCTAGTACAACACTTGAAGTAATGGCTTCAAACTACAAGAAAGGAGATTCAATCTGAACATTAGGAAGAACTTCCTGACTGTGAGAGCTGTTCAGCAGTGGAACTCTCTGCCCCGGGATGTGGTGGAGGCTCCTTCTTTGGATGCTTTTAAACAGAGGTTGGATGGCCATCTGTCAGGGGTGCTTTGAATGCAATTTTCCTGCTTCTTGGCAGGGGGTTGGACTGGATGGCCCATGAGGTATCTTCCTACTCTATGATTACAGAATGGTCAGGATACTCACAGGATAATTTATTTATTTATTTATTATTCGGGCTTCTATGCCGCCGACTCCCTGAGGCTCGCGGCGGCTTACAGGAGCCGAAGGGCACAGTAAAATACAGGCAATAAGCAGTTAAAAACAATTAAAAACAACAGCAGTACAGTAATTAATAACACAGTTAAAACAATGAACAGCACATCATCCTCAGAAAAACGAATAGATGGCGGGGCATGGGCAGGACTTACTCACCAAAGGCCTGCTTAAACAGGTATGTTTTACAGGCCCGTCTAAACGGGAGCAAGTCCTTCATAGCCCGAGTTCCGGCCGGGAGGGCGTTCCACAGCGTAGGTGCTATGACAGAGAACGCCCTCCGGCGGGTAGCAGTCAGCCTTGCGAGTTTAGCTGAAGGTATCTCCAGGAGATTGGAGTCCTCAGAACGAAGTGATCTTGGAGGGGAATATGGGGTGAGACGGTCCCTCAAATACGCTGGCCCCAGGCCGTGTAAGGCCTTAAAGGTGAGGACCAACACTTTGAAGGTGATCCGGTGCTCAATTGGCAGCCAGTGCAGATCCTGCAAAACAGGTGTTATGTGGGCACCAGCTGGCGTGCCAGACAGGAGTCGGGCGGCAGTGTTCTGCACTAGCCTGAGCTTCCGGGTCACCGACAGAGGAAGGCCAACGTAGAGCGCTTTGCAGTAATCCAGCCTTGAGATGACTGTGGCTTGGATCACCGTGGCCAGATCGTTCCGGGAGAGATAGGGGGCCAGCCTCCTTGCCTGTCGCAGATGAAAAAAGCGATCTTGCTGACCGCAGAGACCTGGGCCTCCATGGTCAGCTGGGAGTCCAAATGGACCCCCAGGCTCTTTACGGAAGGCGATGGGCATAACACCGCACCGTCCAGGCTCGGAAGCTGGACATTAACATCACCCGGGCGACCCAGCCACAAGATCTCCGTCTTCGCCGGATTCACCCTCAACCTACTGGCTCGCAGCCATCCAGTAACGGCTTCGAGGCAGTGTTGGAAATTATCGGGGACAGAACCCGGCCTGCCCTCCATCCTCAGAATGAGCTGGGTGTCGTCAGCGTACTGGTGACACTCCAGCCCATAACTCCGCACCAGCTGTGCAAGCGGCTGCATGTAGATGTTAAATAACAGAGGGGAGAGAATGGCCCCTGGGGACCGCACAGAGGAGTGGGGAGCCCTCGGAGACCACCTCGCCCCTCCTCACACGCGGAGACCGCTGGCGGAGGAAGGACGTCAGCCATTTAAGGGCTGGCCCCCTCACTCCAGCCACGGCCCGGCGGTGGATCAATAGATTGTGGTCGACCGTGTCAAACGCTGCCGTGAGGTCCAATAACACGAGCAGCGCAGACCTGCCTTGGTCGAGCTGGCAGCGGAGTTGGTCTGTGATGGAGACCAGAACCGTCTCCGTCCCGTGCCCCGAACGGAAGCCGGACTGGAAGGGGTCTAGCCATGTTGCATCATCTAAGAAGGACTGCAACTGCTCCGTTACTGCCCTCTCAACTACCTTCCCCAGGTATGAATGGTTCGACACTGGTCGGTAGTTGGAGGGAACCGCCGGGTCTAGTGACGGTTTCTTCAGTAATGGAGCTACCACCGCCTCTTTTAAGCACTCTGGAAAGACTCCTTGCTCAAGGGAGCTGTTTACGATGTTCAACAGAGGCCCACGTAACCCCTCCAGGCACGATCTAACAAGCCAGGAGGGGCACGGGTCGAGGGAGCAGGTGGTAGGCCTAGTTGCAGCCACTATCTTATCAACAGCATCTGCCTCCAGTGGCCGAACCAGGTCGAGGTGGGCCCGGCGGAGGGCCACAGGGTCTCAAGTTCTCTTACTGTGTCAACCGTGGCTGGAAGGTCCCGGCGGAGGCTTAGTATCTTGTCTGTGAAGAAGCTCTGGAAAGCACCGGCAGTGAGGGCCTGATCACTATTTTTTTGGGACAGTAGGGACCGTCGTCAAAAGACCGAATTACCTTGAACAATTGGGCCGGGCGTGAGCTAGCAGATGCTATCGAGGCGGAGAAGTACACATTTTTGGCTGCCTTGACAGCACGCTCATAAGCATCTTTGAATAGCTTATAAGCTGATACTGAGGCTCCGTCACGGAGTTTCCTCCACACGCGCTCTAGTCGTCTCCTCCCGCTTCATCGACCTAAGATCTGCTGTGTACCAAGGAGATCGATGTTTGCGGGGTCGGAGAGGACGTCTGGGGGCAATCTCGTCGAGAGCTCTAGCAAGAGAGGTGTTCCAGGAGTGAACCTGCTCATCGACTGAGACGCTGATAGACTCCAGATCCCTCAGAGCATTCAGGAACCTTTCGGGTTCCATAAGTCTCTTCGGGCGAACCCAAATCCAAATTCAGAAACCTACTTTTGAAAAACCTAGAAGAAAGAGGGCAATTTCAACAGCAAAGGCAAATATAATGAGAATAAGCGAAGAGTGATTGAATTGCTTGCTATTTAATTTAACAATAGTTAGTGATGGGAGAATCTAAATTTATCACTCTTGGGAAGGAACGCAAGTGCCAAAATGAAAGTATTACGGAGAATGATCTTCCTATTCCAAAATTTACCAATTATAAGAAATCAAAATTTACAGAAAGATTAAAACAAGGATATTATGAAATATATATGTCAAGGAAAAAGACCAAGAATAAATTATAAAAGTATGATTGAGGAGACAAAAAAGGGAGGATTGGCAACACTGGATTTAAAATTCTATTTCGAGGCATGTGCATTAATGTGGTCAAAAGAATGGGCAGAATTAGAAAAAGAAAAATTATTAAATTGAGAAGGAATTGAACTAAAAGCCGGATGGCATCAATATTTATGGTATGAAGGATCAAAAAAGGAAAATAAATTTGGTAACCATTTTGTAAAATCGGCTATATAAAAAATTTGGCAAAAATATAAATATAAAGAAAAACTATGTGGAAAAACACCCCTTTGGATATCCTCGCTAGAAGCAATACAGAGGAGGGTGTTAGGCCGGTATGATTGGCCAAGAAATAAAGATCTGATAAAAAAGGAAGGTGGAATGATAACACTAAAGGTGCAACAAGAAATGAATATAATACATGAAAAGATTTCATGGTATCAATGTAGACAAATAAAATAATGTTTTCAGAAAGACAAAGAAAAGGGCTTCTAAGAGCAAAACATATTCTGGGAAATAACAATGAAATCAGAACACAAAATAATAACGAAATTATATAGGAAACTATTAGAATGGAATAGTTTTTTCTTTTCCTTTTAAAATGTATATAATGATTTGTTTTTAAGAAAAAATTCAATAAAGATTATTTTTTAAAAATAGTTAATGATGGTAGAAGACTAGTATTGTGCAATAAGGACCTTATGTTTTTCCTTCCTTACGCAACAAAGTCCAAGGAGCCACTATAGAGAAAGCGCTCTCTTGGGTTCTTGCCAAGGATGGAAGAAGAAACAGTACACATGCAGCGACAAGGAGAAAGAAGAAAGGAGGAAAACATCTGGAGGATAATCTGTTAGATTTTCAGATGAACCCAAAATCCCAATTCCTCCTTGCTCTCTTCTCCAAAAAGAAGAAAAAGAGCTACATGTCAAGCTGATTATTTGCTTTAACACATCTAAATTATCTAATTGTTATTCTATAACTAATTTGAAAAAATCATTCCTCTTATTCAGGCTGAAAGGTGGTTTTTAGCATCACAGATTTTGTTGATGACTTCACAACCGCATTTCGGGCATTTTACAACACCCTTGCCTGAAGAGTTGTAAACAATATCCTTGACTTTCTGCCATCTGTCATGTACAAGTATTTTTTAACAGACCGAAAACAGCTGGGGAAAAAGTGTCGTAACAAATATACTGCATTCATTTTGGTTGCAATTTTTGCAAAGATGGATGGTTGACAGGTATTTGTTCAACATAAAGGTTCCACCTCATATGAATGTGGGGTTTTTTTTGCTCTAGTTGTTTAAATATTGTGGGGCACCCTTGATTCTGTACCTGCAACTTTTGTCTTGGACAAGGACCATTTTTATACTCTGCATACAGTATATTCTCATGAGATCAAAAATACCGGAGGTTTAGATGAAGGTTAAACAAAAAAGGGATGTAATTTTATAACCAGAAAGTAAATTCTTATCATGAGCTGACCTTTGTGATAGCAAAATTAAAATCTGACTACATACATTTTATTTGCTCTCATATAATGCCAATTCTCTTTGATAAAAAGTCAGAAATTTTAGCTTCAGAGATCCTTGAAAAAAGAACCACCAGTAGAAGCAGAAAGCTTAAAGTGGATTAAAAAGAAAAGAAATGGGAAAAGATCCAAGTCACCAGTTGTTATCAATCAGTTCAGCAGACATAGGCTGTTGCCCACAAAGGCTTAGGGCAAATCAAATTTCTAGTCCTTGTGGTGCCCCAAGACTCTTTGTTGTTTCCTCAGTAGCAAAGTATTTTGCAAGTTTACAAAGTTATGTTCTGAGAAGTGATAAAGATCTTTTCAGGTGCTGAAATAAGATATGTGCTTTCATATGATAGTTAACAAGCAACTTTTTTCTTTCAAAATAAACCAGAAACATTGAAAAGTTATCTGTATTTTTTGTTTGAACTATAACTCTTGGAATACCTTGGAGATTTTTGAGTGGCAGTCCAGAAACATAGCTTTTTCAAGCCCTGCAAGAAAACCTTTATTTATTTATTTACAGCATATTTATCCCACCTTTCTCAGCCCAAAGGCAACTAAAGGCAGCATACAAATTGGCAACAATGTGATGCCACAACATACAGTACATACAGTACATACATACATACATACATACATACTAGGCTTGTTTGATTAAAAAAATGATTCAAAACTCATTTTGGATGTAGGTGGTTCGGTTCTAAAGTCAATTCCGATTTTCACAGAAAAAGAAAGTTTGAAACTTTACAAAACTTCCGAGATTTCTGAATCCTTCATTAATGGTTTCAAAGTTTTATTTCATGTTTCATTGGGTGGTGTTTACTTTGAAAGTAGTTGTTTTACTCCAGAAAAGAGGGGAGCAAAGGGAAGAAATGTATCCACTGGGTTTTAAAACGCTTCGCAGGCTCATGAGGGGAGACGAGAGGGAGGAAAGCCATCCACTGGGATTTAAATCTCTCCCCAGGCTCATACGGAGAGACGGGAAGGAGGAAAGCCATCCACTGGGTTTTAAATTGCTCCCCAGGCTCACGCAGGGTGACGGGAGGGAGGAAAGCCATCCACTGTGTTTTAAACCGCTTCCCAGGCTTGAGCCGAGGCCAGGGACCATAAATGGGGAAACGCTGAATCATTTCCGAATCACTCACCGCTTCATAACAGAAATAGCAGAAAAAGCTTTGGAAGGGCAAAGGGACTTCTGGTTTCCTTAAAAACATTGAAATGGCTTCAAAAAGCAAATCTTTCCGAATTTATTCCGAATTACGAAGATTCTGAACAAACCTAACCATGCCTAATACCTACATACTAAATAAAACATTTAATATAACATAATAAAAATCCATATAAAATAATTAAAACTATAATCATCAATGTCTTCCTTTAACCCATGATCCATTAGCATCATTTAAGCCGTTCCATGTTCATTATTTCATCATACTGTACTTATCTGTTATGCTGGATTTTCAAAAGCTTGTTCGAAGTCAGTTTTTTTTACTCTTTTCTGAAAAGTCAGGAGGGAGGGGCTGATCTAATATTTCTAGGAAGGGAGTTTCACAGCTGAGGGGCCACCTCTGAGAAGACCCTGTCTCTCATCCCTGCCAAACGCAACTGTGAGGAAGGCAGGATCGAGAGTAGGGCCTCCCCAGACGATCTTAAGTTCCTAGATGGTTCATAGGGAGAGATAAATTCAGACAGGTAAGCTGGGCCAGAACCATTTAGGGCTATATAGGCTAAAGCCAGCACTTTGAATTGCGCTCAGTAGCAACCTGGCAGCCAGTGGAGTTGGTGCAACAGAGGAGTTGTATGCTCCCTGAGCGCTACTTCCATTAGCAACCTGGCTGCCGCCTGCTGGACCATTTGAGGATAGCATTTCTTTTATCTTCAGCAATAGCTATAAGTAAGGCAAAAAAGCTTATCTCTAAGTCTGATTGATTGCTGGTGAATGTTTTGAAATTGTTTCCACTTGTAGGAAACCTATGAGAGGTGGGTTTTTTTTGGAGAGGATTGTTCTTCTGAGGCTGAGGCTGTGACTTGGCAGAGATCAACCAGTGGGTTTTGAACTCTGTTCTCCAGAGTCTCGGAGTGCTTCTACACTATCAAATTAATGCAGTTTGATACCAATTTAACTGCCATGACTCATTGTTATGTGAGTTGTAGATTGGTCAGCAGCAGATAAAGCTTAAAACCTCATAAAACTACACTTCTTATGATTCCACTACATTTAAGTGGTGTCAAACTATATTCATTCTCTAGGGGATTGGCAACCAGAGTCCAATGCTCAAACAACTATACCACCCTTGCTTCCTAGCCTAATTACAAAACCTTTTCAACAATCTGTTCAAGCAATTAAATAACTCCCCTTTTCATATTTGTTCTCACCAAATTCTGCAAATTTCTTAAGTTTCACCCAAAAGACTTTGAGACTTTAAAAAAATGAATGTGAGGGAAAGCAAGACATGCAGATTCACCCATCCTTTCAAGCATGCCGTGTGCGAAAAGTTGGATTATGTGCATGAAATCACCTTGTCAGATCAAGTTCTGTCTATGGAGCCAGAACCAGTGACACAGCAACTGACCCATGCCGCATCCGGCGCATAGACACAGTCCCCAACAGATGGTTGGCATGGTTAGCTTTGACAGCGCCACTCAGATTGCTGTACTGAACATCTGTTTCCAGCTACCTGTGCTCAGCTACTTGTGCACAGAGGCATGCGTGATGCTCCCTACTGTGTGCAAGGATCCAGTGTCCATGCTTGCAGGGTTAAGCCAACACAACGGATGCTTGAATGACCTTTATGCTGGCCCTCAAGCATTCTTCCGCAGACCTATTCTTGGTTCGTCATGATTCTACATCTATGCAGAGCTCATTTGTGTATGCAGGAAACTTTCAGTTAAACCAGAACTCAAGCAACTGGGGGGAAATGTACTAAAATTGCATACTGCATTTTCAAAGCTGTTTTTTTAATAATATAGTAAAACTGTTTTACATTAAGTTAACTTTGTCTTTATTGGCTTTTACTTACTGTATCTCAATATTAATAAGAATTCAATTCAGAGTTTATAGAATGGGGTATAGTATTAGTTAGACCTATTTTTAAAAGTGACTCTCAAGAAACCAGAAACTACATTTATCCAGTATCTGTTGATCCTAATTAGTGCCAGTTCATTGTGGGCCATATCTGCACTGTCATATAATGCAATTTGAAACTACATTATGTGTTCAGTGTAGAATCATATAAAGCAGTTTACTGCATTGGGCCACATTATATGAGTCTACACTGACAATATAATTCATTTTGAAAACTACATTATATGGCAGTATAGTTGGGGCATAACAGTCAACTGTATTAGTCCCATGCACATTGATGAAAAAAAATCCTATTCACCTCATAAATGCTTCAATCAACACATTCTTTTCTAAAAAAAGAACTTAATTTTTTAATTAAAATTTCAAAAATCCAACTTAAACACAACAAATGGGAAATAAAACTAACAAAAACAGATTTTAAATCAGAAAACAAAACAAAGGAATCAAATACAAGAAATAAACCAATAATATTCTCTCTCCTCAACTAAAACTAATAAATAAACTCAACTCCCTTTTTTATAAAATAAAAAAGTAAATAAAAGACTTTTAAAAACATAGCTGACTTCTCCCCTCTCAAGCTGAAGCACCTATCAAACTATTCTAAAGTTCTAAATATAGATGAAAACATTTAAAATTAATACATACTCATGAGTAAGATTAATACAACCAATATGACATTGATTGACATGCAACCCTCTTGACAGTTCACTTGCAGTGCAATTTTTGGGCTCTAATTTCTTTTCCCACATTTTTCCAGATGATGATGATGATGGGGGCTTATGGCCACTTCTCTAGGGAGCATTACTTGTGGAGTTGGGTTGTCAGAACTGGTTAGTGGAGGATGAGAATTCCTGGAGAATATGTTGTTTTCTTGAGGTTGAATATCAAGTTGAAGATTTAAGTTTAACATTTCCAAGTAGAAGATGTATGTACCTGAGGGACCGTCTCACTCCATATTGCCCTTTGAGATCACTACGGTCCGAGGATGCCAACCTTCTGGAGGTACCTTCGGCGAAGCTGGCACGTTTGACATCCACCCGTCGGAGGGCGTTCTCAGTTATAGCCCCTACGCTGTGGAACGCCCTCCCGGCTGAAACCCGGGCACTGAAGGACCTGCTCCCGTTTAGACGGGCTTGTAAAACCCACTTATTTAAGCAGGCCTTCGGTGCGTAGGCCAGCATATCCCAACAGTGCTATTGCCCTAATCTTGTATTGTTCAATTGTGTTGCTCTGTTTTTAACTGCTTTTACTGTTTTATTGTTTCTGTATTTTACTGTGCCTTCGGCTTCTGTAAGCCGCCGCGAGCCTCTGGGAGTCGGCGGCATAGAAACCCGAAAATAAATAAATAAAATAAAAATAAATGTATGGCCTTATCTCTACACTGCTAAATAATGCCATTTGAACTGCATATATGGTCAGTGCAAATCAGTTATGGGCAAACCCAGGCCTAGGGGCCAGATGCAGCCCCTTGGGCTTTTTTCTCAGGCCCTCCTCTCTTTCACCATCCTATCCTTCCTTCTCTCTTTCCTTCATCCTTCCTTTCCTCCCTTCCCTCCCTCTTTCTTCTTCCATCATTTCTTCGCTTCCACCCTTTTCTTTCTTCCTTTCTCTTCCCTCCCCCCTCCCTCCATTCCCTTCCACCCTTCCTTCTTCCCTCCCTCTCTTCCTTTTCTTTTTCTTTCCTCTTTGAGGATGTTTAGCTGGGAGAAGAGAAGGTAGAGAGGAAACATGAGAATCATGTTTCAAGATTTAAAAGGGTGTCCCATTGAGGAGGAGGGGAAAAAACTGATTTTCTGCTGTTCTAGAAACACAAGGGAGCAATGGGTTCAAATGGCTGAGAAAGAGATTTGAGTAAAAAGATTAGGAAGAACTTCCTGGAGTGGCATAGGTTGCCTTGGAGTCTCCTTCTCTGGTGAGTGGTGACTTTTCCGCAGAGGCTGTCTATTAGGAGTGTTTTGATTGTGCCTTTCTGCATAGCAGGGGGTTGGACTGCATGGCCCTTGGGGTCTCTTCCAACTCTAGGATTCTAGGATTCTATATCAGTAGTAGGCAATACGGGGTCTAATTGATACACTTTTCCTCTTCCTTCCACCTTCCCACCCTGACCAAGAACAACATTTGGGATCCAAATGTTTCCCATCTTTCCTTCACTTTCTGCCTCCAAAAGAGAAGAGAAAGGGAAGGAAAGGAAAGGGCAGGGAGGGGACTTGAGGAAAATCCCCTCCCTCTCGGACCACCCACCCCACTCTGGCCCCGGCATGCAGACCCCAAGTTAGAAAGTTTGCCCATGTCTGGTGTAGATGCATATAATGCAGATTGAACTGCAGTGAACTGTATTTTATGAGTCTACACTGCCATATAAACCAGCTCATATGTATAATGCAGATCTAGCCTATGTGGATACTTGCATATTAATACAGGCAGCCCCTGAGTTACAAACATACAATTTACAAATTACTCATAGTTAAGAACAGGCGGTGTGACAATAGGAATTGAGATAATTCTACCCCTCGGAAGGGAAATTCACTCCAGGAAGAGTTATCATGGGAAATGGTGTCTCCACTGAAGCTTTATTACTAATTCTTGTTTCCACAATAAGCAAACCTTTTCAAAATCCAATTGTTACAGGGACACAAAGTGCGGTGAAATTTTTGGTAGAGGGGCACAGACAGCAAAGCTCACATCACTGGGATGTTGACTCTTCCCTATGAAATCCAAAGTTAAACTCTCTCTCTCTCTCTCTCTCTCTCTCTCTCTCTCTCTCTCTATATATATATATATATATATATATATATGACTGGAGTTACACTTAAAAATGTTCCCACTTACATACAAATTCAACTAAAGAACAATCCTTGTTCGTGACTTGCTTGTATAATAAACACCTACACTTTCGAATGAATGTTGTTAACTTCATATCTAAATACAAGAGTGTTGGTCCCTCATCAAACTACAAATCCTGTGATACCATAGCATTGAGATATGTCAGTTGAGGTGGTTTAATTCTACAACATAGGTACAGCCTGAGACCTCAGCAAAGGGAGGTCTCTCCTAGTCTCTCTTTGCCTCTCCTAGTCCCATTGCAAATCCCCCTAGGGATCTTGTTTTAATAGTTCATTTCAGGATGATTTGAACAGTCTCAATGAAGTCTCATTTTCACACCTCCAAAGACTTAATGCAAGAAAAGGCACATCTTGCCTCCAGCTTTCACACATTTGTGATTCTTACAGAGTGCTCCTGTGAAATAAAGTGCACACAAAACAACATTCTTATTTGAAAAGGAGAGTGACTAAAAAGTGCTTGCTAAAATGGAGAAATTTTCTTTTATTAAGGGGAAAAGTTGAGTAAACTTCACAATTCAGATGTTAGGACATATACAGAATATTTGAAAAACAAATAGATGGTTAAATAGGCTATGAAATTTGACCAAAATGAAGCAGAAAGGCAGAGGTGCCAGGATAGTATTTGTTATTTTATTATGGAACGGTTGTTTAATGTACTGTTGCACATTACGGAAACACTGTTCAATGCTTGATACAGAATATTTGGCATGATCTTTGGAGGAGCCATATAATACATGTATGATCCAAAGAATGGATGATCCCTCTTGCATGTGTATTTGACTGAGAAGGTCCAGATCCAACAGTTACAATGCTTCCTCATACCACAATCCTCAGGATTCAATCTGAGCCGGCTGGAACTATACTACCATATAATGCAGTTTGGAATTCGGTTTAACTGCACTGAACTTTCTTACATCACAGTGTAGATCCAGCTGTAGTCATGACAATTACAATGGAATCACAGAAGTATAATTGCATTGAACGTGCGGCAGCGGCCCAGCTTCAAAAATTCCTTGAGGACTCAGATGGCCTGGACCCTTTTCAATCAGGTTTCCGCCCCGGGCACGGGACCGAGACCGTCCTGGTGGCCATCTCGGACGACATCCTCCGTCAACTAGACAAGGGAGGCTCAGTAGTTCTGGTGCTGCTAGATCTCACCACCACATTTGATACGGTAGACCATGATCTGCTGATACAACAACTAGCCGCCGTAGGGATCCAAGGATCGGCCTTAACCTGGTTCAACTCGTTCCTGCGAGGACGTAGCCAGCGAGTAGAATGGCTAGGCCAAACATCTGGGAAAGCTTTCCTTGAGTGTGGAGTACCCCAAGGTGCCATACTGTCGCCAATGCTGTTCAATATCTATGTCCGGCCTCTCGCTGGTCTAGCTCGGAGCTTTGGGCTGGGATGTTACCAGTATGCCGACAACACTCAGCTCCTCCTAAAGCTGGAACCTGGAGTAACCTCGGTGCCGGAAAACTTCACCCAGTGCCTAGGAGCA
Organism: Anolis apletophallus; assembly: GCA_030556195.1. Classification (NCBI taxonomy): domain Eukaryota; kingdom Metazoa; phylum Chordata; class Lepidosauria; order Squamata; family Anolidae; genus Anolis; species Anolis apletophallus. Next base: position 19,420,905 of record JARBWK010000006.1, read on the forward strand.
GTGACAAAATGGCTCCGGGCCCATAAGCTGAAATAAACCCAGCAAAGACTGAGATCTTATGGCCGGGCCGTCCGTCAGAGCTAATCAACCCACTGCCCCCCTTCGAAGGGGAACCGCTGACCCCATCCCCCTCTGTGAGGAGCCTTGGTGTCATCCTGGACTCTAAGATGACGATGGAGGCCCAGATTGCCTCTACGAGCAAAAGGGCCTTCTTCCACCTACGCCAAGCGAGGCAACTGATGCCCTACCTACCAACGGAGGCGCTAGCTACAGTAATCCATGCCACGGTTACATCAAGGCTGGATTACTGCAACGCCTTATATGTGGGCCTTCCTCGGTCATTAACCCGTAAGATCCAGATTGCGCAGAATGCTGCCGCCAGGCTCCTCACAAAAACACCAATGAGATGTCACATCACACCATCCTTGCAGCGTCTGCACTGGCTGCCAGTCGAACACAGAGTCCTTTATAAGACTCTGACCCTGACATTCAAGGCCCTGCGGGGCCAGGGTCCCTCATACTTAAAAGACCGCTTGACCCTACCCACCCACCCAAGAGCACCACGGCCAGCAAACGAGAACCTCCTCTGTATCCCGGGTCCGAGAGAGGCTCATCTGGAGTCCACGAGACAGAGATCTTTCTCTATTGCGGCCCCCGTCCTGTGGAACTCTACCGCCAGACCAAAGAGCCAGTCCTGACCTGCCCCAAATCTTGGCGGCACTTAAGACATGGCTATTTAGGAAAGCCTATGCATAATACGACAACCAGCGACCCGGAACCTTTCGAGTCCGATATTTTTAGCCATTTTAATATTTTAATGTTTTAATGTTTTAATACTCTAGTACTGCATTGCTAGCTGTGTAAGTCGCCCGGAGCACACTTGTGGAGGGCGACTCATAAATAATAAAGTTCAGTTCAGTTCAGTTCAGTTTATGTGAAAGAGCTTTAAGTGATATCACCTTTATTCAGTAATGATATTTCATTATGAAAGTGAAATGTGAAATAATTGTGGCTTATAGGAATATGCAATAAAGGCAAGCTATTCAGAGGAATTTCAAGGAAATTATAAATTTAGAAATAATAAAAAATCTGATAAGATCAGGAAAATAATTTTAATCTCTATATACATAGATTTCTAATGACAATGAGATCTGCAAACCCTAATGCTAATAGGAATAATAGGGCTAAGATGCTAGTTTGCATTTCAAATTATTCAGCTGAGTGGCTTGAATGGAAGAATACAACTGAATTGAATTTTCAATTGAAAAATCTATTTTAATTAGGCACTTTAAGAGGAACAGTTTTTTAAATTAGAGAGTAAAGTGGTTATGCACTTAAAGAAGCATAAAGAACGTAAAACAAAAAAATCAAAACAACTACAAATGGAATTCTTCATAATAGCACTTTGCATCTTACACTCCTTTCTCTTTGAAACATCAAAATATTTTTTTAGAAACCTCTAATTTGAAAAATATCAAATAATGAAAAATTATAAAACAGACATCTTGTTTGTAAGACTAAACCATTTGCTCAAATGTAAATAACAGTGCAAAACATAAGACATGCCCATGGATTTATGGCTGCTAATGTGAAAGCCCTATATCAGGGGTCGGGAACCTTTTTGTCTCGGAGAGCAATGAAAGCAAAATATTTGGAAATTTATTTCACTGAGAGCTATATAATATATTTTAAGACTGAATTCAACATAGGCCCTATATGTTTCCCCCTTGCCTATGTCCCTATATGAAATATGAAATGCCACCTGGTTTTAAAGCAGAGGCTGGATAGCCATCTGTCAGTAGTGCTTGGCACTTGTGTTCCCGGGGGTCACTTCCAGCTCGGTGATTCTGTGGGTGAAGCAGGCAAGAAGTCACCCTCCTCACCCTGGCGGAGGAATGCCTTCACTGACTGGGCACTGGGGGCGGTGGCTATGAGTTTTGCGGCATTTCCGTACCATTCCGGCCTGTCCTTGATCACAAACACAGCCGCCTCCCTTCACCGCAGAGGAGCAGCGAGTGAAGGCAGAGAAGGCAGAGGAGCCAGGCCTTGCCATTAATTCCCTCGCAGCTCCCTCCCTCCTTCTGTCCATTGTGGTCACTCCCACCTGCCCGACTGCTCGCCTCAAATGGCGGCATGTTCCCAATCTCCCTGCTGCGGCCCTCAGGCCTCATGGAGGTGCAAGAGGCAAGGCCAGCTGAGAGCACCAGAAGCGCCACTTTCCCCACTGAGTCCCGGCTCAGGGCCCCTCTCAGTTGTCCACGCAAGGCCCAAGGCCCAGCCAAGAGGCCCAAGGAGGCCTGTCTCCCTGCCCAGAAGGAAAATGCAAAAAAGAGAAGTCCCTTCCGGTTTGGAATACCCTTCCACGCCATTGATTCTTTGAGGGGAAAAAAGAACGTAGAGAGGATGATCCTTCCACCTGGGCTGTAGGTGAGGCAGAGTGAGCCAGATGCAATCATCAAAAGAGCCACACCTGGCTCACGAGCCATAGGTTCCCTACCCCTGCCCTATATTATATCTTCATCCATTGTCCATACTGAGTTGAGTTTTCTCAGTAAGATTTTTTTAAAGATGGGGCTTGCATTTGTCTTTACCACAAATGCACAACTCTACTTTTGGAACCTTGAACATAATGAACATGGACAAAATATACAGCTGGTTTCTTAGGTTTCTTTTAACATGCATTTGGGATTTTCAGAATATGTATGGCTATCCACATCAAAAGTTAGTTCATTTGGAAGGGAGCCTGCAAAATCACATTGCACAATAGTTAATTTTGAAATCCATCCTAAATTATTCTTTCCATATTACTGCATATACATTGTAGAATCAATGCATTTTGACATGACTTTAATTGCCATAGTTCAATTCTATGGAATCTTGAAATTTGTGGTTTGATGAAGCACCAGCAATCTTTAGCAGAGAAGGCTAAAGACCTCATTTAAAATTTACCTCCCAGGATTACAGAACACTTGGTCATCACAGTTAAAGTGATGTCAAACTGCATTTATGCGACAATGTAGGTGCACCCAAGGTTGCACAACTGAATGCACAATATGTAACTCATTGCTTCTCGGCCTTTTGGCTAAGATCAAGTGTAATAGGTAACTCATTACAAAATTGAATGTATCTGCCCCCTCACAAGTACATGCATTCACACCATATGTGCATCTGTACATATAATGGCACAAATGCACAACTCTACTTTTGCAGCTTGAACTAAATGTAGGTAGACAAAATATACAGCTGGTTTCCTGGGGGAACTTAAGCATGGGTAAGACCTCAACCAGATTTTGGTCCATGTCTTCTAACATTCATTTAAGATTCTCATAAGTCTTCTCACCAAGGCCTCCACCTCCATACCTAAAGTTAGTTTAATTGGAAGAGAACCTATATAAGCAATAACCTCATCAGACAGGTTGCCGGAATCACTCAAGCATCATAGAGAATCTGGCGGTGTCCATTGGTGGACATGGGGAACCCATTACCCCATGCCCTTCATTATCTGACTCACCCAAGTCCCCACCCCATGGTGGGAAGCGCTGGCTTCCTCTCACTGCCTCTGATTCAACACAGGAAGCTTCCTGTGTTGCTGCCATGGTGGCATGCACCAGTTCACCTCTACTTTTACAATGGAGCCCCACCAGAAGTTGCTGTACATTGTAGGATGAGAGCCAGTTGACTCCATCTTAAAAGTATAGGTGAACCAGCACATGCCACCAAAAAGGGCCTCAGGAGATCAGGTCACAAGTTATGGGGATTTAATTGAACCGTAAATTAATTTGACAATATTTAACTCTGAAGCCGGTCCCATATTAGTGTTGGAATCTGTCATGCTTGCAATAGTATCACTGTGAAATGACAAATACAATAAGGGAAAGAGGTCTCAGGTAATTGTAAATTTCCTCAGCACCCCTAACAAGGGCTTCTGTAAGCCTTTCAGCTGTACATTATGGATGCCACAGGCTATGACTGTACAATTCACGTCTGGGAAGACTCTTTCATGAATTTCCATCAAATTTACAACAAAGGTTGCAAATAGTGAATTATGCATCAGCATATGTTCCTGCTAATTTATACACCATTGACAACATTTTGGCACGAGATCTGTAACTAGTAATTATATTTGTAAAAGTTTGACTGTTAATACTATCAAGGAAAAGGGAATATCACCTCATATTAAGATATATCTTTTGTGATTCATTTATTTAATCTAGCATAATGAGCTTTCTCAAATCAGAGTGGAAAAACAGTGTTTTTAAGTTTTTTAAAAATCTATAATTCTAATCTAGAAAAGTTTGTAAGCTTCAAAGCTTTCTGATTGCTACTGTCACCAAGTCATTATTAGTTCTCATATCATAGGATTGTTCACTGAATCAATGATTCTACTCCATATTTTTAGACTGAACTTTAAAGGTGCTATTCAAGCTGTTGATACCTTTTCAAGTAGATCCAGCAAATTGGATATTTCATATTTGGACTAAAATCTTGGAATAGATTCTTCGTCTTCCCACCAACAACACAGCCATGAGACTTTAGTGGATATCAAATCCTATAAGGATTCCATTTGTTTGTAATTGCACCATAGTCAAGACTGGTGTTTGTGGTGGTAAATCAGAAACATTATTTGTATGGAGATAGGTTCAGACATTTCAGAGAACTCTACACCTGAAAAGGACTTTGGAAGACAAAGGCCCTCTGGTCCATTCAGTGCCTGTGCTTAGGCTTGCTTAAGCCCCATCTTCCTGTCATTTAAAATATGATGAATGTTGCTTATGTGGTGCAATTCTAAATTTAAAGGTGTTCTGCTTCAGAGTGATTTGAGGCATAATGATAGAGTTGATAGTCTATGGGAGTGTGCCACACGGCTGGCAGTGTAGGCCTACCTGACCTAAATCTTTCAGGGTCCCAGTAAGGAGCTTCAAACGTAACTAAGCTTCATTTGTCCTAAATCCGCCACTGGGTCCATTGTACCATCCAATGCAGAAAGTGCCGTGGAGATGTGATCATGGTGTTTTTTTTGAGCATTCTCCATTGCCCCACAGGGGACGTTTCCTGCTGCTTCTCCTATATTGAATGGCTGGGAGAAACATCTTGGTATAGATGGAATGGGAAGAGCAGAATTGCTCAATTTTAATGCAATCTGTAGGTGAGTTTAGAGATCTCATCATGCTCACCTTTCCTTTTGACAAACCAAGTGAAGATATAAAAGGTCTAGAAATCAAGCCCTATCAGAAATAGCTTGGGGAACTGAGTATTTTTAGCTTTAGAAGAGAAAATTGAAAGGTGATATGATGCTATCATGAAATATTTGAAGGACTGTTGTGTAGATGATGAAGCAAGCTTGTTTCTTTCTGCTCCAGAGGGTAGGACTCCCAAACAATGAGTTCAAATTACAAGAAGAAAGACTTCATCTAAACGTTAGGAGGAACTTCTTGGTGGTAAGAGCTGTTCAGCAATGGAATAGATTTCCTAAGGCTGTGGACTCTTCTTCTTTAGAAGTTTATAAATAGAGATTGAAAGGCCACCTGTCAGAGATGTTTTAACTCTCTATTCTTGCAATAGAAAGAGACTGAGATAGATTACACTTGCAATCTTTTCCAATCTCTAAAGAGTTATAATTTTAAACTGTTGGAACTCATATCCAGGTCCAAACATGGTCATAGAATAAGAGAAACAGAATTGAAAAAGACCACAAGGGCCATCCAGTTAAATGCTATTTTTCAATTTAGAAAGACACAGTCAAAGCACTCTTAATAGATGCCATCCAGTCTATGTCCAAAAATGTTCAGAGAAGGAGACTTCACCACAATCTGAAATAACGTATTCTACCCTCAGATAGCTCTTATCATCAGGACTTCCTTCCTAATGAGTTTCATTAGCAATCAAAAAGTATTTTGCCTAACCCACCAATATTTAATGTTTTTAATACAATCTATTGAAATGAACTCATCATACTTCTCCATAGTTCACTTTTATTTAAGTTGGGACTTCAAGGAGAGAATGTCCTTGGAAACAGTACCTGCCTATTGGTTGGGAAACTGGTATAAAATAAGGATTTTGGCAGGTTTATTGGTTTATTCAGTAATGTGGGCACATTTCCTTTTGATGTTTAGACAGCCTCTAGCCTCCATGATGAATGGCTTCCTGATGGTTTCCGAGTCATGATTTATGGATGACAAGTTTCAGCAATCATTAAGCATAATTATATTTAATTGATGGGGTATTTTGCCTAATGTTTGCTAGCAATGCAAATGAAAACAAATGGATTAATAATCTACAGAATGGATAAGGTGGCACATGGATACATTAATGACTTACATGTGTAGAAATCCCCATGTTTTAGTAATGAATGCAGAAGGGTGACTGGATTTCAGATGTATAGCTGATAGTCTCACTTTGGGAGCGGGATTGAGGGGGGGGGGGAGGAGCCCTGTGTGGTTTATGAACATACATAATATGCAAGAATCTTGGCTGTGCTACACAAATCCAAATGCTATATCCACCTTGGCAACAAAGAAGGGATATACATAAATGAATGCTTGATCAGATAGACCTGAAGCTATTGGTGACTGATGCATGTATATATTTCTCTACAGATGTGATTGGGCATCTTTGTCCAGTACAGAATGTCTATACTGAATCCAAGTTTTTAGAAGTAGGAGAGCCCATATAGTGCCATTGTGTCCGTCTATCAAGGTCCATGGCTGTACATCTGGTTGTGCATCCAGTTCTGGAGTTAGTTATACATTCATTTGTATATGCCAAATCGATGGTTAACTCCATTAGTGGATATTTACATAATGCAATCCCCAATATAGGATCGTCACTAATTACCACATTTTTAATTATCTAATAGGACCAACGGGAAATATTTCAGGAAAGTTTTCAGCCTGATCCCTCAACCACTTCAGGTACCACCCAAATATACCTATACACAGAGTGGGCCCTTGAGCTTTGGTTCCAGAACCCACTGTGGATGCCAAAATTTTGGATGCTCAAGTCTCATTATATATAATGCAATTGCAAAATAGTGTTCTTTCCATAAAAAGACAAAGTTAAGGTTCATCTTTTTGAAGCTGTGGATGGTTGAATCCATGAGTGTATGGGTATTATTACACATACACATATGCTATATAACATATATCAATTAATTATTTTTAAAATATAGATTGTTTTATGAAATGAATTTTTGAATTAAAAACTGAATAAAACATACAAAATAAACTACAAAAAAGACACAATTCAACCTGTGAAACAGATATAGAAAACATGCAAAAAGGAAAGAAAAATATGAAACTTACCATGAACCCACACAACAATCTAAACTACTTAAATTATAACAAAAACTACAATTAATAGAATAGAAAACTGCAAATTTCAAATTGTGCAGCTGAAATACTTTAAATTCTGATTATTTACAATGAACTTCAGCACTCATTGACAAATTAAGAATTTCTCATTGAAATGACTCCTTTGCATGAAATTTCATGTTAACTGATCATAAAAAAAGAAAGTCATCAATATTGATCCAGGTAAGTTTCTCCATACACATATATGTATCAGACCTGGAAGAGGTCAAGGAAAAGAGAGTTTTCTTGTTTATAAGGTATATAGGTCCTCAAGTTGAACAACTTTCCAATGTACACATTATTGGACCAGGAGGGGTGGCTCAAGATATGGACTGGTCCCCATTTGTACGTTTAAGCTAATTGTAGTTTCCAAGATTTTTTTAAAGGATCATATATATCACAAAAATTTAGTCCTAAAGTGAACACACAACTGAATTAAATCTCACATTTTCTACTTTGAACTGGAATGTATGGCAGTGTGTACTCAGATAACCAGTTCAAAGCAGATATTGTGGGATTTTTTTGCCTCAATACTCTGCGTTATATGGCCATGTGGAAGGGCCCTGTGATATGAATAGATGTGGTTGTTTTTATCAATGAGATTCTTGTTGCTGTTACCTTCAAGTCTGATCTATGGTGGCCCTAAAGGTTTGGGAGGCAAGATTTGTTGAGAACAGGTTTGCTATTGCCTTTCTCTGAGGCTGATAGTGTGTGACTTTCTCAAGGTCTCCCAATGGGTTTAATAGCTGAGCAGGGATAACTGCTCATATATTCAAGATTTTTTTTCTATGAGAGCACCCAGAGCATTTAACTTGTGACTATATTTATCTTCATAAGTTTTATACTAATTATGACAATGTTGTCAACATGCGTTGACAATTGACATGTTTCTAAAGCAGAACCATTTGTTCCTTTGGCAATCACATTACTAACTTGCAAAAGATCAGAGATCTCACAGTCAAAATACAAAGATCCTGACTCATTGCTACATATCACATGGGTGCTGGTGTCTATCTACAATTGGCTTAATCACAACAATCATCTTCTGCTAAACTTTTACTCATATTTTAGGATTGTGGTGTACTGGTTATGTTTACTGGAGTATAGCCAATTAAAATACATATCCATGATGACCCATTAACCTTATTTCTAGAATGTGGAATGACTTTTAAATGTTAAAAAAATGATCCTAGATGAATGTCAGTGATTAAAAATAAAGGCAGACTTCATTCATTATAAAGACAAAGACATGTAACATTTTGCCACACTTGTCAGACTTTACAAACACATATAAAGAATAGAGATCTTACTCCATTGAGATATGTCTTCCTATGGCAGCAATGCCTCTTTAAACTTTAGATTGAACAAACAAGACAGTACCTACATAAAAAGATTAATGGATACAAATCTGATGTTAGAAATGGGTGAGCCAGAAACCAGTTGTGGAACATTTCAACCTTCTTAGATTATTGTAAGAGATTTCCAGGTCACCGTTCTTGAACGTGAACAATGCAAAGGAAGAGAAATTGCTGAATTGAATTATATTCTCAATTTCCAAACAATCAGTAGTATTCATATGAACAAAGAGAAGCTATGTATGTTAGCGGAAATGTACCCACTGTTGTTTATTCATTTAGTCCCTTCTGACTCTTTGTGACCTCATGAACAAGACCACATCAGTGCTCCCTGTTGGCCGTGGCCACCTCCAGCTCCTTCAAGGTCAAGCCAGTCACTTCATGGATAACATCCATCCACCTTGCCCTTGACTGGCCCCTCTTCCTTTTTCCTTCCATTTTCCCCAGCATCATTATCTTCTCCACACTTTCCTGTCTTCTCATTATGTGACCAAAGTACTGCATCTTTGCCTCTAATATCCTTCCCTCCAGTGAGCAGCCGGGCATTATTTGCTGGAGTATGGACTGGTTTGATCTTCTTGTGGTCCAAGGCACTCTCAGAATTTTCCTCCAACATCACACTTCAAAAGCATCTCTTTGTTCAGCCTTCTTTATGGTCCAGCTCTTGCATACATAGGTTACTATGGGGAATACCATTGTTTTACACTGTACGCTGTTGACTGTACACTGTTACTTGTACAGTTCCCACTACTGTACATGTAAGAAAAGGAATATTCCCAGAGAGAGTTTTGAATCCAGGGAAAGTGACTTTTGGTGAGGAAATTTAGTGCTTCCACATGCCAGCACTAACTGAACACTGTAAAGATCTCAAAGATTTGTATCACCTTATGCAGCACTTTGAAAATTTAGAGCAAGAGTAACAGTTTGCATTTTTCTGTATCCTATTACATTCTGTCCCTCACCTATAACTAAATAAATATGCCTTAAGTCTAAGGCCTTAACACTACTTGGTATTGCATCCAGAGAAATTGGTTTAAAGCCATGGATCTTCATGAAAAAAACCCAGTTCATTTTAATGATTATGCCTCATTTCCCCAAAAATATATGCATTTTGTTTACATTTCATTAATAAAATCATGAACAGTAGACATTTTATAGCATGAGTCCATCCTAGCTAGTGTGTGTGTGGCAATTTTGAACTTAATTTTGATGTAACAGTCTCATTTTATATCCCACCAATGTGATGTGAGGACAGCAGGCAGAATCTCTGCATGTATGCACATTTGGACATGTGTGAATGTAGTCATGTATACATGTATGTCCCAGGTCCTTTGCATTGGTGGTTGGTTTATGGACAATATACAGGGGGGGGGGTTCTTTAGGAAGCAAAAAGTCACACATATTTGTAGAATATACTCTTTTTAAAAGATTAAATAAATTAATAACTATAAGTAGAAGTAAGAAATTGGAGACTAAAGGTACAGATTACAGAAAAACAAAAATGAATGACACTCAGTGCATATTCGCAATTCATAGAATGCAACCTTTAATTCCTCCAAAGCATCTCAAACAGAGAAAGCAGGAAGAGATTTGCCAGAGGTGCTTGAATGACAGATGCTAATGAGACACATGCAGAAGACCTGGAGAAGCCGAGGTGAGCCGAGACCCCCCAGCCAATGTGAACTGCTGTCAGTCAATGATCTCATGTTGCAACAAAAGATTCACTCGGTGCCATTAAGTGCTTTAGGTGGTAAGCCTCATGTTTTTAATTTTATAGTTCCTGTAGACAAGTAAGTGCTCTGATGGATTGAATCCAGCTGGCTTCTGTATGGAGCTGTTCTCCTATTTGTCACTGATTGACTGGATGATGAGAGGAACCTGATCTCAGGTCAGCAAATTGTGTTATTCAGCATTAAAGCATGCTCAGAGGCCTGTCTTCTGTAGACCTGAAAACTTAGTTGTGGCTGGTACGGTGGTGTACTATTTCCACATTAGTTGTTTATTGACTATTGATGTCATGCCATCAGTTTAGGGTGGTGATGGAAGCTATGAAGTTTCGAGGTAGGTCCAAAATTGCAGGTCAAGTGAACATTTGGAGGGCATATGGCCAGGCACTCAGCCAGTCTGAATGGACAAGAGATAATAGACAATACAGCTTTATTGTTCCAGTGCCAAGTATAAGAAGCATTTCATCCAATGATGCCCTTGGAAGTCACTTTGATTCTTCAAAGACATAAGGAGTTTCAATGGCTCTGCGTATAAGGATCGTATCTCTGTGCAAAAACATTGGATTCCCATGAAGAAAGTTTCAGGTTCATTCTCTACAGGAAATTATATTAAAAGAATGAGGTAACGGATAGTGAAAAAACCCTGAAGGAAGGATGTGGTAGTTTGAGCCTTTCCATCTTTACTGTTAAAAAAACCCCAACCTTTCATCAATTCAGGAAAATATAAGTATTTTTGGAAGGTTTTTACAAAAAGAATAAATAGAATTTTAAGAATAAATAGAAATATACTCTTAACTATCAGTAGTTGACAGATTCAATATGGAATGCATCCTGCTGTACCTGCTTAATATATAGCTGCTAAAAAGATGGTCAGAAAAATGAAAGGCAGCAATTCATTGAAGCACTGTAAGCATAGTTTGAATGCACAGAAAAAGGCAGATTTTTAAGAACCTGCCTAGTTAGCTTTAGGCTCACCTGACTTTGGACTAACCAGCTTGATGAAAATCTATCCCAGAGACACCCTGGACCCAGCATGAATGTACAGAATCTGGAGTCATTGTGCATCTATGCTTAGAAAATTCATTCCAGACAAAGTAGACAAGATGAACCTAGGCAGACAAATATCCCAACAGCATTTCTCACTTGAAAGAATTGCTTATTTTCTGCAATTCTTTCAAGGGAAAGTGTCCTTCATTTCTCTGCATGTACGCTAGCAGTATGGTGGCAATAATTCATCTTGTTTCTTATTGTCTGCTTAGGAAAGTGCCTCTTTGCTGTTGACTTGATGGCCTATCCTAGGGGGCTGAAATGTGCCAAGAGACACCAAATTTGAGGTAGCAAAAAGACTGCGGTGTTTCTCTAGCCACATTTTCTTTCTTGCATTTTTTCCTAGTATCACCAACATTCTCATCTTGTCTTGTGACATATTTCCTACATGGAACCTGCAGGGAAATGTGCTCTTAATTGTAAGATTAGTTTTATCCTATGGTTAATAATGTCCGGAAATCTCTTTTGGCATAAAGAAGTATTAAATATGAACCCTAGAATCGGAAATTCTCCCCGATTCATGGGAAAAAGAAGCCCAGTGTAGGTATAATTTTTCAGCTTCACATTGTAACAACATTCAAGACTTGAAGGTCACTTCCATGAAACAAGTGCTGTGGGTAAGATTTCCAGCTGTCCTGCTTCAGGGTGGTGAATGCCCTTAAAGTCACACCTGTGAATCATAAGAGCAGGCACTGGAGAACCAAGTCAGAAAATGATCAAAGATAGAGTCCACCAGAGCAGAAGCATCATCAATGCAGCTCAGGATATGACTAGTAAAAGTAAACCAAGAAGATCCCAAGCAAGCAGGAAATCTCTGGAATAAGCTAAATTTAAGGGAATTAGATAGGAGGGAATGTCACACAATGAAGAAAAGAATTAGTGGAAAGTTCTAATTTATAGCTAGCTGTGCTGATTGATAGCCAGCTGTATATAATTACAGCTGGGCTTATTAACTCCTTGTTTCTTTTTGTGGCTTTTTTCTGCAAATTTTAAGAGTGCAGTTTTACAAACTCTTGTTCTTTAAGGTCTGCATTGAATTGTCCAGGCTTTGCTTCCAGGGAATGGGTGGAAGCCTCCTTTGGTTCTAAACTGGAGTCTATTACATAGATTCTCTTTTCCCACTTCTTCATCAGGTAGGACATGATGCCAATCATACTTTCTGATTTCATTAATAATACCTTCTGTATAATGCATTTCTAAAGCCTTGATTGCAAAATAATTATCAAACTTCATAGTTTGATAAACATCAGCTTTGTCAATACAGGTAAGAACATAAGAACCCATGCTGAATATCTAGTCCAGCAGAATTGTACACAGGGATAAAACCACCTGCTCCGACCCCCAAATCAACCATCATGGGTATTTCAGTAGCTAAAAAATAATCCCTTATCCAGAATTCTAAAACCCAAAATCAACCACATGGGTATTGGAGATAGTGACACCTTTCTGATGTTAATTGTACACACACTTTGCTTCATGTACAACATTGTATATGCTATGTTTATAACATGCATAAGAAACAAACCTGAATTTCATGTTTAGACTTGGGTCTCATGTCATCGATATCTCCTTATGTACATACAAATACATATTCAACATAAGAATAATAAATCTAGTATGCAAAACACTTCTGGTGCCAAGCATTTTGGATAAGAGATACGTTACCTGCGCTATAACCTATTCTCGTTTCTGTAGTGTAAAATAGTTATAATGGATGCTGGGTCTCTATGAGGAATTTGCGGATTCATGGAATATTGTTCTGTCAGTTACTGTTAGATATAGACACCTGCATACATTGGAAATGTGTTTCAACATTCCTGATTGTAATCAAGTGATGTAAGTTGTAGTATCAAATCTCACGCAGGACATCATGAAGACTGCTCTGATCCAGAGTTCTGCGTTTTTTAAAAGATTTATTATTGATTCTCTCCAAATCTTAAAAGTTTTTCCGATTATGCTGATCCCTTATTCTTGTGTCAGTTCCAATCCTGAGTTTCTTATTAGAAGTTGTTATTATAGTCTTCTTTTCAGTTTCCAAGGAATGATAGAAATAAAATCACAGAGAACCTTAAATAGGTTGGAAGATATGTAGTTTTTGTCAGTGGTTCCTCCAGCAATGCAGGTCATAAGTATTTCATGTTGTATATATAGATGCTGTGGCCAGTTTGTTAGCTGCAGGTTAATGTTTTGGTCATAAGTCTTCTTCTCTATGAATGTAATGTGATTGGTCCTTTAATAGCAGGTAAACATTCTGCCACTGTAGTTGACTGTAAATCTTACCACCTTAGAAGAACCTGCCAGAGTTCAAAGTCTGTTGAACAGTCTTTGGTGCATCTGAAGAAATGGATTGATATCCACAAAGGATCATGTATAAATGCACCAGCTAGTCTTAAAGGTGCTGCTTGATTCCTTAACTTCGCCTCCCTTTTTTGTGTTGAAGTCTTTAAAACTGCAGACTTTGTGGAGGAAATTTAAAAATACAAATCAAAGAAGTGTGAGTAAAAACAACAGACTGCATGCTAGGTAGAAAAAGATGAGGCAGTCAGGAGGAAATCAAAACTATGAACTATTGAAAATCTGCCTTAAAAGTAACATTTGCAGGTATAGGCTTTTATATTGGATACCTCATAATACTTTATTCCATACTTGGGGCGCCTTCTTCCATTATGATTTCATGCTGGTTATTTTCTGGCATGGTGAGTGATCTGTCTTTTGTAGTGTGCATATGTCACTTTTGAAGAGAAAAGACTCTAGAGTTATCAGGAGCTGTGTGAAGGAATTATAGCAAATCTCATCACAGGAGGTAGCAGGTGATTGCAATCAATAATCAATCAACCTACTGGTGACTGTTCCCATACATCACTTTCAACCAAGGTAGCCTTTCCCACTGCTTTGGAAGGATAGACATAATGTGCGAGTATATTTATATTTAAGTCTTCTGTATGCCTCTTCATGTTTTGGAGAAGGGAAGCGGGATGAACTTTTCAGCAATGTTGCCAAGCAATTCAAACAGTGACAGCAAATGGCTGGGGTTGAATAGAGAACACTGGGCATCTCATACACTTTTACTGGAATTGGTTTGACATGGGTCAATCTTCCATTAATGCTAAGCTTAGTAACTCTGGTCCTCTTAGCAAAACAATTTTGCGTTCAGCCATTCACAGTTTTTGTTAAATGTTATCATGACCATGTACACAAGGTAATGAAAGCATCTGAGGTCACAATTATTGAAATAACTACTAGCAAATTGCCCAGATTAGACATTATTCTCTTTGTGAGAAACATCTTCAAATAGGGATAGGAAGAATATTCTGAAACGTTTTTAAAATAGTTGAATGACATATTTTTGTGAGTGTTGGGAAACCCTATCAAGGAGGATCATGGACTGGTGAAAACCTTAACAGATCATATTTTATTTGGGCACAAAATTCACTTTAAAAATAAAACATCTTCTGCATAGATAATAATGTTGCAAAAATCTTGTGCAGACTGTACTGGGTTCTGCACACATGCAAAATTACAGGGGGAAATAAATTCCTGTTGTACAGGAGAAAAACAAAAACAAAAACAGTAGAGATCTCTATCTGAATTTAGGGACCTATATAATTTCTGGTGAGAAAGGATAAGTTTTATGCCTGCTTCTATTTCTTTATAGATATTCATTTATTTTGGATTGGTAGGATGGGATGAAGAACTTTTGGCTATGCAAATGAAGTAACAAAGAGAAATAATAGTTGAAGAAGATGTCATATGATCCTCATTCTTCATGCAGCTTAATATTAGAGATGTAAATGTTAGCTTTATTTGCTGTCACGTACAGAAATGGATGGTTGTCAAAGTTTCCTGGACAAAATGAAAAGACTTTTGCTCATTCCGAAATTTTTCACATTTTGGGATTTCTGTGCAAAATCTTTGCTTCCAGAACCCCTGTTTTTGTGCAGAAACGCAATCCATTTCTGCAAACACACACAGTTTCACAAATAAACGTTTTGCAAAGCAGTCCAAAATATGAAAATAAATAAATAATAACAGTTCTATTAGTAGATCATTTTTATTGGGTCTTTCAGATGGCTGACATGTTAAAGGGCAAATAACTTGAGACTTTTCCTCAAATCCTTTAGGAATTTTAAATTTTCAATGTTTTAGTGTGTATATAACTGTACAAATAAGATTTATTGTATATTTTAAAAAGACTCAGATAATGATAACAATAAATTTTATTTGTAACCAATTCTCCTAATGACTTTAGTCATGACTTGAATACTTGTTAATGTAAATGCAGCTTTACACCAAGTTAGCAATGAGCAATCTAGAATCACTGAACTACAGAAGTGGGAGGGAGCCAAAGGGCACCTAGTCCAATCCCTTAGGTAGTATTTCCAAAGAAATGAAAGTCCATCATCTTTCGATGCAGTCTGTTCCACTGTTGAACAGCGCTTATAATCGGGAAGCTCTTTCCAATGTTCAAGAAGCATTTTTTTGTTTAACTAAGACCGTCTTCTTTACATTCACTGTTCATGATTGATGTTTTTCCAGACTAATTTGTAAATGCCAGGATCATTGAAACGCAAAGCATGTGCTCCGCTATTGACCTGCTACCAATCTATGGTCCCTCTTCCTCAAATTGACTTGGACCTGATGTGAATGATTTCACCATCCTTAACTTTCAGAGGAAGTGTACACTTTTCCACATAGGACAGAGTTTGAAAAGACCCCAAGGGTCATCCAACCACTGCCATGCAGGATTCAAAGCCCACCCATCAGATGACCATCCAGTTTTTGCTAAAATATCTCCAAAGAAGGAAACTCCACCACACTCTCAGGCAACTTATCATATTTGCAAATTGCGCATATTATTAATAAGTTCTTTCGAAGGTTTAGATGCAATTTCTTTTCTTGCTATTTGAATAAAATAAAAACAATGTAACACCACTTTAACAGCCATGTCTCAATGGTATGGAATCATGGGAGTTGTAGCTTTACAAGGCCTTTAACTTTCTCTACCAAACAGTGCTGATGCCTCACTGAACTACAAATCTCAGGATTCCATAGCATTAAGTCATGGCAGTGGTGTCAAACTGCAGTGTAGATGCGTCATCAGGCACAGAATCATAGGTTTGGAAGGAACCACATTTAATGCAACTCTCTGCCTGGCAACAGTGCACAACTAGATCCCTCTTGAAAAATAGCCTTGTCATTATACTTTCTACAGAAATATGGAAAAACCTGCTCTTTGCAAAACACCTTTTCTACCAAAATATTAACATACATGGTATAACAAAGATTTGCTATTTACTTCTCTCCTTCCCTGAATTGTAAACTAATTGGCTGTAATAAGCATGCTTTTGATGAGTTTTTTCTATATTATTAAAAAAATCAACAAGGCCCTCCTCCCATCCCTGAATTTGCCTATGGGCAAATACAGACTTGGAAGCAATGCCTTCCCTCTGTTAAACATCTCTTCGGAATAGCAACTCTAACTCTTCTTCCTTAGAGCTGGAGACATATCCACCTAAAAAGGAAAAAAAAACCAAGAGTATGCCAAAGGCTTGCATCTCATTCCTAGATCATTTACTTTGCTGCTATTCACTTATCCCCATTCTGAATCACTTCTCTTAAAGGAAGTACGAAGTATAAAACTGATGGAAAAATATGATGGAACAAGACTGCACACTGTGAATTATGTTTGCTGAACTCTGTGCCAAAGGGGAAAACCATTGAAGTAGCTAATTTGCCACTGATTTCCCCTCTGGAGGTCCATCAGCATCATTGAGCTTGTGTGTTTTCAGATGAATGTAGTGTTTTTGTTATGGTTTTCAGTATGTGAATGGAATCGCATTTTTCATCAACTTGCTACTAATAGTTGCTGAGAAAATCATAAGAATTCTTAGACTTAAGAATCCACATGCAATATTACTGTAACTGTTTGCTGTTGACATGTCATATGAGGCCCCTGTATTTGACAGGTTTCATTACCACCCCAGCCTTTATCACCTTTATCAAAGTCAGTTGTATCACACTAATGGGTCACACATTTTCCACAAGTTTAGGCCCCAGGTTTTGTAGGTGAGGTGGAAGAAGTCTAGTCTTTCTTCTAGCAAATCTGTGGAGCATTTTGTCAATTCAGAACTGGGGTAAGTAGGTTCTCATACCCACTTCATGGTGCTCACTGGGTCATCCTGAAAATGACCTCTTGGCTTCTCCCTGTTGAAAATGTTCACCCTGATAGAAAAGCTATATGCAGTTGCAGATGATTGCTCCATTCTAAGTTTTACTATATAAATTGAAGGAGCTATCCAAATGTTGGAATATACCCCAGAGAGAAGATCCACATTATGGACAGATCCTTTTAAACTATCCAAAGCTTGGTATGGTTTTTCTGTCTCACTGACATAGGAACTATCAGCATTCTGTACAGTGCTGTCTGCTTCTGGGAAGAAATGCAAGATAAAAACTTAATTTCTATGCCAGACACATACCTTTCCTCCTCTCATCTGTTTTAAGCAGAAGATCAGTGATCCTAATTACAGGGTTTCAAGAGTTTATAGAGTCATCTCGATGCTAGTACTAGAATTCAGGCAGGCTGAAGTATGTAGCATTCATTAAATTCACTCTGTTGCCTACATGGTGTTTTAACATTTTGTATTATCTACTTAGTATTCATGCCAAACTGCTGCTAGAAAGAACCAAGGCAAAAATGCCTTCCACTAAATTGCAGCCTGACATTGGACTCAGAAGCCGTTTCTTTATCCATAATCCCCCATTTCCATGAATAGTGGCTGTTTATGAATTCAGGTATGAACTTGCATTGGTAATTTATTGTTTGCCATTTGATTTGATGTTGATTAAAACTGTAGTATAACTCTTAAAAGGAAATAAGTACCCCATTTGTAGAATCAATCATAGAATCAATTAGTTGAGCTTTGGAAGAGGTTTCCCATCCACCCTCCCAACATTACTCAAACAGAACTTTTCATTGGCCAGTTTTTGAGGGAAAAAAGCATTGAAACTCTGCAACATCTTTAATTTTTCATTGATGATTATTTCCGCCTCTATTTCCAATTCCAAATTACACATTATTGCAGAATGCTTTTTCCCACCAGGTATGCAAATCATAGCTTATTTCATTGTCCACTGCCAGAATCAATCATTCCAGGAAGTGTTCTCCCAACTTGACAAAACTCTTAGCACATATTTCCTTTTTAAAAAACACATTATAATATCCCTCATTCAACCTTTTTAGCTAGGCTATGCATGGGCAACCAGGACAAGTCCAGAAGCTATTTTTCTGCTCCTGTGAAACTTTGAGGGCTGCATGGCATGTCAACAAATATCCCCAAAATAAAATTTTGAAAAACTAAAAAGACCAGATGTCTATAAGCTCATTGTAATATGTTTAAACCTCCGTACTTTTTATAAATACATCCAGATGATTCAGCTCGTCCATTTGCCAGATCCATGAAAAGGTCAATCTTGGGAGGCGCTTCTAGTACCTTACTGTGCAAAACAATTGCTGGACTTTTCCCAGACACAGGTCCATCAAAATGAGCATTAATGACCCATGGGGTATGCCAAGGCACCATTTGGCTGTGTCTGAGAGCATGTTTCTTCTTCTTTTCTGGTTTTGCTCCAGTTTCACAGGGCCTGTTTCCATGGACATGTAGTAATCAGGGGACAGATCTCTGATGTCCTTGAGAGCCTTTGGTTGCCCTTGTTTCATCAGCAAAATACAGCAATCATTGTCCCAGAGTGCAGAATTTTGGTCCAAAATGCTGCATATGATTCAGAAAAAACATCTGGATTATCTATAGCATTCCGAACTGGAGAGACAAGGTTATAACTCTTTGTTGCAATCCAACTATTTCCTAATATCTACAATTTAAACCCACAAAAGACATTGAAGAATTTATTTTAGTTCTACTTCAGGGATTGGGGCCAAAGGACAACTCTAAGCATTTTGATCTTGTAAATCAGTGTAGTAAAGTGTTTATTTGAAGGAAGTGTTTCTAGGGGCTTAGCTTATGGCTTCTGTGTTCAATGAGTCAGATGTTACCCTGAGGCAATACCTAGCTAGCATCTCAAACTTAACAAAAGACTGCTGACTGCAAGGGATGGGTCTTCATGGGAACCTATTTAGAGCATATAAAAAGAGACAGCGGTACGTGGAGTCTATTGGAGTCAACTGTGCGGGGGATGAGTTCCAGTAGGCGGCATGGAACAGGCCGCGGTACAGCGGTAATAAGCGTCACATCAACTGACCACCGGGCTTCTTAAGTATCCTATGCTAATAGTTCCTATGTGTTGACGCAAGACAATTGCAATAAGTTTCGTTTTTAATGTGTTACATTGTTTGCCTTATACATTAGGTACTGATTTTATCCTTATCTTGTATACTGCTGTTGCAGCTTTTATTTGAAATGACCTGACGGTTACTCAATAAACGTGACTGACTGACTGGGAACCTTTCACCACCCAGAGGTAGAGTGAGTATAGAAATAGAGGCTGATTTATCTCAAAAAGCTATATTACATGCCTTTACTATTTGTTACTTTTAGCTCAGCTGTTCTGCTCAACACTTTCACAGTTGGAAGTATCTAGTTACAGGCAGCACATTGCTTGTGATTAGAATCATAATCATATAGAGTTGGAAGAGACAACAAGAATGATCAAGTCCAAGTCCCTGCCATGTAGGAATATACAATCAAAGCATTTCCAACAAATAACCATTCAGCCTTTGATTCAAAACCTCAATCAGAAAGGAAGCCCACCACATTCTGAGGAAGAGTATTCCACTGTTGAACTGCTCTTACTGTCAAGAAGTTCTTTCTAATATTTGAGCTGACTCTCATTTCTTATAGTTTCAATCCATTGTCCCATGCCCTAGTCTCTGAGCAGCAGAAAATAAGTTTATACCATCTTCAATATTTATTTATTTATCATATCAGAAGCAAACCAAGGATACAATTGTAATGTATTTTAAAAAGACACGAAGTTTTAAAACTTGGTATTATATTAGATGTCCTTTGACCAGTAAGTAGCTGGCCACATGGAGTCCCTCTGGTGTTGCAATAACAAGTCCCTCCATTTTGCTTGTGGCAGGGCTCAGACTGCATTGTAATAGGTAGTCTGTGGTTTGCTCTTCTCCACAATCGCATGTCATGGACTACACTTTGTGGCCACAATTCTTAAGGTTGGCTCTGCATCTCATGGTGCCAGAGCACAGTCTGTTCAGTGCCTTCCAAGTTGCCCAGTCTTCTGTGTGCCCAGGAGGGAGTTTCTCATCTGGTATCAGCCATGGCTTGAGGTTCTGGGTTTTTGCTTCCACTTGCTGAGGTGTTCCTGCGAGTAGCTCTGTAGAGCTTAGAAAACTATTTCTTGATTTAAGGCATTAGTGTGCTGGCTGATATCTGAACAGAGAATGGGCCAGAGATGTCACTGCCTTGGTCCTTTCAATATTGGCTGCTATTTCCCATCAGATGTCAGGTGGTGCAATACTGGCTAAACAGTATAATTTCGCCAGTGGTGTAGGGCATTAACATCCTGTAATATGTCTCATTAAGGATGTTCAATATGGCATCCTGTCAAACACTGAAACAATGCTATCATGTTCCCTCTTAATTTTACCTTTCCCAGGCTTAACATACCTAGCTCCTTGAACTACTCCTTACAGAGCAGGTTGAATTAGTGAGAAGTCAGCCATAGCAGAGCACCTGATGAACCAACCTGGACACAGCATATAAATTGAGAACACAGAAATGCTGGACCACTCTAACAACTACAATGTCAGACTTCACAGAGAAGCCATTGAAACCCATAAGCATGTGGATAATTTCAACAGAAAGGAGAAAACCATGAAAATGAACAAAATCTGGACAGAAATAAAGAGCAACATTCAACAACAGGGGAATTGCTCAGGGCCAGATAACACTTCCCAACAAAGGATTCCCCCAGGCAGCAATCAGCCAGACTTTGAAGTTACAAGACCATTAAATGCTAATCAAGATGACCAATTGCAACATTCACACTTGCCTCAAGCAGACAAGAATTCTTTCTCCCGCCCTGGGCATTCCACAGATATATAAACCTCACATGCCTATTTTCCAACAAACCTCACAATCTCTGAGGATACCTGCTATAGATGTGGGTGAAACATCAGGAGAGTATGCTTCTGGAACATGGCCATACAGCCCAGAAAACTCACTGCAATCCAGTGATTCCAGCTATGAAAGCCTTCGACAACACATAGCAGCCTTTCTTGGAAACAATACAGAAACTGAAAATATTATTGCCAGTGTCTCACTGAGGTACATGTGAAACATGTGCCATTTAGGCACTTTAACAGAGTTTGGGAAATGAGTACTTAGAATTAATTGCTGACTACTAATCGGCAGGGAGAAAAAATTCAATCACCAGGTAGATTTGGCATAGTGAATGGTGTGGATTTCCAAGTGTTGAGCCAAAAATGGCTTCCCGGTGGGCACACAAGGAGATGATACAGCTGCTATTGCAGGATGTAAGGTTCTCCAATGAGTCTTTGCAATTGCTGTTCACAGCAACAATTTCTAGGCTTCTGGCAGCCATACGGTGTAGAAAAATAAGTCAGTCACGGAAACAAAATGCAAATGGGTGTAATTCTAAGAAATAATAATGATGATTGCATGGTGGTGGCAAAACTGTTTGTTTGAGGACCGTGCAGCCCCATCCAATTACAAAGTGGGAATAAAGTGTCATGTGGGAAAGAGTAGCACAAATTGCCACAGAATAATTGGCCTCGAATATTTTTGGCATATTTCAATATCAGAAAATTTCATAAATTGCTTTGTCCTATTACTCTTCCTGGCAGAGCTTTCTGACTGCCAGGAAACCCACATTTCAATTTGTAAAGAAATGGTTGAGCAAATAGGCATACCTCAATTAAGGATGTGTAGATGTTTCAAAATTGTGTGGGAAGGCCAGTTTTGGGTTCATATAAATAAAAGGAAAGCAGTTCAATAGATTTGAGGATATTTTTATTCAAAGTTATCAAGGTAATACATATGTGCAATGAAAATGCCAGATCAGCTAAGTCTGACACAAGTGAACAGAAAAACCAAAAATAAATCTCTGTACAGTGGACATCACTTGATGGTTTCATCTGAAATACAAAGATACCTGTATTACCTGTTTCCTTTTTATCATGTAGTACAGTGTTTCTCAACCTTCCTAATGCCGCAACCCCTTAATACAGTTTCTCATGTTGTGATGACCCTCAACCATAAAATTATTTTTGATGCTGATACACAGGATGTATTTTTATTCACTGGACCAAATTTGGCACAAATACCCATTATGCCTAAATTTGAATACTGGTAAAGTCATGAGAAAATAGACCTTGGCATTTGGGAGTTGTAGTTGCTGGGAGTTATAGTTAACCCACAATTAAAGATCATTCTGAACTCCACCAATGATAGAACCCGCAGGTTGAGAACCACTGATTAAGAGTATTAGAGTATGTGTTAGTTCCAGTAAACCTTTTAACAACTAAAAGATTTAGGGTACATCTGTACTGTAGAAATAATGCAATTTGACATAACTTTGACGTCACTTTAACTACCATGGGTTAATGCTATGGAATCATGAGATTTGTAGTTTTGTGAGGCTCCAATATTATTTGACAATTCCCATGATTCTGTCACATTGAACCATTAACAATGAATGAGCAATGAATGTGCATTCATTCTACAGTATAGATGCACCCTTAGTGTTTGGTCCCATCTATAGCTATAGATAGAAAACTGATTCATCACTGTATCTTTAAGCCTAGTGAGTTGACTGGTGCTACTGGGAGGATTTTCTCTTCAAGTGAGCAGAAAGATAGGGAAGGAATGTGTGCCAAAAGCCTTCGTAAACAAAAGATTTGTTCTCAGCTGCTTCATTACTTGAAAAAATGGCTTTTGTTTGTTTTTAAGCCAACTGCTTATAATACTCAGCCTGGGGGACCAATGACAGTAAAGACAACTTCTTCTGCTGCCATCTTTCCTGCCTTTAATGTCTTGCCACAAAAAGCGATCTTCTCTCCACAGTTGCTATCATTTCAAATAGTCAAGTTTGGCTGAAGGAGGAAATTATCTGGGAAAATTCAATGTAAAGCAGTGTCGCACCCCAAGGGCTTCAGTCGGCCTATTTCCTAGGGGCTGCATTTTGCCCGCTTGACTCCAAGGAACTTTCCAGCACAGCTGGATTAACTCCCAGCTCCTGTAGTGGGCCTCTTTGTTGCTCTATTGTGCCTCCCAGGAAAGATGCTATGGAAAAGTTATGTCAAGGCCAAACTGGGCCCACCAGACTGATAGCAGGAGCGGGTACTCGGAGCGCTAAGCGCTACTCCCCAGCCCAGATGGTCCGCGCTAACGAGGTGCAGCATTCCTCAAGACTGAGGTTCTCAAAACAACCCGAGGCTCATCCATCATTGGATTTGATGTTCGACGCACTGGGCCCTACGGTCAGGAATCCTATAAAGGCTGTGAGATCCTGCAAGCCAGCATCTCGTACCAACGACCGCTATTGCCATGATGTCAATGTGATCCAGGCCTTTCGGCCAGTTACTAAAATCCAGCCAGCCAGCCTTCCTCGGCTGCCTCGTTCCATCATCTAGCCTTGTTCCTGTTCATCGCCGAGCCCTGCGGGGAAGCTGTGTTGCCTTTGTATTGACTTTGCCTGCAGTACCTAAAGCCGCCAACCTTCTTGCGTCGGTTGGGGGCTCAGAGACTATCTATCGCATCCCGCATTTGTTCCTGAAAATCCTCCGCTTGAGATCCTGCTGTTGCGGATACTCAAGCCTTGCTGAATCCAGTATTTGCTGCTATCCAGAGGCTGCATATTAAAGGCTTCCTGGACTATATACTTACCTTGCTGCCTTATAATCAATAAAGCTTGTTGTACCTCAGCTGTCTTGTTTGTTGTCCGGGGAGGTCAAGTGCCAAGGGGCCCAAGGGGGCGACAAGCAGTAAGTAATGTGCGTGTGAGCTAGCTACGCTTGCTTTTATCTCCAAAAAACAAGCAAACTCTGGTGTGTATTTTCCATATAATTCATTCAAAAATGGATTGTCCTCATGTCTCCTTAACAACCATGTCAAGTGGATGTGGTGAGGTCAGCTGTAAATTGTTGTGAGGTGAACAAGTGGGTCAGCCTGGCAAGATCTGACAGCAGCCAACAGCCATTGGAATGCTATAACCAGGGTCCCATAACTAAGGCCTGCAGGCCAGATGCAGCCACCACCCTAAACTTTAGACTTAGGGCTGCCCTAAGTCTGAAATGACTTGAAAAGGCACACAATAGCAACAATCCTAATTAACTTGACTATCTCATCAGTCAACAGCAGTTTCACACTTTTTGCATTGAAATATTGGTAAGTTTATGTTGATTAAAATTGTTCTTCATGTTAAATATAGTATTTCATTTTTTGCACTACAGATGCATGGTGCACATAGGGTTTTTTTAAATTAAAAAAACCCAAACTATAATCTGGCAACAGTCTGAGGGCACATAAATTGGCCTTCTGTTAAAAAAGTTTGAGGATCCCTGTTGAAAAAAACAACAACCTAGACCAGACCTGGGCAATTGCCGGCCCTCCAGGTGTTTTGGACTTCAACTCCCAGAAATCCTAGCCAGTTTACCAGCTGTTAGGATTTCTGGGATTTGAAGTCCAAAACACCTGGAGGGCCAGCAATTGCCCAGGTCTGACCTAGACGCTTGTCTCTAGAGCAGTGTCTGGCCCCATCTTTGCCACAGGTGTAGGGAGGAAACTAAGACCAAATCCCTCTTTTTACAAGCAGCTCTCACTCACCAGAGCTAAGGAGTGGCTGCCTGTGTGGAGGTGACACTATGACTTTCCAGGCAGGGGTGACATCTGTCTGTAAAAGAGTTATTTAGGGCACTGTGGTTTCCTGACCCTAAATGGGGTCCCCTTAGCTCAACGTTGGGGTAACAAAAATTGGCAACAATAAAAGCTTTTTGAATACCAAACATTTACACAAATCTGTTAGCAACAACATGCAGTGTTTACAACAGACTCTGCAAAAAATGCTTCCATAGAAAGAAAAATCAGCCTTTTTAGCAAGCCTTAAAATACAAGTAATGATTTTCAATAAATGTTTGATTTTTATACATTTTATGTATCTCTGTCATTTTTTCTAAATCATCTTTTATTCTCTCAAAAAGCTCATTTTCTTTTTCTCCAGAAATCCAGAAGCTCCCTTTCATGATGAAAGGAAACTTCCAGAGAAATAGAAGACAGTTGTGACAGAAGCCCTAAAGCCAAAAGGGGTCTCAACTGGAAAAAGTTTAAGAAGCCATGACTTAGGGCAGTCAGAGCCAGAATGAAGACCAGTTAGGAAGCAAAGAATGACTAAATGGGGTTTTGGACAGTGGGAATATGGGGTTCATATTTAACTTGTGGTCACCTAACATATCTTTACTGGTTTTATTTTGTACATCTGGATCTGCTGTTTTTACGTAAGGATCAGAAGGAACGACTGGTCACACTTTACCATTTTGAACCCTCTGATCAACTCAGCTACGGTCTACTACAGCAATTAATTCAAGCCCTGAATACCAAATCCAGGGAGGTAAAGGATGCATTAAAGGAGATGTTGCAAATAAAGAGCAAGGCTAGATAGGGCTGCTGCCACAACTGTCTTCATTTTTCCTGGTTGTTTCCTTTCTTTGTGAAAGTGAGCTCCTGGATTTTTGGAGGAAAAAGCCTGAGATTTTCAGGAAAACCAATGGTGAGGTAGAAAAATGACAAATCAATATGTAATAAAAGGGGGGAGTCTTACCATCCCTGGGAGAACTAGGATGATCTCACTTTTCTTTTTATTTTAAAGAGGGAACACTATAAGGATTTTACAGCGCTTTGAAACAGCATGTACACTGTGAAGTGGTATATATGGCAAATAACAAAGCTAGCTTCTATCTGCTCTGTTTACATCCCTTTTTCTCTCTCTCAATAACTTTCTTTTTGAAAAACCCCACCACATTTACAGACAGTTGAAGTAATGGTAACCTGTCACTCTAAGCCAAGCTTTTCTTTTTCTCCTTCACACTTTCCCACCATTCTTCTGACACTTGCAGTCCCAAGGGGTATCCCTTGCCAGTCCCTTGACCATTTCAATTCTCTCAACAAAGAAAGCTTTTGACAGCCACTTAGGAATGTGCCTGAAATGGTGTGTCGCAAGAGAGGGAACAGCTAACAGGTCATTCCTGTCCCAGCTTCAGCGTTGTTTTCTCTGGCATTTTGTCTGTCTAGCTAAGAAGTTCATTTATGGCCCCGTGCATTTCTTTAAAGGTTTCACTTGGAGGTATCATATTTTGTTGTTGTCAGTTGCCTTCAAGTCAATTCTGACTTCTGTCTAACCTCTTATAGGATTTTTTTGGGCAAAATATACCTAGAAGAGATTTTTCATTGCCTTCCTCTAAAGCTGAGAGTGTGTGACTTGGCTAGAATATCCAGTGGGTTTCTGTGACTGAGTGCGTATTCACATTCAATGCATTATCTACTCAGGACATGAACTGACATGGCTCAGTATTATGACATTCAGAGATTTATAATTTTGTAAATGTTTGCCCTTTTCTGTAAGAGACCTCTGGTGCCTCAATAAATTTTTAAAAAATCATAGGATTCCATAGGATGAACCTATGTCAGCTAAAGTCATGTCAAAATCATATAGTTCCAAAATGTGGATGGTCTCCTAGTCTAGCCCTCAAACACCTACAGCAATATCATTTGAATCCAATAGAAAAGAGAGAAAGAGTTCTCTATTGTCAAAGTGTCATTCTGGATCCTTTAAGCCATGTTTGATAAATATGGTTTCGAAGCTATAATCTCACAGAATAGCAATGTGGCATTGGAAGACTTAAGTCACGACTCTTACTGAGAAACCTTTGGTCAGCCATGTGGTGGAGGTCCAGGTTTTTGAAGGACCATATTCTCCTTTTCCTTTACAAACAAGCACATTTTTGGGATCTGCTGGGATCTCTGTTCCACTACCCCCACAGGTACATCTGGTGAGAACATGGGAGAGGGCCTTCACAATGGCTGCCCCAACCTCTGGTGCTCCCTTCCCAGAGAAGTTAAATGACCAACCTCTCTAGTCACTTTCTGTAAATGTTTCTGGTTTGACAAGTCTTTGGTGGACTGAGTGTTCAAAGCCCACCCGAACTGAACAATGTGCTGGATTTTTCTGTTTGCTCTGCTGGAGTTTTTTTATATTTTATCTGAAGGAACATGCATCACCACCCCCTCAGTCTAGCCTTTCTCATTAGACTGTTATAGGAATAAGTGGGGGAAACAGAGACCCATACACACTATCTTAAGTACAGTATAGAAAAGTGTGTATGATCTGTTACATTACATAATGGTATGCATACTCACAGAGGCTCTAGAAAGCCTCTTTACCAAATTGGGATACTAACAAAAGTGCTTGATTTGGATTGGTGCACAATGCACATTGCACACTGATAAAGATCTGGCACTACAATGGCTTTGCTATATAGTAATGTAACAGCAGCCCTCTACTGGATACAAGCATTATGCAACTTTGCATTTTTAATTTCTATAGGAATGATGAAGATTTAATGCCCCAAGAGGATTCTGGCAGTCTTTTTTTTTTTTTTTTTTTGCTGTTGAGTTCCCAGAACTGTCTACCTGGCATAGCTAGTGCAAGTACTGGCCGAGGGATTCAGGGAACACTAGTCTAAAAAATGTGTTTTCCCCTTTCCTGGCCTCAGCTCTTTGGAGAAAAGCCAGGAGATACATATAGCAAATACATACCCATGCCTCGTAGCATTTCCTTGGTGTTATGTGACTTATGAGTTCTTATTGTAGACAAGCTGTAACTTAATTTTTAATTTCAAGGTCAATAGAGCCAAGTAAATCCATGGAAACCTGTCAAACTTAAAGTGGTCATTTCAGTGGTACACCTTGGAGAAAGCTAACAAGTCCCATTGATTTCAGGGCATTTGTTTAAATGATGTATATGTTTGGATTCCACCCCATGAATTGTATTTAAAATAACTGAAATATTCCCTTATCCATCTTGGTACCACAAAATGTCCTAGTCATCTGATGATCAGTGTTTACTTCCACAGGATTAATTTGACCTAGCCAATTATTTAGCTGCCCATTCCTATTCTAGCAGGCATTGGTAATCCTATCTTCAACCATTTTTATTGTATGCATACTTAAAATCCTGAATAAAGCTTCTTGCACATGATGAAATTATAGTTGAGGAGAGCTTGGGCTGTAAACCAGGGATGGTAATTCAGAATAGCAGCCAAGGGCTAACCCTAACCCCAATACCTCAATTGTCTGCTTCAGAGTCTCTCATCTCCTCTTGTCACCATATTGAGAGGAACTGGGTCCATTTGTAGGTAGAACAGAATTCTGAAGTGCTTCTGGAGGTACAGGTATTTTCTAGACTTGTACATGAATTCATTTTGGCTGTTTGCCTTTGTTTTCTTTGGTTTGTTTGGCCTGGCCAGACAATCTTAATGGCAAGGGCACAGCCGACCCACGTGGCTGCCAGGTGCGGCTACTTCTCTTTGGAAGCACTTGGTGCATGGAGAGGTTGCTGCATGCTCGCAGAGGGTTTCCCTGTGAGCCATGCCTGTTTGGCCAATCAGAGTAGAGGAATGCTGTGATGTGTCTTAACCAAGCTGTGTCTACATATTTCATGGAGTGAGTGACTCCATTGCTAAGTTTCGCCCTGGCTCTAGAGAGAGGTGCTTCAGTTCGATTGCTTTGCCGCTTGCTCTCAGTGTTAGCTTTTAGCTTTTGGCTTGTCTCTCTAGCATGGAATCTTTTGGATTTTCCTTTATTTTCTTGATTTTTTATTTAGTGGGACTGGGAATTGGAAAGTGCAGGAGTGGGTGGCTGGCTGCATAGCATTTGAGGACCTGTGGGTGTGTTTCTCTTATAGCAGGGCTGTCCAACTGGCGCCCCCGGGCCATATATGGCCCTCAGCCCCTTCCCCATGGCCCCCTACCCTTCTGCAAGATATCTGCCTTTTAAGTTTAAATTTTTTTTAAAAAAATATTTTTTGGAATATTTTTTGGGAATATTTTTTGGAATATTTTTTATTTATTTTTTTGCGGCGGGGGGTGAGGGGCGGGGCAGGGAGGAGGAGCAGGCTCTCTTCCTCCTCCTCCTTTCCCTCCCTCCCCCCTCTCCCTCTCCCTCCCTCCTTCTTTCTCTCTTTCCCCCTTTCATTCCTTCCCTTCCCCCACCTGAAGGAAAGAGGGAAGGAGAGAGAGAGTGCCCGAGTGAGAGGGAGCGTGGCCAGAGCGTAAAAGGGGCGGGGCCCAGTTCGGAGCACGGGGGTGCTCACCCATTCCCTTCCGGCTTCCTCCTCTCCTGAGGCTTCGTGCCAAGTTTGGTCCTGATCCATCATTATTTGAGTCCACAGTGCTCTCTGGATGGAGGAGAACTACAACTCCCAAACTCAAGGTTCAGTACTTTCTGTTGCTCTCATGAGAGTTTAGGTTTGATTCAACATGGCTGAGGAATGCTTTGATTGTGTTTTCCCCTTATGGCAGAAGGAGGTAGGACTGGATGGCCCTTGGAGGTCTCCTATTCTAGGAACCCATTGTAATTATTATTATTATTATTATCATCCTCAGAGGCTGAATGGTCATCTGTGAGGAATGCTTTGATTGTGTTTTCCCCTTATGGCAGAAGGAGATTGGACTGGATGGCCCTTGGAGGTCTCCTACTCCAGGAACCTGTTGTTGTTGTTATTATTATTATTATTAGCAGAGGCAGAGTGAATATTATGCCTTATCATTCAGGGTTATAGGCCTGTGTGGAAGGGCCCTGGCTTCTTATTTGACTTCCTTTCCACACATCTGAATAAAATCCCATGTTATTTGCTTTAAACCAGATTATATGAGAGTGGACTCCGATAATCCAGTTCAAAGCAGGTATTCTGGGTTATATGGCTGTGTGGAAGGGCCCTGAATCCACACTGCAATATAATCCAGTTCAAAGCAGGTCTTGTGGGGTTTCCTGCCTGGATATTCTGAGTTATATGGCTGTGTGAAGGGCCCTGAGTCCACACTGCAATATAATCCAGTTCAAAGCAGGTTTTGTGGGGTTTCCTGCCTGGATATTCTGAGTTATATGGCTGTGTGGAAGGGCCCTGAGTCCACACTGCAATATAATCCAGTTCAAAGCAGGTTTTGTGGGGTTTCCTGCCTGGATATTCTGAGTTATATGGCTGTGTGAAGGGCCCTGAGTCCACACTGCAATATAATCCAGTTCAAAGCAGGGACTGGGACTTGAGACTGGGATTTTGGTGTTCATCTCTATCTCCAAGTCAAAGCCCCGGTGTCCTCCACAGACACCTCCAAAATGGGGAGAGGGCGGAGCCGGGGAGGGGGCGGGGCAGGGGTGGAGCCAGGGAGGGGGCGGAGCCTGGGCGGAGCCAGGGAGGGGGCGGAGCTGGGGTGGGGGCGGAGCTGGGGGCGGAGGCAGACCCTTCGGCCCCCCAGGTCATCAGTAACTGGAATTCCGGCCACAGGTCCGGTAGAAGTTGGACAGCCCTGTCTTATAGGATGGCTCTGAACTTTGAGTGACTCTTTAGCCTTTACTAAAGCCTTTAGCTTCTCCTCATATCTCTCCTCCCTCCTCTTGTTCAGAAAGTACTTTAAAAAGATTATTAATAATTATAGGAATTCCAGCAAACAGCAAAGCCTCATTCTCAGAAAATCTCTATTTACCTGACTACCTAAACTTACCACCAATAC
This sequence comes from Anolis apletophallus, assembly GCA_030556195.1. Taxonomy (NCBI): domain Eukaryota; kingdom Metazoa; phylum Chordata; class Lepidosauria; order Squamata; family Anolidae; genus Anolis; species Anolis apletophallus. The sequence continues at coordinate 19,452,163 of JARBWK010000006.1, forward strand.
CTAATAGTTTATTTCCTTTGCAATCTTATCACAAGTTCTGTGTTGCTTTATGATATTTCTCTCTGTGCTCTCTGCCTTCTTTATTTCATACGCAAGACCTGTCGACATTTCACAGGGCTTTTAAGACACATTTGTTCCAGCTGGCCTTAACTTTGAACTGTTTAGAAAGTATTGCAGAAGAGAATGCAAAATTGATTTAGACTTGGTGGATTATTAGATATGTAGATTATATGATATATTATCTTCTTTATTTTCTATACCATAGGAATCTTGGAAGTAAAAAATCTAAAGAAGAAAGGAAATCAAGTATAGATGCATATAGCATATCAAGATGTTATGTTCCCATATATACTGTGCACCTCTATTCTATTCCCCCTTTATAATCCCTTATAGCTATATTCTACCCTTTTCCCCTTCTTGCTATTTTCACTTTTTATTTCATACCCTATAAAGGGTTTTCTTTCTGCGCCGGAAGGAACTTTTCCTTCAAATCACTGTGTTCTATTGTAATTACTTGTTTTATGTGAAAATTAATAAAAAAATATTTTAAAATAAATAAATAAATAAAATCCTTTGAAAACATCTCCCTCAAACATGGCTAGATTTCCCACAATATATTTTTGACCCCCCCCCCCCAGTGGATCATACAGGAGTATTTTTTCTAATAATGGGACATGCAGCATGCTTGCTTGTAGATGGCTACTGGCCTCTTCCAGTATGTTGTGACAACAAGAAATGCAAAAGCTTTGGAAGAAGTTGCAGTTGTTTTTTTATTAGCAAAGAATGTGTATTAGTGGGTGGGCTATGTGATGTAGAAGTGCATATTTGACATTTGGGAGGAAGCAATGGTGCTCTGCTGCTGCTCCTGGAGAAGTTACATGGCGGGGCCAGGAGAAGATATCTTTTTGGGAATTTTTTAAAGGAGATATTATTTCTAGAAGGAAAAAATCTTAAAAATCAGGGGTTGACCGAAAGATTATGAAAATTGGTCGGGCAGCAGTGGGACATGTGTCCTTCAAGTGTGGCCATTTTCACCCTGATAACCCTGAAAATGACTGGAAGGGGAGCCCGTGAACCCCCCCCCCATTGCTACCAATGGGCCAGATCTAGCCACATTTTTCGACTGTGGACCAAAAATGGCCACCCGCTTGTTTTGGGGAGGAGCACAAAAAACAGAACCACACCCCTCCAAAATTCAGGAAGCAGAAACTGATCGAGGGTCAGTAGAAATGCACAAGACTAGTATTTTCCCATGTTTTCATATATTTCTGCAGTGTATTGCTACAGGTTTTCAGGAATTGCCCAGAAATCATACCTAGATTTTTTTTAAAAAAACAGTAGGTTGGTGGACTGGTGGTAGCCACAAAAGTGGGGTGCAAAGGTCATATTCTTTTCAAAGGCTGATTTTTCTCATTCATTCAATAAGTTTAATGTAATGCGTGATCTTTAAGGTATCAGTAAACTCTTTGTTATTTCTGCTGGAACAAATGAACATGAATCTCTGTCTCTGGTATTACTTTGCAAACAAAGATTCTTAGGAAGGACTCATCCCACGCTTTTTACAAGCATGTTGATGACTAAAAAGGCCAATCCGAGATAGGTAAGTCCGGTTGCAGAAAGCACAGCAGAAAGTCTTCTTGGGTGACGTTGTTTCCAAGTTGTGATTCTTTCTGCGTTGTCATTTCTCTTCGAGACCTGTTTGGCATGTCTTCTTGAAAGAGGCCACAGCATTATGGATAATGCATCTCCATGCCTCCCAATGTGAGGCCAGGGTGGACCATTGATGGTGATCAATCTGGTCGAGCCTGAGATGTTTCAGGGAGCCCTTATCTCTTTTTTGGGGCGCCTCTCTTGCACTGACCCGTGGTGAGTTCACCGTAGAGACATCTTTGGGAGGCGGTAGTCCTCCATCCTAGAGACATGCCTTGCCCAGCGCAGCTGTGTTTTCAATAGGATGGCTTCAATGCTGGTGATCCTTGCTTGCTCAATGACAGCAACATTCGTCACATAGTCTGTTCAGTGTACATTTAGGATTGATTGAAGACAGCGCTGATGAAAGCGTTTGAGGAGTTGTAGGTGTTGGTGGAAGGTGACCCATGTTTCAGACCCATATAGGAGAATAGACAGTACGATAGCTCTGTACACACTGATTTTGGTGCTTTGCTTGAGGTGTTTGTCACTCCAGAGTCTTTTGTGAAGCCTTCCGAATGCACTATATGCATTTGCTAATCTGTGATGTATCTCTTTATCAATCCTGGCATCTGTAGAGATGATGCTTCCCAGGTAGGTGAACTGCTGAACGACTTAAGCACAGATTTGCCTATGCTGACGTGGGGATGATGATTTTCTTCCTGTGGTACAGTCTGGTAATGAACATGAATACTCCATTACAAATTACCTCTGTTTTTGTAATTTTGATAAATCGATGCCTTAATAGTTATCGCTTTTACTTGACTCATCACTTTACCAGTTCTTGTTGATGTGGGTTTTAAACCCACCAAATCCTGATCCTAAACTCAACTAGATCATGGGAAAAATCATGTTATCATTTCCATTCTGCTCCTTTGGCTACAATCATTTACCTAGAAAGTGACAGTTGGTGGGTGATATGGAGATAACCGATAACTTCAGTCCTTGACTTCATGCCTCCACATCTGTGCTATGAGAGGATAGGGCTGTAAAGTGACTGTAATGCTCAGATCAGCCTGTGGCATTTGGTCAGAATGTAACACTAGAGTTGCAGACATTAGTATGTTGTCTGGACAATATGTAAGCAAAACTACCAGGCTGTGGATGGATTTGGCATAATACCTATGAGATTTTCCAGGGCTAGCTGGCAGAGCCATTGACTTGATCCCCTAGAATGTGGTCAGACTTACACTTTATCTGGATAAGCTCCCAAGACTACAGGTATCCCTTGGAGCTGAGTAGGATATGACTTGGGAATCAATAGAACTGCTGCAGGTTGTTTGTTTGTTTGATATGCTTGCTTGCTTGCTTGCTTGGAAAGTCAGGCTTTGTGGCAAGGCTTCCTCCTTGACGCTTTAATCCCAATTGGCAAAACACAGACAGAAACATCTCTCTTCTAACACAACTTCTTTCCAGATGTAACTTTATTGCTCTACAGTAGAAGAAATCAAGTGCCAAATTCAAACTGGGACTCTAAATGTCTTGGACAGACAAATTTTACATCCACTTTGGAGTTTATCTCTTTTTTATTGCATGCTGAGCCATGAAATAGTGTTTCTAAAGAATACTGGTGATATATTTTATCCCCTCTGAGTTTCTACCAGGCACTGAAGGTTGCTATTTTGCTTGGACTTTGTATCTTAATATTAGGAGTGTCTGCTTTGTATGTGTTTTTTTAAAGGACCTTGAAGAGTTTTAATTAGTTTCACTTATTTTTATAAAATCAATCTTTATTAAGTTTTTGAGAAACAAGTATAAAAGAAAAAGAAATACTTTGTACTAAGTACAGTACAAAAGTGAGAAATGAGAAAGCGGAAATGAAGCGGAAACAAAGCATCCAGCGGGACACCTGGTGGTTCAGTTTGACCACCTTAGGTGTATGAAAGAAAGAGTATAGTACAAAAACAGATGTGCTCGAAATATGAAAAAGCGAAAGAGGTTTGACAAAGTTTGAATCAAGTTAACATTCAGTTGTTAATGATTATCACGCAAGTGGATTCCTTTTCCACTTTTCTGGTTTCCCGACCTATCCTTCACCGACCTAAAATTAAAAAAGAGGATTTTTACCATCCTTAATTCCTTTTATTTGACTTTTCCTTATCATCCCTTAGCCCTATGATTCTTTTACATATCTAAGTCAACCATACATTCCCTTCTACAATATTCTTGGAGAAGAGACCAATTCCATTTAGTGGTAAACTTTGAGTTAGCATTTCTTTCCCTCATTGCTTCTGTTAATTTTTCCATTATGCTTATCTCTAGCAGTTTTTTCCTCCATGCCTCCTTTGAGGGGGTAATTTCTGATCTCCAGTGGGTGGCGAATAGTGTCCTAGCGGCAGTCATAGCAAGCAGGAATATTCTTTTTTCGCTTTTATCTAAGGCATTATCTACTATCCCTAGTAAGAATTTATCTGGTTCCTTTTTTATTTTTTTCCCCAATAGTTTTTCCACCTCCCTATGCACCATACTCCAATATTTCCTTGCCCTGGGACAGAGCCAAAACATATGAACGAATGTTCCGTTCCTACTATTACATATCCAACAATTTGGTTTTGTTTTTTTTGTAAATTTTTGCCAATTTAACCGGGGTCAGATACCATCTGTATATGGTCTTTATCCAATTTTCTCTGTATTTATAGCATAGTGAAATATTTACATTTCTCTTCCATATCGTTTTCCAGGTGTTCAAGTTTATTTTATAACCTATGTTCCTGGACCATTCCTTCATATAGGCTTCTGTCCCTTCTTTTTCCTTTTTGAGTAGCATTTTATATATTTTTGACATTTGCTTGGTCTCTTCTCCCAAGATAATTTCTTCTAGTTCACTACCCTTGTTTTCCCATCCCCTTTTCCCGTCCTCCTTCGTTCTTTCTCTTATTTGGAAGTATGGGAACCACCCCATTTCATAGCCCTCCTCCCGGAGTTGATTTCTGGTCTTTACGGTCCACTCCATTTCGTTATTGATTAGAAGGTCTTTTATATCTTATCCATTTGTTATTATCTAGATGTCTAATTTGAAAGGCTTCGTTTGGTGATATCCATAGGGGATCTTTTTACTCCTTAAGTCCTTATGTTTTTCCCAAACCTTCAACAAGGATTTTCTGATGAAGTGATCGTTAACACTTCTATCCATTTCGGCCCTTCCGTAGTTTAGGTATCCGTGAAGACCAAATTTCAACCCGTATCCCTCTAAAGTTGGAATCCTCTCCCCTTCCAATGTGCACCAGTCCCTCAGCCATGTTAGGCAGCTTGCCTCGAAATATAGCCTCAGGTTAGGTACTCCCAGACCTCCCTCCTCCTTCGAGGCTTGTATTATTTTTAGCCGAACCCTGGGTTTTTTCCCCGCCCAGATGAATCTGGACAAGTCTTTACTCCACCGGTTGAAATAGGAGATTTTTGGCACCACTGGGATTGTTGTAAATAAAAACACCATCCTCGGGAGCACATTCATTTTTAGGGTGGCTATTCTCCCCAGGAAGGATAGGTTGTGCCTGGACCATCGCGTCAGATCTTTCTTGATTTCTTCCCATTTTGTCTTATAATTATTTTTGAATATTTGTGAATTCTTCGGAGTTAGTGTCACCCCCAGGTATTTGACTTTGTTAGTAACCTCCATCTCTGCTATGACCTGTAGCTCTTGTTTGTTTTTTCCGTCATGTTTTTGACTAAAATCTGGGTTTTGTTTTTATTTATCGAGAAGCCCGCTACTTTCCCGAACTCGTCAATTTTTTTAGCCACTGCCGGATGGATTTCCTAGGTTCCTCTATTATCAGTGCGAGATCGTCAGCAAATGCCAGACATTTTATTTTTTTCTTTCTTAATTTTTATTTCTTTTAACTCCTCGTCTTTTCTAATGTCTTCCAGGAGGATTTCTAAAGTTAATATAAATAGCAAGGGGGAGAGCGGACATCCCTGTCGTACGCCTTTCTGTATTCTCACCCTTCCTGTTCTCCCTTGGTTAACAATAAAGTTGGCGTATTGGTCTCTATAGATTGCCCTAAACGCGTTGACCATGTGGAAGCCAATGTCAAGTTCTTCTAGGAGTGCCTCCGCAAACTCCCAGTTGGTTCTATCAAATGCCTTTTCGGCGTCCACAAAAAACCAAGGCCACCTCCCTATTTATGTTTTTATCATAATACTCGATTGTGTCTAATATAATTCTCATATTTGTCTTTAGATGTCTATTTGGCAGGAATCCGTTTTGGTCCTCCTTTATCCAATTACCCAAAAAAATTTTCATTCTGTCTGCCAGTATACTTGTAAACAATTTATAATCGGTATTTAATAGGGAGATTGGCCTGTAGTTCGCGGGGTTTTCCAGGTTTTTCCCTGGTTTGCCTATAAGAGTGACATTGGACTCCTTCCATGATTCCGGCGCCTCGCCTCTCCATTATGCTATTGAACATTTTTTCTAATACTTCTACTACCTCCTCCTGGAATTCCTTGTAATATTCCCCTATAAAGCCGTCTGGACCTGCCGCTTTCCCTAACTTAATTTTCTTGATAGATCTTATTATTTCATCTTTCGTTATCTTTTGGTTGAGGCCTTCCCTCTCTTCGTCTGTTATTTTTTTTAATGTTCCTTTTCCCTAGGTAGCTATATATTGCTGTTCTGTCAATTTCATCTTTTATGTATAATTTAGTGTAGTATTGCTCACGGCCTTTCTATTTTTCTTATCTGTGATATATTCGTTGTTATCAATCTTCAATTTTGTTATGTGATTCCTTTTCCTTTTTTCTTTTAGTTGCCACGCTAGTAGCTTCCCTGGCTTATTTGCTGATTCGAATTTCTTTTGGTTCAGATATTTTAAGCTCCTCTCTATATTTTCTAACTCATACACCTCAAGCTGTTTCTGAAGGTAGTTTAATTCTTTTTTTATCCCTCTCTTATTTGGGTATCTTTTTAGCTCCTTCTCTTTATCTTCTATCTTTCCTTGGACCTCTTTTATTTTAGCTTGTCTATTCCTTTTCCATCTTGCTTGTTGTTTGAGGAAAACCCCTCTCATGAAGGCCTTCCCTGTATCCCATATAAGATTGAGTTTGTTGTTGTTTTGGCTATTAATCAGGAAAAATTCCTTAAGTAGCTTTTTGCTTTCTACTAAGTCCTTCGGGTCCCTAATTACTCTTAATGGTAGTTTCCAATGGAATTCCCTTCTAACACCGCCTAGTTCCATTTCCACCCGGCAGTGGTCCGAGACCTCCCTAGCCCTGATCTTTGTTGTGTTTACTTGGGGAAGTAGCGTGCTTGATGTCAAAATTAAGTCGATTTTGTGTCGGTCAGAAAAAAAGGTGAAGTCTCTCTCCTGGGTGTGAGTTTCCCTCCAGATATCTTTTAAGTCAAATTCTTGCAACATTTCAAAGTAGCTTTTTGGGAGCTTCCCTCCCTTGTTGTTCTTTTTTGGTTCAGGTTTCCTATCCACTCCCGGGTTTGCCACCCCATTGAAGTCTCCCATTAGGATAATGCTTTCATAACCGAGCTGGCATTTGGCGATTCTATTTGACAATTCCTTAAAAAAGTTTGTCTTACTTTCGTTGGGGGCATATATGTTACACACTAGTATCTTTGCCCCTTCCCTTTGTATCCCCACACCCACATATCTTCCCTCTCTATCTTCGAATAATAGAATTGGTTTCAAACTTGGGTCTACGTAAGTGACCACCCCTCTTTTTTTCCCCTGCTGATGCTATAAAAGCCTCTCCTATGTCACTTCTCTTTAGATATTTGATATCAATTTTCTTAATATGGGTCTCCTGAAGCCCCACAATGCCAGCTCTGTCTTTTTTTAACTTATTGAAGACCCGCTTCCTTTTCCGTGGATCATTTAGCCCGTTAACATTCCATGTGGTGCACCTCAGCTGCATTTAATCTGAGTCTGTGGCTGCGTCTTCTTCTTCTCCTTCTTCTTGTTCTTCTTGATTTAAAAGTCCTTCCTCCTCATCTTCTCCCTCTAGGTCGTTATTCCCATGGTTTGTCATATTTTCTGCTCCTTCCTTTTCCCTTTCCGGTTTTGGGGGCGTTTTCTGGTGACCCTTCGGCGAGTTGGCCTTCTCTAGGTTTTCCCCATAGGTCTTCATAAAGTCTTCCGCCTTTTCCACGGAGGTTAACCAGTGCTGCTTATCTTTGTAGGTAAAACACGAGGTGAAGTCACAAATGCAACCATTCAAATATGCAATATACATACAGTACCCGTGTGGGCAAGGTCAGAGCAATATACAATATCAGATATAAAGGAAAATCCCCAAGGGTTCCCCACGCTACCGGGTCAGGCCCCAGCAAGCACAGAACCCCCCAGCCCCTTTGGCCGGGTGAAGCCCCGTGGGGCAAGAGCCGGAATGAGGTGAATCAAGGCTGCTGCCCAATATGCCCAACATATGACTATACAGTGGGCCGTGCACAGATGGGGAGGACCCCAAGCCCCGAGGCCGTCCTGCAACTCCAATTACAAAGCCAATGGCAATAACAGCGGCAGCGCGGCGCACGGGGGTCGTCCGCGCGGGGCCCCGCAACTGGAAAGGCACAGTTCCAAACCTGATGGTACACCCGAGGGAGGACCGTCAGGCGGGCAGGCTCCGAAGGTTGATGGCGGAAATGCTGAATCCAAGTCCCCGGAGGGGGACGCTGACGCGGGGGAATCCCCGGAAGGGGGCCACGCTGGGTAGGCGCGGCCCGTGTTGATGACGCGCCGGGCTCCCAGGCGCGCAGTGCGGGCGATTGGAATCAAGGTAAACAAAGGCCCGTGTGAATGACGTCGACGGGCTCCCTGGTGGGAAGGAGGAGCCGGCTATGGGGAATCCCGAGGGTGGAGCTGGAACTACGTCACAGTAGTGGGTGCCGCCGATGAGTGGGGGAATCCCCGGAGGAGCGAACGGACAAGCCGCGGAGACTATTCTGTGTGGGAGCGGAGATAATTGAATGATATAGTGACAAAAATCAAGGGCTGCAGCAGCATCATGGATGTCCCAGGGGGAGCGGCTCCCACCCCCGTCCGATCTGCTGATCAAACGCCAAGAGCTGCAGGGCGGTGCCGCACGTCCTGGGGTCCGCCCGGGAGGCAGAGGGAGAAGCCCAGGCTAGGACAAATATCCAAGTCCACACAGATGGAAAATCTCAATAACGATTTATTAGGGATCCTAGCTTGATAGCTTAAAGGTCCCAGCAGTGATGTCTGCTAAAAGAGCTCCAAAGCACAGATGCCAGTTGTATCCCAATCTGGGTTTGACTGCGGGGCTGGCTGCTCCCGCTGTCGTCCCAACAACGCCAACGGGGGATGTAGGTAATAGGAGGGTCCCAAAACCCGTTTCGCAGGTAAATGTCTACTGCTTCATCAGGGCGTGGCAATACCAAAAATAGCAGTGGTGCTGGTATAGGAGCATGATACAATTCCTGAGAACAAATACAATACAAGTGACTTCAGTGAAGTTAACAAGAACTAACATGTAACTACATATCATACAGAAAAATATCAATCATATTACAGAGTACAATACTCACCAATAATCAAAATATAAAGAGCATCAATAATAGTGGATGGATTCCACCAAGGTCAATGGTGACCCAAAGGTGAGTCAGAGGCCTCACCGGGGGAACTATATACCTAAACGCAGAAAAGGGAGGAGGCAAGAGGCAAGGGTGTAACAACTCACCCAATTGGCTGGAAACAGTATTACACAACTAGGGTTTGTATTGATAATGCCTCGTTGAGGCCAGCTGGTGTCTCTGAGGACAATAGGATAATCCATTTGGTTTCAGCTCTTAAAAGGGCAGTGTGGTTATCCCCATACTCACGAGTAGTGACTTTTTCAAGTCCCATGCATTTGAATGAGTCATGTGGGTGTTTTTGTTCTGCGAAATGTCTATACAGGATGGAGTCCATGGCACCACCCTTGATCCTCGAGCGGTGTTCGCACATTCTGACGCGGAGTTGTCTGCTAGTCTGGCCTACGTATATCAAAGGGCGGGGGCATGGGCAGATGAGGGCATACACCAGGTTGGCGGACGCACAAGTGAAAAAGCAACGTATACTGAATGGCTTGGACTTAACAGCATTAAAAATCTCAAGGCTCGAACTCACTTGTGGGCATATGGAGCAGTGTCCGCAGATTTTGGTACCAGGGCTGAACGCACTGATGGGACCTGATGCTTTCATGTGGTTGGTGTGTATCAGAATATCCCTTATGGATCTGGTTTTTTTGTTCGCAACCATGGGTGGCCTCTCCAAACCTGGTATGCAATCCCCTTCCAGGGATTCCCCCGCGTCAGCGTCCCCCTCCGGGGACTTGGATTCAGCATTTCCGCCATCAACCTTCGGAGCCTGCCCGCCTGACGGTCCTCCCTCGGGTGTACCATCAGGTTTGGAACTGTGCCTTTCCAGTTGCGGGGCCCCGCGCGGACGACCCCCGTGCGCCGCGCTGCCGCTGTTATTGCCATTGGCTTTGTAATTGGAGTTGCAGGACGGCCTCGGGGCTTGGGGTCCTCCCCATCTGTGCACGGCCCACTGTATAGTCATATGTTGGGCATATTGGGCAGCAGCCTTGATTCACCTCATTCCGGCTCTTGCCCCACGGGGCTTCACCCGGCCACAGGGGCTGGGGGGTTCTGTGCTTGCTGGGGCCTGACCCGGTAGCGTGGGGAACCCTTGGGGATTTTCCTTTATATCTGATATTGTATATTGCTCTGACCTTGCCCACACGGGTACTGTATGTATATTGCATATTTGAATGGTTGCATTTGTGACTTCACCTCGTGTTTTGCTGTACTCTCCAGAATTACCCCTCCAGTGTGTTTCTTAGTATCTTTGTAGGTAACCATCACCCCTTCTAGTTTTTGCCAACGGAATCTTATATTTCTTCTTTTTAGTACATCAGTTAGAAAAAAGTAACTCTTTCTTTTGTCGAGGACGTCTCTTGGGAGTTCTTTGAGGATCGTAACCTTGTTGCCCTTGTACGTTCCCTGTCTGTTTGCTTGCCATTTCAATATTTGATCCCTAATGCATTTTTTTGTGTAGTGCACAATTATGTCTCTGGGGGTTTTGTTCCTTTTGGCATAAGCCGAGTTAACCCTATACACTCTGTCCACCTTATCCAGGATGTATGGTTCCGGTATGTCAAGTATTTTGGCAGAGATGGCTACTATTATTTCTTTTGTCTTCTGATCTTCTTCCTCTTCCAAACCTCGAAAACGAAGCTGGAATTCAGACTGCGCGTAGTCAGACTTAAGTTGTTTATCTTCTAGGATGGCGTTTCTTTGTTCCAGATCTTTTATCTTCTCTAGATTCTTCCGTTGTTCATTTTTCAGGGACATGTTTTCTTTTTTTTAGTTCTGTAATTTGCTCTTTCATTTCCGACATTTTATTATTCAGGCCTTTCATGTCTTTTTTCACCTCTTTGAAGTCCGCCATCTCTCCCTTTATATCTTTTATATTGTCGTTCATTTCCTTTCTGTCCTCATCACCTCCTTGGATCATTCTTCTAATTTCTTGCATTTCTTTAAACAAGTCCCTCATGTTCAAGTCAGCCCCTGCGCTTGAGCCTCTTCTTGGTGGGTCTCCTTTTTTATCCATCTTTTCTATCTTTGCCCTCGTGGACATTAGAGTGAAGTCTTCTTTATCCTTCTTTTTCCCTTTTTGGGACATCCGAGTGGGTGACTCTCTTTCTCTCCTTCGCCCTTTTTTTTGGGGGGGGGGAAGGACTTTTCACTTATTTTTAAAGTACTTTAATTCATTGGGCACCACCCCAGGGGGCCTGGTGGCTCAAGAAACAATATATAAATGCTTTATATTACTAAATAATAAATAACTGAAAATAATATTTAGCATGTTAATCTAAGTAAGGCACAGACATGTGAAAAAAAGGCTGTAATTGAAAGAATGAACATCAAACTGTAGTTTTCACGACAGCCTCTGAGCATTACATGTGTCATTGCTTTGATTCTCACTGTACAATATGAAAAAAATGAGTAGAAAGAGGAGTTAGGCAGCAGCAACACTGTAATTCTGTTAGGACCACAAAATAAAGTAAAACTCCAAACCAAACACAAATGGTTTCTAGTCTTGGACTGATTACAAAATTCTAGTCTGCCTCTGAACTTGAAAAACCTGATTGAAGAAGCTGTATTCGGTTCGTATCACAAAATACCACATTTTGTGCTTTGATGTCCTACACATTTAGATGACCGAGGAAACAGAACTGTTTTAGATCGAGGGCTTATCTCTTTCTCTCCAAGGATCACATCATGAGTTCACTGAGCTGGAGTCAAGAGCTACTCACATATGAATGTATTCTCAGGCCAAGATCTGACGTGCAGTTGCTTCTTATAGTAACTCTGGAGAAAAAATTAAAAGCTATTGCTTGAATTGAGAATTCAGCTTTTTTTAAGAGATGCGTTTTGCTACCACATTCCAGCAGTCCAGAATCTGAACAGAATGAGAACCCTGGGCTCAGTGCTTGTATGTTCTGTAAGTACTCTAAAAGTTGTCTGAGAAAACTTTCCATCCAACTAATATTCCTAACAGATAGTTTGATTTTCTTTTCAGACCAGAAGTCAAAACCAGCTTTCTACATACTCTTTTAACATAACACAGTATTTGTTTCTTGGTTATAAAAAATTGAACTTATTTTTTAAAACAAATTGGATTGGCTTATTAAACAGTATACAAACAAGTGGGCAGACAGATGTTCTGTCCTACATTTAAAAACTGTACATACTGATCCAGAAAAAGGGGATGGGGATGGGGGGGGGGGTAGGGTGTACAATGGGTTAGACAACCTGGGGAAAACAACATTTAAAAACAAAGACTTGGCTTCACGCAGTGCTGTAAGGAATAGATATATACTCTTTTTTCTGTCTGATTAATTCTTAACTAAATCCAGCGTCCTTTTAAATCAACATTTTTCTAATTTTTACATACAAAACACATGGTTTCCATGTTTAATTGAATTGTTTAGAGGTATTATTTCTTAATAAATTTGTTAATTTGTCCATTTTAGCAATCTCTAAAATCTTATAGAGCAGTTCTTCTTCGTCCGGGATTTCTTGTTTCTTCCAGTATCTTGCCAGAGTAATTCTGGCTGCAGTTGTTATGAATGATAATAGTCTTTCCGCTTCTTTTCCATTTTTTAATTTCTGCAATATTCAGGAGGTATAATTCAGGTTTAAAGTCTATTTTGATTTGAAGAATTTCTTGCACTAACCAATGCACCAATTTCCAAAACTTTTCCACCGTATTACAAGACCACCATTGGTGGAAAAAGGTTCCTTTTTCTTTGTGACACTTCCAACTCCTTGAATCTCCGTTTTTGTATATTTTCGCTAATTGTGCAGGGGTAATATACTACCTGTACATTACTTTAAATTGGTTTTCTTTTAAGGAGTAGGCATATGTATGTTTTAATTTTACTCTCCACATTCTTTCCCAACTTTCCAATGGGATGTTATAGCCAATATTTGCTGACCACTTTTCCATGTAATCCTTTATTGGTTTTTTTCCATATTTACTTGATAAAATAAAGTTATATAATTTACTTACATTTTTTTTAGATTGAAATAGAATTTTTTCCTCTTTCGATTTTCCTTCTTTTCACCCATTTTTTTTGTCTTCTGCATATCTCATTTTTATTTGATTATACTGATACCAATTAATATTCCAGGTCAATAATTCATCATTATTTTTTAACTGTAAGGTATTATTTTCCTTTTTCAGTTATTCTTTGTAAGTTGGCCAGTTTTCTTTACGTACATTCTTAACTTGAAAGGCTTTTTTTGGCGATGCCCACATTGAAAGTTTGGTACAAATTTTCTCTTTATATTTACTCCCTACTTTAAGCAGCGGTGCTTTTATAATATGATTTTTAAAGTTTTTGCCTTGTTTATCTTTTCCATAAAACAGGTATACGTGCCAACCGAATCTATTTTCATAACCTTCTAAATTTATTACTCTTCTATCTTTTAAGTTTAACCAATCTTTTAACATTTTCCAAACAGTTTGCCTCATAATATGATATGAAGTCAGGCATATCCAACTTATTATCAGAGGGGAACTTAAAATATTGAGTGTCACCTTCACTGGCCATTCTGCTCTTACCTAAAGATACTCATCTCCCTAAGCTTCTCCTCATAGGGCTTGGCTTTAACCATTTTAGTCACTCTTCTCTGGACATTGTACAGCTTTTTCTGTTCCTTCTTAAATTGTGTGGTGCTCAGAACTGGTTACAGGGTTATTCCAGGTGAGCTGTAACCAAAACAGAATAGAATGGCTTCTCTTGATCTAGACACTATACTCTTATTTAAATTGCTGCATCACACTATTGGCTTATGATCTAATAAGACTTCTAGATGACCTTCTGTGTACTATTGTGAAGTTAAGTCTCACCCATCCTAAATATAGTAGCTTACATTTCTCTCTTGAAATTTATTATGTTAGTTTTAGCCCACCTCTCCAAGCATCAAAATAATTTTGCACTCTTATGTTGGGGTTAGCTATCATAATTCTACACACAGGAGATTAAACATGAATTACGCTGTATAACCTTTGCACTGAATGGCAGTGTTGTTCTAATGAGCCAAGATACAATATATTGGACTGAATGCATATTGAAATGAGCTTGAGTGCATAAGTGCGATGTGCAGGAGGAAAATATGCATAGGGAATTCTCATATACAATCTACAGGGAGTACACAAGCAAATTCAATTAAATTTTGTAACCAAGATTGTACTTCTCTTTAAATTATTTCAACTCTTCAGGAAGTCTAACTGCTTCCTTTTGTTTAGCTCATCATTGCATGAAGGATGATTAACAAATTGAAGATGGTATTTCTCAGAGATAAAACCCTTTGCAAACAAAAGATAATAATGAAACATCTTTGTCTTGGGAGGAAAAATGTAACCTTACTACAAATGGAAAAAAAACACAGACTTAAGTAGGTGGTGTTTTGGACCCTCTGGCAAAATAAAATTCTACAAAATTAGGTGGGTGAAGTGAATGGGTAGAGCATCATGACTCCTCTGTTTCCTTTGACAGAAGCAGAGTGTAAGTGAAGTTAAATTGGGTGAAAGGGGGTTTTGGACTTAGAACTATTTTCTTGTTAATTTTTTACATAATAGAACTGCAAACAGAATTTCCAGTATGTAATTATTATTTATGGATAGTCATCAATATCTGTACTCCTTTGGAGAGTTGCCTATGCAAGTACAAGTACACGATCAGAGGATTAAACACAGGACCTGATCAACAATCAAATCTTATATTTGTCTACAGAACAATAAGCCAACTCTGTCCTTCTTCTAGCTATATGATTCAGGGTGGTCTTATGACCTCATCATAAAGGCTCATGGATTTGTCCCACATTGTGACGAATCTATGGGCTTCTGATGGAGGGCACAGAGAAGCAATTGTTCCATGCCCTGCATTACACGAATTGGCTTACCCCTCATCCCATGGGAGAAACATCACCATCCAGCTTTCCCTCCATTGCTGGGAAGCCAACACAGGAAGGTTCCTGTGTTGCTGACATAGCAGTTTGTGACACTTCCTCTTTCCTTCTGGCACAGAGCCTGGTCAGCAGTGCCTGTTCATTGTCTCTAGAGGGCTCTTTGCTGAAAGTAGACAGGAAGCAAAGGAGAACAGGCAAATCGGCCCATGTGATGAGGTGATTAAAGGATGTTATGAAAGAGAACATGTAAATGCAATTACTGAAATGCTTTGCAACTGAGTTATTTCTATGAAGGGCTGAAAGGTCTGAAGGAAATAATCATTTGCATGTGATCAGATTTTGAAAATAAGAACAGAGTTCTCTCTTCACCGGTATCCCCTGCTATAGAATAGCCATGAAATAAATTACTAGTGGGTAGCTGGGACCTTAAATATTCTTAAGGTATCAGATTCTGTTTGATCCTAGAAGCTAAGCAAGGTCAGCCCTACTTAGCCGTGGTTGGGCTACCACCAAAAATACCAAGAATGAGGGGAAAAAAACACCTCTGATCATTATCTGTCTAAGAAACTCCTACAAAATCTATGACATCACTGTAAGTTGGCAAGTGACTTGAAGAGACATGTGCACACACTATGCGTATTCAACAGATTGTATATAGAGAGGGAGAGAGAACATTGACGACTTGAGCTGAGCATAATCATAGTTGATACATCATTGAATTGTTATTTGTTATTAAACTCAGGGAGAAGTTGCTTGCTGCTAATCATTCATGATATGTTCATTTCATCTATCCTATGTGATAATTTTGACATTCAGAGTGAATGTAACAAACAAAATAGCAGCTATAACCAACAGCATTATAATAAACTATGTTCAGCAAACTAGAAAATCCATATAATACACTACAAATCAAACATTTAAAGAGAACACTGAATTTAATGGGAATATGAGTTCCTGAGGTTTTTGGAAACTGCAAGTCCTTCTTCCATACCTTCAAGCTTCCCTCGTTTGTCAGACAGTCCTGCTTAAACCCCTGGTTGTGGAAATCTGGGAGAAGAAACTTGTACACCCCACATTTCAAATATGTCCAAAAGAGTGCTAAAACACATTTTACTCAATGGTGGAAAATTGGTTGTGCATAAGATGTGTCTACGTAGAAGATGGTTTTTGCATCTGCAGAAGGATACCTGCATATAAAATGACAGAAAATCACTTCAAAAATTGGATAACAAACAAACTATGCAACTGGGTGTAGACTGGGAGTCCCTGAATAATAATAATAATAATAATCGTCACCATCATCATCTTTATTTATACCCCACCACCATCTCCTTGAAGGGACTTAAGGCAGCTCACAGAAGCACTACAAGTGCCAAACATAAAATAAGCAATACATAAACATATAGACTATAACAGCATAAATTTGCAACAGCAAACATGTATAAAATGACACAAAATAACAATTTTAATTTTATTACAGACATGTGATGTACATACCACCCTTAGTTTTGAGGGCAGAGACTGCCTGTGTAAACCGTCCCGAGTCGCCTTCGGGCTGAGAGGGTCGGTATAGAAACGTGACAAATAAATAAATAATAAATAGTTTTGCTGTCTGTGCTCCTGTCCAGATTTCACCACACTTTTTGTTCCTGTGATAATTGAATTTTGAAAAAAATGGCTTGCTGTTGAAACAAGGATTGGTGGTAAAGCTTCAGCTGAGACCCCCTTTCCCCATGATAACTTTTTCAGGAGTTAATTTCTTTTCTGAAGGGTAGATTTCTCTCACTTCCTGCTGTTTCACTCCTGGTCTTAACTATGAGTCATTAAGTCGGAGGTTTGTTACTTGAGGACTGTATGTACAGTGTTGCAGAAGCAAAAAGAAGGAACTCACCACGTTTGTGGGTGTTTTAGATACGTTTGGAGTGGTCTTTCAGGCCTCAAATTGCCCCACAGTCACTTCAAGAAGTTAAAGATGCAGAAGGTGATGTGGAATGTTGGGTGAACAAAGGGCATAGAGTATGGCTCAGGTGTCATCTGCAGAGGAATTTAGGGACACATCTATATTGAAATCCATTTTTAAAATAGTTAAACTGTGGGACGTCCCTGCAAACAGCTCTGTTAACTTGGCAATTTCACATTGATTTAAGTTTGTATTATAGGCATATCCCAAGAAGCACAACCATGGGACAATTAGAATTTGAGTGGATTCTGGCTGCCTGTCACTTCAAGCTATTTTCCCAGTGTTCATACAAGAAATTAAAATTCAAGCGTACCTTGAGGATTGAAAGCATGACTCTCTTGCTTGCTTTCTTCCTACACTTCATTTTTTTTCTTTTTTTTTACTGACACTGTTGTAATCCATGGTGCCACTTATTACTGGAGGCTTTGCCCCTGAGAACAAGCAAGCATAGACTTTTGCCTAAAGCCTGATCTTGATAAGGCTCCTATGTATTTGCTGTCAGCTCTTTTGTTACAAATCTGTCAAGCTAGTCTTCTTTTTGATGAGTCACATTTCTACAGAATGATTACTCAGATTTCCATTGGCTCATGGGGCAGAAGATGTGGCGATACATTCTAGGTTGCATATAGAGAAATATCACAAAAAGTTCACCATCGTCTATTACACAGTAGCTAGGCTTTCCAATTGTGTCTCCCAATGGTGGCAGTGATGACTGAAGAACATCTGCTTAGTGCATTGTTGTCAGAAACATGAGTCTTGTCATAGCAACACATTTGTATGTGTTGCTATAACAGTCTAGTATTTTATCCTTATGATTGCTTGAATTGCTGGAAGTGTTTATCTAACCCAAGCAGATTTATTGTTCAGTTATAAAACAGAGTAGTATTGATGAAACAGACCCAAGACCCTTATTCCGGAAAAGAGGGGAAAGGGAGTATTGGAGAATGCTTTAGCTTAAGAGACAATTAGGGGGAACCTGTGCAAGAGGGACTGATGTTGTATAGGACTGGTACAAAGTATTTTGTGATCCAAACCAAAGCAAGTGGTGCTTTCCATTCCATGGGCGGAAGCTAATAAGTGACTGAGAAATCTGACTACACCTGTAGTGCTGGAATAATGTTCTCAAGGGCAATAAAATAGCTTAGGAGGCATAGGTCAGCCTTTGTGGTATTCATAGACAGGATTTTGAAAACCTTGTCTTTTCAAAAGATAGTGGTTTCCAGAATCTGGCAGCCAGTATACTTGCTGAATGATTTTGAGAGTTGGAGTCTACAGAAATCATTTCCCCCTAAATTTAGTATGCAAGTCTGTTTTCCAACAAGACAAAAAAACAGCTAGGGGTCAAACTACTCACAATGCCACCAGTTGCCAGAGATAACCACATTAAGCCGCTTTGAGTCCCCTCTCGGGGGTTGAGAAGAGCGGGGTAAAATGTCATGAATAAATAAATAAATAAATAAATAAATAAATAAATGCTAGCAAATGGCAAAAGAAATCCAGTCCTGGGAACATCTACCTGGGATTTTAGAAAGAAGTCCCCTATACCTAAAGTTAGTGATAAAATATTAGACTGTGTCCCATTTCTGTTTAAAACAAAATAACAAGCAAACAGCTCTGTCTTCCCCCCACTTGAAATTCTTGGATTCAAGCTAAAGCCTTCTTACATGGCCTGTACCCCACACATTAAACTCTTCCTTCTGCATCCCTCTCAAAATGGCAGCAGAGAGTGATATCACTATTTGTTGACATTTTCAGAGGAACTCTGTAGAAAAAGCAACTTTTGGCATGCTCGACAACGCCTTTTGAGTGCTCAACAACAACTTTGGAGAACAGGGTTCAAATTCCTGCTCAGTTATGGAAATCTACTGGATGATCTTAAGCAAGTCGTAATCTCTCAGCCTCAGCCAAATGCACCCATCCATCCCTGAACAAATCTTTTCCAGAAATAACTATAAGGCTCACACCAACTACATCAATCATGGTTTGGGGACATTTGGAGTTGCTGCAACTATTGGTTAATTTGTTTGTGTGTTTTTTTGTTTTAGTTTTTTACTGATCTGCTGCACAATTTCTGGTGGTTTTGTTATAACATAATTTCTTATTCCTTCTTGTTCTTTTGCATGGGTGTGCAATCTTTGGTGTTTGTGACTCCCACATCTGTAATATGATAAATCTACTCTGGGTTTTAGTCTAAACTTTAAAGGAGCTATCTAAGGTATTGAACTGTATCCTTCCAGTATATTCGGCACTCTTGTCTTCAAGTCATTGAATGCAAGCTCATTTAAAGTTCATGCTAAAATCCAGAGTAGGCCACCAGCCATTCTTGGATGTCTCTGTGTTAGTCTTTCTATGAATTGTGTTAGTAAGGAACAGATGTGGGAAGCATCTTATAAATGGGCACTAATTGGGCTAGAATTGTATTCTGTTCATGCCTCTTGGAAGTAGTGAAACCCTTTAACCACAGAAGGACACGACAACATACTCATTAAATACACTCTATTTCCTCCCTCATTTCTAGCTTCAATTCTTCAGTTAACACTAATTGAAGTTAAAAATGCTGGCAGTCACTGGAGTCACATCAGTCAAACTTTCCCCCTCTCTACTGGTGCAGAAATCAGGCATCAGGCAAGTCTTCCTCATGTCTTCACGTTGTCAGAATCTGTAAATGAGGAGCTGTGTTCCCTGTCTGTAAAAATTAGCTGACAATGAAGATGAAGGTGCAGTGGCCCTGCTGTTGGCATTTCATTCAAATTTCAAGACAGATTGGGCTGGAATATCACTAGCATGTATCTGCACAAGGCTAAGGAAAAAAGTGTTCTTTTTTAAAAAAAAAACCCAGGAAGACTGATAGAAGACTAATAGAGAATAGTCTATCAAAGGAGAAAAGAGGTGCATTAGTTACAATGGAGAACGTGGAGCATGTGGAATGTGGTGAGTGGAAGAGGGTTGGGTTTTTGTGGAAATATTTACCAGTTTTATTTGGGATAATAGGACTTTCTTGGCTGTACAGGTTGGATCTCCTTTATCTGAAATGTTTGTGACCAGACTTTTGGATTTTGTATGTTTTTTTATTTTGGAATACTTGCATTTGCATGTATATGGCAAATGAGGGATAGAAGGAAAGGGGGATGATAAAATGTTGAGCAGCCACTGAGTTTTTCTCCCAGGACCCCTGACCTGGGAAAGAGAAGAGCAGGAAGGAAAGAAGAACTATGTTTTACACAAGGCCCTTGTAAAAAGCAGACATCTCACAGACTTCCCCAGATGTCAGCACATTTTCTGAACATTTAGAACAGTGGTTCTTATTCTATGGGTGATGGCCCCTTTGGGGGTCAAACAACCCTTTCACAGGGGTCGCCTAAGAACATCGGAAAATACATATTTCAGATGGTCTTAGGAACCGAGACAATGCTAACCTTTTCCTGTCCCCTTCCCAGAAGATTCTTCTTCTTCTCCAGTGGGAGGTGGTGATGCCACTCAGCTCCACCCTCTCTGATCCCTTAATCATTTTGGAGGAAGAGATGGGAGCGACAGAGGTGAGGTTTGTTTTGGAGCGAAGAAGACGGAGAAGGTGGACATGGATGTGGACATGGAGGGAAGAAGGGAGAAGGGAAAAGGTGAGGGATGGGGGGGCCTAGGAAGAGAGGGCTGGGGGGAGAACAAGGTTTAGTGAGGATGGAGTGGCCCCTCCATGGCTGAATCCCAGGGAGAAAGAGAAGTAACAATGAAAATACATCCTGCGTATCAGATATTTACATTAAAATTCATAACAGTAGCAAAATTACAGTTATGAAGTAGCAACAAAAATAATTTTATGGTTAGGGGTCACCACAACATGAGGAACTGTATTAAAGGGTCATGGTAGAAGGAAGGTAGAAAAACACTTATTTATTAAACCCCAGTACACATTAGATGTATGACTAGTAGTGGTGTGCATAATGGCAGAAATCAGGTTTTGTTTTGTTTTGGATTCCTTCCACCCCCTGATTTGTTTTGGAAAAATCTGGAGAGATTCAGAGGGAGTGTGTTTCGATTTGTAATTCAAAATCCAGAGTTTTGTTTCGGGAAGATTCAGTCCATTAGCACCAATGGAGACATTTGTGAGACTTGTCTTTCTATGGCTATCAGGATGAAATTTTCCACAGCTGTAGAACACATGAATGGCTGTATTCCTGAAAAGTGTCAGAACGTTTCATTAATCCACTGATTTTTAGGATTTTTTTTACAAATGTCTTTTAAAAAACACTTAGAGTTCCCCTCTTCAGTTTTTTCACAGCAACAGAACCGGAGTAGGGCACCATTCCTGCCAAGTTTCAGAGAGATCCACTAATTTTGAGGAGTTTTTTCCCCATTTAAGCACATTGGATGAGTCATACACACTCTGCCTCAGATGCTTGAAAAATTCATTTTTTCTGGCTATTGGGATGAAACTTGCCAAACTTGTAGGCTATAGCTACAACTGCAAGCTTGCCAAGTTTCAGAACATTTCACTCATGCACTGATTTTTTTTGATTTTTCAAAAAAAATGTTTCTCTTTCTCCTACTTAGAGGAGGAGACAGCTTACAGGAAAGAACCCAGGTGCAGGTATCATTAAGCAGCCAGCAGCAGGGATTTCTGAGACTTGAAGCCTAAAACAACTTCACAACGGGGAGGAGAATGGAAAGAAAAAAAACCCCCTGTGATTGGCTGGGGAAGAGCATGTGATGCATCCAGTGTGGCTGAACTCAGCCCCATCATACCCACAGAGAGAGTGCTTTCTTTGAAAAAAAAAACAGGCCGGTTATTATTATTAATAATAATATTTTTCTTCTGATTGGCTGACAAGGAACAAAAACAGTGTGCAGCTGTCCCTGTCAATCACATGCTCTGTTGGACTAGAAAGTTTGGATTGCTTATGTATTTTACATAGTTTACATTAACTTAAATTATTTTAAAAGTAACTTTGTGGATTGTACTTAGTCACAGTATCTAAAGAAATACATTTAAATAAATAAATGCATATTTTCCCCTGAACATTGTCAGTTGACTACTTAAATCAAAAGCCTACTGCCTACAATCTGTCTGTGTTTTAATTAGAGTTTTTGTGTGTCTTTGTCTATCTATTCATACTGATTCATCTCTCCCCCCCCCCTTTAAAAAACCACAAATTACCATTGAGTGTGTATTATTAAGGGAACAATTTTAAGACAACTTTAAAGGAGATTGAATTGAGTGTTGCCTGTTTTTGAGGAAAGTTTGCTTAGGTTTGGTGTAAGGACTCTGTGTACTCTTTATATATTTACTTATCTTTCCACTTTTGGAATCTGTTTACAGACTTGCTAACACTCTGATTTTGAACAGGAGGCACTAGGATTTTATTTCTGACCCCCTGAATTTATTTAAAAATGTATCTAGACAGCTTGGGCTTTCCTTATCTTCACCAAACAGCCGATGGAGGTGCTTCAAGGAGCACCGGTACTTCACTGGGTAACAGTGAGAAGACAGCTTGGAAAGTGGGGCCAAAACTAATAAAACAATTTTCAACAAGGAGAAATGTAGGGTGCTACACAGAGGCAGAAAAACAAAAACAAATGCAGAGATATAGTATGACAGAACCCTGACTTGAGAACTCTTGTAGACCACAAGTTGAACATGTGATTCTAGGTTGCATCAATAGGAACATAGAGTCTAGATTAAGGGAAGTAATAATAATACCTAGTTCTTCTTTGGTCAGATCTCATCTGGAATTTCCTGGCCAAGTCTTGGTTCTACAATTCAAGAAAGTGTTCGACAGGATGAAACATATCTAGAGAAGAGTAACCAAAATGGTCAGAGCCTGGAACCCAATCAATAGAAGTAGTCGTTTAGGGAAATTGGAATCTTTAGTTGGAAGAAGACAAGCAAAGGATTTCCAGACTTATAGTCCAACATTCAAACCACTACAGTCTGTTGGTTCTCAAGGGTTATGTAGTCATTGCCAGCACAGGAACTCATAACTAAAGCATATCTGGAATCCTGAGATCTAATCTCTTTAAATAAATACCTGGATTGAATCTCAGTTTACTCCCATATCCTACATGCACAGCAGTAAAGATAAACTTTATGGGAATCAAAGCAGTTATATTGGAGCAAAATATGCTTCTTGAAAGGATCTTCTGTATATAACCTAGAGTTGTACTGAAAAATGTGTCACTTGGTTGGGTCACTGCACAATCAAGTTAGGAAGGTGGCATGTCCCAAACAAGCCAAAAGAATCCACATGTCTGTCACATTCCACCAAATTCAATGGGCTGGCATTGTGTTGGACAGCTTATACTTTACAGCACTTTCTATTTAATTAAGGGGTCCCAATAAGGACAGCTCAAACAGTTTGTTTGGATAGCTAATGAGATCAGAAGTGCAGATGCAATTAGTAACTGTCATTCTTTCATACAAACGAAAATGAGACAGAATGATAGTCTTTGAAAGGCACCCAATTAGGGACCCCTGAAGTTAGCATTTTAAAAAAAATTGTCTTGTGGCCTGTCTTGTGGGTGGTCATGTTTGCTCTTTATAGCAGCCTCCCTTTTTGCTTGGTCAAAAGATTCCAAATGACAGGTATTTTCTACTAGTTTCTCTTGGCTGAAATGTATTCCCTACCACTGCTGATCTTTTACGGGCGATAAGTTGAGAACAAATGAATTGGCATTATCTTAGTAATTCCAGCCAATTCATAATTGCAAGAATTTAGTATGACCCAAGCCATGTCATCTTTTGAAAATGGAACTAATTCCCAAGAGAGGTGAGAGCTATTTGATAATGGAACCAATTCCCAAGAGAAGTGATGGAATCTCATCTCTGAATATTTTCAGAGAAGGAGAGGATGGATAGTTAGTTACCTACTGGAAATGCTTTGACTAAAGATCCTGCATTGACCAGGGAGTTTTGCTCAATGGACCGTGTGGCCCCTCCCAAGTACATTAATTTATAAAAACTTCTAAGAAGTCTTATAACACTACACCATTCTTTTTCAAGGTAGCTGAGATGTCCACTTGTTTTTATGCTTACTCGGTTTGTATAGGTAGGGACCAGAGAAAAATGTAAATCCTATGCATCCTTGTCTGAAATAATGTTTTTGAACATATGTTAGGAACATCCAAACCTTAACCATGAGTTTTCCATGCCTCTCTTGTTTGCTTTAATTCCTCTTTATTTCCCACCCCATCCTCTTGATAAAGGTATGTTTGCTTTGGATAGTAGGGAGAGCTGACAGGGAGATGTCTATGCTGAGCTTCCTGGAGCTTTGCTTCTTTAGGCTTACTAGAAAACTCTTAGGAAGACTAGAGCTTTTTTCTATTAATTTGATGACAAGACAAAGCAAAAATATGATCTAAGCCAATTATTCAATGGCTATAAAGATGGCTATTGAATCTGCAGTTCGTATAGGACATCCATCAATCACTATTAGTACTGCCTACTTACCTAGTTGTGTCCGATCATGAAGTATGTGTATCATACTTCCAGGTTTTCTGCTCTAAACTGGATTATACAAATCCAGGTAATCTGGGATAAACGGAAAATCTGGGATCAAATCCTAGGATATAAGGCCTGTCTGGGAGGGCTCCCAGTTCTCTGATTTGGGAGTTCCAGTTCATTCTGTCACCCAAGTGCTTTTAAAATTGACATGTCACTAGAGCTGTGATTTCTCAACCTGTGGGTCCCCAGGTGTTTTGGCCTACAACTCCCAGAAATCCCAGCCAGTTTACCAGCTGTTAGGATGTCTGAGAGTTGAAGGCCAAAACATCTGGGAACCCTCCAGGTTGAGAACCACTGCACTAGATTTTAAAGTAAAAAGAAGTTTGCACTCAATTAGCGGGTTGGGTGAGAATTCTGCCCTTCCCACTAGACTCTGCCCAAAGCAAACTGCTGTATTCTCTCCTAGATTGCATGTTCTTCCTCATTCTTAACTTTTGCCATATTGACCACACTAAGATGCCTACATGTGCCCTGCTTTAGATTGGTTGGAGAATGTGTTCCCTATTCACAGAAGCTTTGTAATGGTTCACGCAAGAGATTTTCCCCAGTCCTTTCCCGAAGTAATGTGCTAGAACCCTTCCTTCTGATTGAATAAGTAGAGCAGTGGCAAACACAAAACAGAAGAGAGAATGACTACAGCTGTATCTACATTTAGCATAAGCAACATTGTTTACTGCTATATATACTACTAGTTGTACCCTCACTCTGCACACACCGTCTGCTGTGCCACTGACTCTCACTCACTCTCACAGTCTCTCTCTCACTCACTCTCTCTCTCTCACTCTCTCTCTCTCTCTCTCTCTCTCACTCTCTCTCTCTCACTCTCTCTCACTCACTCTCTCTCACTCTCTCACTCTCTCTCACTCACTCTCTCACTCACTCTCTCACTCTCTCACTCTCTCTCTCTCTCTCTCTCTCACTCTCTCACTCTCTCACACTCTCTCTCTCACTCTCTCTCTCTCACTCTCTCTCTCACTCTCTCTCACTCACTCTCTCTCTCTCTCTCTCTCTCTCTCTCTCTCTCTCTCTCTCTCTCTCTCTCACTCTCACTCACTCTCACTCTCACTCACTCTCACACACACACACACTCACTCTCTCTCACTCACTCTCACACACACTCTCTCTCTCACTCTCTCTCACTCACTCTCTCTCACACTCTCTCTCACTCTCTCTCTCTCTCTCTCTCTCTCTCTCTCTCTCTCTCTCTCTCTCTCTCTCTCTCTCTCTCTCTCTCTCTCTCTCTCTCTCACTCACTCTCTCTCTCACTCACTCTCTCTCTCTCTCTCTCTCTCTCTCTCTCTCTCTCACTCTCTCACTCTCTCTCTCTCTCTCCTCCTGCGCTGCTTCACCTCTCGGCCCCTCCTCCTCCTGCGGACTCCCCTCCTTCCTTCCCTAGGGCCCAAAAGGCCCTCGGCTGGCCTGGGATGCGCCTGGAAAAAGTAAGGATCTGGCTGGCTATTTACTTTTTCCAGGCGCTTCCCAGGGCAGCCTTTTGGGCCCTAGGGAAGGAAGGAGGGGAGTCCGCAGGAGGAGGAGGGGCCGAGAAGGTAAGCTGAGGAGGGGGGGCCGCGGGGGGAGGTGGGAGGGGCTGGAGAGGGGAGGCGTGTCCCCGCCTCCTGCCACGCCCCCCCGCCACTCTTCCTTACCGGGAAGAGCGGGGGGGGGCCGCGGGAGGCGGTGGGAGGGGCTGGGGCGGGGGGAGGCGTGTCCCCGCCTCTTGCCACGCCCCCCCGCCACTCTTCCTTACCGGGAAGAGCGGCGGGGGCCGCGGAGGAGGTGGGAGGGCTGCTGGGGAGCTGGGAAGGGGGAGGCGTGTCCCCGCCTCTTGCCACGCCCCCCCGCCACCCTTCCTTACGCCCACGAGCGGCGGGGAGCCGCGCGAGGAGGGGGGAGGGGCTGGGGAGGGGAGGCGTGTCCCCGCCTCCTGCCACCCCCGCCACTCTTCCTTACCGGGAAGAGCGGCGGGGACCGCGGAGGAGGTGGGAGGGGCTGGGGAGGGGGAGCGTGTCCCGCCTCTTGCCACGCCCCTCCGCCACTCTTCCTTACCGGGAAGAGCGGCGGGGGCCGCGGAGGAGGTGGGGAGGGGCTGGGGGCTGGGGAGGGGAGGCGTGTCCCGCCTCCTGCCACCCCCCCGCCACTCTTCCTTACCGGGAAGAGCGGCGGGGACCGCGGGAGGAGGGGGAAGGGCTGGGGAGGGGAGCGTGTCCCCGCCTCTTGCCACGCCCCCGCCACTCTTCCTTACCGGGAAGAGCGGCGGGGGACCGCGGGAGGAGGTGGGAGGGGCTGGGGAGGGGGGAGGCGTGTCCCCGCCTCTTGCCACGCCCCCCGCCACTCTTCCTTACCGGGAAGAGCCGTGGGGGCGCGGGAGGAGGTGGGAGGGGCTGGGGAGGGGGGGAGGCATGTCCCTGCCTCCTGCCGCCCCCACCACTCTTCCTTACCGGGAAGAGCGGCGGGGACCGCGGAGGAGGTGGGAGGGGGCTGGGGAGGGGAGGCGTGTCCCCGCCTCTTGCCACGCCCCCGCCACTCTTCTTTACCGGGAAGAGCGGCGGGGGCCGCGAGAGAGGTGGGAGGGGCTGGGGAGCGGAGGGGTGTCCCCGCCTCCTTCCACCCCCCACACCGCCGCTCTTCCTGAGCAAAGGAGGAGGCGCTCTGGCTTCCCATGTGCGAACGTTCTGAACGTTCGCACAGGCAGCGGAGAGGCCGGGTGGGAGTGCCGTTGGCAACTTTTGGGGATCGTTTTGGGGTGTTGGGAGGTCCGTAGGGTAGGTTTTTTTGGCGTTGTCTGTAGCCAGTGTAATGGTCCAGTCGGTTGTAAAGTTTGGTGTTTCTGCGAGCCATAGTTTCGTTGTCTATATACATCTTTGCACGACCGTGTCTCCTTTATATATATAGATTACAGTCCACCCTTTTTATTTGCTGGGGTTAGGGACACAAGACTGGCTATTTTTTTAAATCTGAGAGTACACCTTTCTAGGAATGTGTTGGCTCTTTAGCACAATTTTGTGGTCAACTTCTGATAGAAGTTGATCATAGAATAACATTGAATGACCTACAAATTCCTAGATTGGTCTTTTCTCTAAAATCTCTATAGATCTTTCAGCATGACTCTATGGTCAACCTCCAGTGTAAGTTGACTGTAGAATTGTGCAGATTTCCAGAGATAACATTTTAGTCAAATCCACAAAAGCCAAACCCACACATGTGGAGGGTCAACTGTATATGCTACTACATATGTAGCCAGAATCTGGTTACTGTGATACTTTATTCCCATGCAGGTATCTTCATAGTTATTGTGGAAGGTGGTATCCAGGCTCTCTTTTGTGAAACAACCTTTGCTCACTGTTCTGTTGGGGGATGTTTCTTGCAATGTCCAGAAAGATGATATTTCTGGTCTGTGTCCATCTGCACAAATACTGGTAGATGTTTGGCCAACTGCCATCTTCCCCCAGCAGCATAGGTTATGTGTAGAGTAAGGTGGGAGGAGGAGGCGGCTGCATTATCCTTGGCAGCTTTATGCTCTGTCAAGCTGATCCACAATCTCAGCCCTAGTGTGTTTTGTTGTTATCCTTAAAATACCCTGCCAAACACTAATCTCCAACACTTTGGAAGTGAATAACTGAAAAGGCTTTGCGAGTACACATTTTCTCTCTGGGTATTGTTGTGTCGGACTTCTGTGTGATGTAAGGGCAGGATAGGAATTCCTCAAATGATAAACGCCTTACACAATTCAAATGATAGGCTCTTTTAGCAAGGTGCCAAGTGGTGCTTAAGTTTTAATCCCTGGGAGTTTTGTTTGGTGGCATTACATGCCATTTTTAGAGGCCATGGAAATGTTACAGTAGCAGAGGCAGAAGCGAAACAAGTGTAGCATGAAGCATAAATTGGTGTCACCTGCTGAAGTGGGTTTTGTCGCCTCTGCATGAAATTTTAATGTAAAACAAGCAGTCCCTTGCTGTTTCTCAGGAAACTGTCCCATGGGTCTATTGATTCTTTGTGCTTCAGTATGAGTGCTCATTACAAACAATGCTTTATTAACATGATATCTTTTGTGTTGTTTATTTATTTATTTATTTGTCACGTTTCTATACCGCCCCTCTCAGCCCGAAAGCGACTTGGGACGGTTTACACAGGCAGTCTCTGCCCTCAATATAACACAGTGTCGCAATGCACGGACTGGGCCGGCCCCTTAATCACACACACAGAGACAGTATTCAGCTAACTACTTTATTAAAGAATAAAAACAGTAGAAAAGGTAATTGTCCAATATGCAAAAGCATTCAAAGTAATGAATATAGTCCAAAAGCAACTTGGCATGAAAGTTTCCAAAAACTTGGCAAAGCTCCGCTTAGCAAAAGCGAATCAGGAACAAAACAGGGTACAAGGTCCAAGGCTCCCTTGGCAGCCCACTTGCCCAAACTTAGCTCCGTGGTCTAGCCTCGCTAACACGCCTGCATAGAATAGACGTGGCCGAGGTACTGAGGATCCGTTTCCACGGATCCTCTACTTCAGTGTTTCCCAACCTTTTTTGAGCCGCGGCACACTCTTAACATTAAAAAAATCCGGGGGGCACACCACCAACCAAAATGACACAAAATGACAATCTAACACAGTAAAGAACGGCTGGGGGTTGGTGGCCTGCTGGGAACAGCTGCTGGGAGTGCCGAAGCCAGGGAGGGGGCGGAGCTAGGCTGCACCATGCCACGCCCCCTACCCCCGGCTTCACCTCTCCCAGCAGCTGCTCCAGCCTTGAGGGGGCAGTGCCAAGCCAGCGGTGCCAGAGCCAGCACAATGCTGGCTTGGCACTGTCCCCTCAAGGCTGGAGCATCTGCTGGAAGTGCCGAAGCTGGGGGAGGGGGCATAGCTTGACTGTGCCATGCCCCGCCCCCTCCCCCCCAGCTTCAGCTCTCCTACAGGCTGCGCCATGCCCCGCCCCTCCCCCCCAGCTTCAGCTCTCCTACAGAGGAGGAGCATGAGCGGTGGATGGGCTTCAGTGGGTGGGGCTCCTCCACGCGGCTTCAGCGAGCGAGGGGCGAGATTCATGGTGGGAGTCATGGCGGATTGGAGGCTGGCTGGGGAAACGGCCAAAGGAAGCGGCGCCCCGGTCCTTTCTTCTTTTTCTTCACCACTGCCCGGCCCTTCCTCCTCCTCCTCCCCCAAGCAGCAGTAGTTCGGCAGGAGGGGGGAGGAAGGGGGGCAGAGAGCTTTTCTCGTGGCACAGCAGGAGGTCCGTCACGGCACACTAGTGTGCCACGGCACACTGGTTGAGAAAGCCTGCTCTACTTAATCTTCATGGTGAGGACCCCGACGCTCTAGGCTTCTCCTTCTCCGATCTGTGGTCCGGGACCTCGGTCTGTCTAGGCTATGAAACCAACCCCTCCTGCTGGACTCAATGCTCCGTCTCCTATCAAAGGTTCGGCCTTGCCTCCCAGCACCTGGGTCTCTATCTCCGTGAGAGTCGAACTCCCTATCTGCTTCCTCGCTATCCTCCTCCAGGTCTTCATGCATTCTTTCTTGCGATCCTCGCCCCCCCCGCCGTTCATACTCTTCACTATCACTGCTTTCAGTTTGCACCTGGCTTTCCATATCCTCATAAGGATCAGGCCAGCCTTCGTCCCAAGCTAATCTGTCTGTGGGAGAGGAAGGCCCAGCTATGGGAAATTCTCCTTCTTCCAGCCCCTCTAAATCCTCTTTAGAATCTAACTCAGCTGCTGCTGGCTCTAATGCAAGTGGGACCCCTGGCGCTGTCCCATGCCCCCCAGGCACGAACGAGAACTGGGTTGCTACACACAGCAACAAGACAAACCCTTCCCCCCCCAAAACATAACACATATAATAACAATTTAACAATTAAAAACATACAATTGCAGCCTCAGCGTCATGTTGAAATCAGTTTCCATTGCATCATCATTCCATATATCCAATTAAGCCTTATATTTCATCAACAAATGCCTGCTCAAATAGCCAGGTCTTGACTTTCTTGTGAAACATCAGGAGGGAAGGGGCCAATCTGATGTCTTTAGGGAGGGCGTTCCAAAGCCGAGGAGCCACCACTGAAAAGGCCCTGTCCCTTGTCCCCGCCAGTCGCGCCTGCGAAGAAGGCGGGACCGAGAGCAGGGCCTCTCCAGATGATCTTAAACATCTTGATGGTTCATAGGGAGAGATGCGTTCGGACAGGTAAGTAGGACCCGAACCGTTTAGGGCTTTAAACTCTAAAGCCAGCACTTTGAATTGTGCCCGGTAGCAAACTGGCGGCCAGTGGAGCTGGCACAACAGAGGAGTTGTGCGCTCTCTGAATGCCGCTCCTGTTATCAACCTGGCTGCTGTCCGTTGGACTAGTTGCAGCTTCCGAACAGTCTTCAAAGGCAACCCCACGTAGAGAGCATTGCAGTAATCTTTACGGGATGTAACCAGAGCGTGGACCACCGTGGCCAAGTGAGACTTCTCAAGGTACGGGCTCAGCTGGCGCACAAGTTTTAACTGTGCAAATGCTCCCCTGGTTACCGCCGAAACCTGGGGTTCCAGGCTCAGCGATGAGTCCAGGATCACACCCAAACTGCGAACCTGTTGTTGAGAAAGTGATCACTGCAACTCTAGAAGATATGGCTATACCCTTGAATATAGTTATAGGTGAGGAGCTTGATGCTCGCTCCTTTAAATCTAGCTGGCTTGGTGAGCATTCATTTGGAATGACAAAGTCTCTTTGGTGAGGAAGGGCTGTATTTGACGCTTTGGGGATTGGGAGAGCTGGGCGAACCCTGCCAAATAATCAGTGGAAGATCTTCATCACATGGAGAAGTCTTTTCTGTGAGCAAGGACTGTCATTGCTTCCTTTGCAATGGGAATTGTTTCTCACAAGAGAGAAGGAGATAAAGAAGGAACGTTTGGAAGCCCTATGAGCAGCAGCTTTGATTAGCTTATGAGGAGTAGGGTATGTTTAGCCTGGAGAACATAAGATTAAGAGGGGGCAGGATAGTCATATTTAAATGTTTCAAAGGATGACAAATTGAGGAGGGCGCAAGCTTGTTTTCTGCCATTCTAGAGACTAGGGCATGGTTCAGTTGATTCAAATGGCAGGAAAAGAATTTCACCTAAACTTTAGGAAAGACTTGATGGAAAGAGATGTTCGGCTGCTCTGGAATGTGGCGACTCTCTCTTCTCTGGAAAATTTTAAACAGAAGTTACTTTCTTGCAAGGCAGGGGGTTGGACTGGATGACTCTTATGGTCACTTTATACTCTGTAATAGGGAGGGAGGGAGGAAAGGAAGGGCTGGGCAATGGGTTTTAATCACACTCATTGACTTCACACAACTTCATAGAAAGCAGTACTGTAACTGGAGGAAGTTTTCACATGTGAATCCATTGTGAGAAAGTAGTGTAATTGGGAAGTATTGATGATTTTTACTCATCACTTAAAAGGGGCACTGTAGGAACAGGTGGGATCTGAAGAAGTCACAAAGCATTTAGGGAATAATGTCCAAAGACTATCCAGCACTGTTCTTTGTATAATCGAGGATAAAATTGGCACTTGCTGCGATTACTATGGCTGAAAAATTAGCAACACAACCCACAAGCTATCCCAATTTGGCAGAGCCAATTCTGATTAATCATTTGTTGTCCTACCTTTACAACTGTTTAAAAATGTCCCAGTTTCTCTCCCTTTCTCCCCCCAATTTGTTCTCAGATTACATCAACTGCTTCAAACTGAATCAAAATACAAAAGAAGTGAGGAAAGTGTGGAATCTTGCCCTTCCTTGCAGACTCAAGCAAAAGCAAACTGCAACAGCCAATCCTAGCTTGTGTGTTCCTCCTCATTCACACCTTTTGCTATCATGACCATATTTTTACAATATTTGGCCACATATGAACCATTTTTCTTCAATGCAGTGTTGGAGGGTATGTAGCACAAGATTTAAAAAATGTTGCTATCTTGACTACTCATGCACAGTATGACTACAGACTGCAAATCCAACAACAACAAAAGCATCATTGGATATGTACTATGAAACAGCAAAGGTCTATTAAAATTTAAATGAGAATAACTGCATAATCCCTATCTGAAGTTGGATTAGCTACATTTGTAGAGTATATAGGTCTATTGCTGGGTATTAATAATTATGAATGCCGTATTTATTTATGGTTTTACAACAGAACTCCTAAAGTGGTTTACATTAAAAATAAAAAATAAACATGAAAAAATGGAAATGTAATACAAAAAGACATATTGCAGGAGGACTGTTCACAGGATGAGGGAGCTAATTCTTTCCTCCCTTCAGGGCAAGATAGTCCTTGAATATTTTTTAATGATTGTTCTGCAGTTTGGAATGCACAATGAGATTCTGTATGCACAGGAAGACTGCTCTTGACTTAATTAATTATATTTATATATTTCAACTACTTCTCTGCCTCATTCCAGAGCAATTCTGGCCTTCGCCAAAGAGAGTCACATACATAAAAGAAAGCACTGCAACTAAAAACAACTCATTTCAGTAACGAGCAAAAACAGAGGTGTAAAAGCATTGTGCCATCCTTCCTAGCATTCATATGAAAACACTTCAAAACAATTCAAAGGAAATCAGCATCTATCAGCAGAGTACAGTTAATCCAAGTGTCTCCAGTATTTTTAATAAATGCTAATATGCTCCTGTAATACCATACATGCCTTTGTGCTTATTTTTGTATATCCATTTTCAAACTGTGTGCTTGAACACCATTTTAGCCTAGATACAGTAAAATAATTGAATCAGTTAGATTTTCTCACGTGTCAGTTTTAAGAACAGCAGTTTAATTAATTAATTAATTGTTAATAATCATAATAATTGGAGTTGTGCAATTTGACCAAAAGGTATACTGTTTTGGGGTCCATTGTTAGCTGACCCCTCATTTTGTTTACCGGGAAGTTACTCAAAAGGTGAGGGCTTTTTGTCATTCTCATCTGGCAAAGATCCCGCCCATTGGCTTCAATACCTGCTCCCACCTGAGAGTCCCCCTTCATGGTGCCCCTCACCCTAAGCCTTGGTGTCTGCTTTGGTGCCCAACAGATTAGTGATGAAGAAAGAGGAGACACGGGTGATTTCTGTAGCTTTGTCTAGCAGCCTCGAAGCAGGCTGTGGTGGCTGATGCTCCTGCTGCTGCTTCTTCCCCTGCACAGCCTCCTTGGGCAGGTGAGGGATAACCATCTTCACGGGGCACTCATTCCCTACTGTATTCTTGCCATGCATTGTCTGCCAGTGCTGCACTGAGGGAAGGAAACACCCCTCCCTCCTTTTTGCCAATTGGACAGAGTGAGAAAAGCTTCAGCTCCCATCATGCTCCAAGAGTAAGTTTTCAGTGCATAAGGCATGCAAGTGTTGCTGAGAAAGTGAGTTCCCAAGGCCCTCTCTAGAGGAGGAGGGTACTTTAAAAAATGGAGGACACTGCTTCTGCTGGGGAACACGGCAGATCCCTGCTACTGACGGAGCGGGGTACAGGGAGTGCACAACTCCCTTGTTATGCCAGCTCCACTGGCTGCCAATTAGCTTCTGAGCACAATTCAAAGTGCTGGTTTTAACCTACAAAACCCTATACGGTTCTGGCCCAGTTTATCTGTCCAAACGTATTCTCCCGTATGAACCATGAAGGATTCTAAGATCTTCTGGAGAGGCCCTGCTCTCGGTCCCATCACCTGGTGGGAATGAGAGACAGGGCCTTTTCTGTGGTGGCCTTCGGCTATGGAACTCTCTTCCAAATGAAATTAGATCTACCCCCTCCCTCCTGACCTTTAGGAAGCTAGTGAAATCTTGGCTGTGGAACGAGGCATTTGCAGAATGATAGCTGAAACCGGTAATTGACCAAAGTTATTGACTACAATATGAAGACTGTGATGGACATGATTTTATCTTGGCAAATGGCTTATATGTATTTTTATTCTATATGTGTTGTTGATCTATTGGTGATGTATTTTTAGATTTTAATGTTAGCATTGAATTCTTGAGTCCCTCTATGGTCTGAGTCCCTCTATGGAGGTAGAGAAAATCGCGATATGAAAATTTTAAATAAATAACTAAATAAATAATTGGCAGCCAATGGAGTGACTAGGGATAGGTGTAATATGCTCACTCCTGGATGTTCCTGTAGCCAATCTGGCTGAAATGTTTTGAAACAGCTGGAGTTTCCGAACTTGGCACAAATGTAGCCCGATTGCAGAAGTACAACTCTCACATAGAATGTCTCACACTGTGAAGTTTTTGGGACAAAACCTGAGACCTAGGGACCACTCCTATTAATGCCATGAAATGTTATGTGTTTCAGAACCAACTACAGTTTTCAAACAACTAGAAAAACGTTTTTCTGTTTGGAAATTAAGGGAAAAAAACATACCTAAAAAGGGCTCTTTGAGTAAAACGGTGAAAGGCAAGAACTGAGTCCATCCTGGGAAAACCTAAAAAGATGCACCAATGCCTTCTAATTTTTCCACCATGGTGTCACTAAGATTTTTTTTAATGCCTGGGTAGGGAAATTTCAGCAGCATTGATGCTTTCCTCTCTCTGCAAAATAACCCTTGACTTATTCATGAGTCATACCAAAACCATAATTTTAGCCTCAAAATCTGCCCTTGACTTATACATGAGGCTGACTTATGCATGTAACAATCTTTCCACATTTGGAAGTAGTGTCATGATCACAGAAATTCAAAATCATAATCCGATGTAATAATGAAAGTTTTTAGAGTTGTAGGAAGACGTAGACCTTTTTTGTTTTGCTTTTGAAATTTCAGATTGGTTCATTGGAAAGTTATGGAAAGGGCTGCAACTGGCATTTGTTTAACTGATTCTAGTAGCATCTAGTGCAGGCCGTTCTCCCAGATGTCCAAATCAAAAAAATCAGAACTCTGTTTTTAATTGGCAATCAAAGTAATTAATTGGTTAATTACGGCAGTTGGGGCTTTTCATCCTTCCAATCTGAAAATAGCAGCAACAGCAATTCTCTCTCTCTCTCTCTCTCTCTCTCTCTCTGTCTGTCTGTCTGTCTGTCTGTCTGTCTGTCTTAAACAGGAAATGGGCAAAGGGCTGTGCTACTGAACATTTTATATGGCTGCCGAGGGTTAAAGCTGCTGCCAGTAGGAGAAAAGTCTCATTCTCTCGTGGGTGGGGAAAAGCTAAAAGAAAACAGCTGAATCTCTGTGGGTACAGCATAATTACAATATTTTTGCAGTCTGTATTTTATCAACTGTTTTCAGGTGTTTATAAAAAGTCCTAGTTTTTCTTTCCACCTCCCACTTTCGTCCTTTGTTCTATCATATAAGAAAAGTCCCACTGTTGCCATTTTACATCTCAAAGGGTTATGAGTCCCTTCCAAGACTGAAATTGATCAGCCTTGAGAATTGTCTTTCATTGAAAGAGGACAAAGAGGTTTTGAAAAATTGAAAAGCTGGCAGATCTAGGTAGAATCAAGCCACTGTGTGATCATAAAAACATTGGGAGTGAAAGGAAATTTAGAAATATTTGCGAAAATAGTTTTGAAAATGGATTGCACAATGTGAATACGAAGTGGAAGAGAATCTTTGCAATTTTCAAATTATTTGTCACGAAAAAAAGTGTGTGTGCTTTTTTACTCACAGAAAAAGGTGTTTTCTCTGCAGGTTTTATTTTCTGTGCAGAATCTTTATCCGTACAAAATATCATGCTAGTAGTCTTTGAAAAATACATAATTTGGATAATATTCTTGCAAAAAGGAGTAAGACTATAATATGATTAATTCTTGACTGTGAAAAAATTCATGAAGTTTTATCACCATCATCATCAATCCTCCCCCTCTGCTCTCAGATATAGTCTTCACTTTAAGAAAACTATCTATGATTTTGAGCCTTGTCCCAATTGATTTTGCTCCTTGGATACCTTCTTCATAGTTCAAACTAAAGCTTGGAGCACATTCACTGACTTTTATAAAGAAACACCACTCCCCAATGACATTTAGCTTCCACTGGGTGGCCATAAACTGAATCAGCGGTCTTTGAATCCTGAAAGTAGGCAAAACATGCAGACTCATAAGCATCCGAATGGTGGCCTTTAAGTTGCTCTCTCCTCCTGGGGAGCTGTCTGGCAAGAAGGTGTTCATCTTAATGGAAGGCCTCTCTGCTATTATAAGCAAAGATTTATTAAGATGCATATGGTGCTTTTCCCCTAGGGCTCTGTAAATAATTGGAATAACAATCTGGTATTGTTGGCCTCCTTTCTATCAAGATAGGCAAACACGGCTGAAAATAAAATTGTGGAACACCCGACCCAGGAGTTTTCCCAGTAATTGAATGTCTGTAGTTGTACCTCAGAGGTTATGAGACAGAGGCTAAATGCATAAAGCAGCACCTTACCAATTAGTGAATAGTTAGGCAAGATCAATGACAGGGACGTGAACTCAACCAGGAAGGGTTTTCAAAGGGTCATGATCACACTGGGGAGAAAACTGCATACCATAGCCTTAAAGATTAATCCACTTGGCCCAGTGGGTATAATTTAATAAGGTATGTCACTGATCCATTTAACATCTGCATGTTTTTGGACAGTAGGCTGCCTATCTTCTCCATTAATAATACATACCAGGTAAACACATCGCTGATTAAAAGCCTCAGGGGCTGGGGAAAGAAGGAGTGTGCAGAGCAAGCTTTTTTGCTGGTACAGCTATCTATTCTTGTTGCTGGTAGCTCTGCCATTTCTGTTTCATAAAACTTGTGATTATTACTAACTTCAAGTCAGCTTAGAGAGACCCTATAAATGAGACACCTCCAAGTTACTCTATCCTCAACAGTAGTGTTTGGGTCTTGCAAAGTCAGGTCTGTGGTTTCCGTCTAGGTCAGTGGTTCTCAACCTTCCTAAGGCCACAACCCCTTAATACCATTCCTCATGTTGCGATGACCCCCAATCATAACATTCTTTTTGTTGTGCCTTCACAACTGTAATTTTGGTACAGTTATGAACTGTAATGTAAATATCTGATATGCAGGATGTATTTTCATTCACTGGATCAAATTTGGCACAAATAACCGATACAACCAAATTTGAATCCTGGTGGAGTTGGGAGGGGGCGGGGCTATTGATTTTCTCATTTGGGAGTTGTAGTTGCTGGGATTTATAGTCCACCTACAATCAAAGAGCATTTTGAGCACTTTGGACTCAAACAATGATGGATCTGGACCAAACTTGGCACAAATACTCAATATGCCCAAATATGAACACTGGTGGAATTTGTGGAAAACAGACCTTGACATTTGGGAGTTGTAGTTTCTAGGATTTGTACAATTAAATCAAAGAGCATGCCAATTCCCTCCAATGATAGAATTGGGCCTAACTTTCCACGTAGAACCCCCATGACCAACAGAAAATACTGTGTTTTCTGATGGCCTTTGGCAACCCCTCTGACACCCCCTCATGACCACTCCAGGGGTCCCGGCCCCCAGGTTGAGAAAGGCCGGTCTAGGAAATCTCTGTTTGGAAAGTGGCCTTCCTCTTTTCCTGCTACCTTTCACTTTGTCAAGCATTATCATATATTTTTAGTGAGTCATCCTTCTTATGATATGGCCAAAATATGACAATCTTTGTTTTGTCATCCTGGCTTCTAGGGTGAATTCAGCTGTAGAACCTATTTATTTATTTACTTACAGTATTTTGTTAAAGCTGGACAGTGAAGAATACTGATGAGAAGAAAATCAACTCATTTGAAATGTGGTCTCCTCTAGCATCACATTTCAAATGAGTTGATTTTCTTCCTATCAGTATTCTTCACTGTCCAGCTTTCACAACCTATATAAAAATGGGATATATGATGGTTCAGACCTTTCTAACTGCAGTATTTAGTGGCATATCTTTACATCCAGGTATTAATATGTATTCAAAAAATACAAATGCTCCAACTATTTTGTGCAAGGACTATCCTCCAGTGGATTCTTCATCAGAAGTCATAAAAGTTAATTTTTGAGTGGGGTTGGAGTTGGGACTGTACCACCCTAAATTTTCCATCTAGTACAGTCAATGACAAAATCAACTGGAGGATTTAGGGGGCTGCACTTCAAAAACAGTAATTTCCTAATTTTCAAGACAAATAAGGCAGGGTCTGGTTTGCCAAATGAAAATTGCCAGGAAAAGATGAAACAGAGTTGCAGTAGACTTCATCATTTTTGGCTCTCTTTCATTTCAACAGTTCATTTCAGATGCTCATTCTTCTGTCTCCTTCACACTTAGCATCACTTAAACATCATTGGATAACCTTGTTCATAAATTCCTCAGTTGCTAGGATCCAAAACAGGGATGAGTGCAAGAATCTCTGGGAGTGAATTATAAAACAAGACATATTTAGACTGTATGAGAATTCTTATTCTTAGGCTGCTGAGTTAATGTCTCCTTAGATTTAGACTGTTTCAATGCCATAATAAAGCTATTAAAATTCCAAAGCTCTGAGAAAAAGGGATGGAGTTTTCCAAACAATTCCATTGCCTTCCCTGGCATAGTTCACTGCTTTTGAAGATGCAGACTAATAGTCGGTCACAGTGTCCTTTGTTGTCAAAACAGCAGGGACAAAAGTTTCCTTGGGTATGATGTAGTTCATAATCAGATAAACAATGCATCAGGGAAGTGTCACAAACTGCTGATAAGGCACTTTTTATTTGAATAAACTAACCAGCAAAGCATGCCAACTCTGAAAAAATACATAAAGGAGAAACTTCCAGTGCATTGAACTGTTCCCTTTCATAATAGTCAGATTATCCCTTGTTCTGGAAATAAGTACTAGTCAAGTTGGAGAACAAGCCCTATGAGGAGTGGTTTAAAGAGCTGGGCATGTTTAGCCTGAAGAAGAGAAGGCTGAGAGGAGACATGATAGTCATGTATAAGTATGTGAGAGGAAGTCATAGGAAGGAGGGATCAAGCTTGTTTTCTGCTGCCCTGGAGACTAGGATGCAATGGAACAATGGTTTCAAACTGCAGGAAAGGAGAGTCCTGCAGTTAATAAGAACTTCCTAACTGTGAGAGCGGTTCAGCAGGGGAACTCTCTTCCCCGGAGTGTGGTGGAGGCTTCTTCTTTGGATGCTTTTAAACAGGCTGGATGGCTATCTGTCAGGGGTGCTTTGAAGGTGATTTTCCTGCTTCTTGGCAGGGGGTTGGACTGGATGGCCCATAAGGTCTTGTCCAATTCTATGATTCTAAGTTCCCATTTCTAAATCATGTATTGAAGGCCAGGTTGGGCAACTTCTAATCCTGAACCTGTAGACGGTGTTGTCAAAGTGTGGCCCACAAGATATGTGAAAATGAAACCCTTATTTAGTAGCTCACTTTCCCCCACACCCAGTTCTGGGGTGCCCCTCCAAAAATAGATATCGCAGAGGCCCCTTCAACGTTGTCATATAAAATCCAGATTATCTGCTTTAAACTGGATTATATGACAGTGTAGATTCAGATGATCTAGTTCAAAGCAGATAATGTGAATTATCTGTTTTAATAATCTGGATTACCATATATGGCATTGTAGAAGTGACCAGAGTCAGAAAGGCCTAAGACACTGCAGAATTGCAAGGTCAGTAGGCTAATTTCTTCTGGGTGTTCCCTCCAGCTATAGGTCAAAGACACACTCTAGTCTATACAGTACACTTCCTGCTCCCCTCCCTGGATTTAACTGAGTACAAACTAATCTTGCAATTTGAATTCATTTTGCAGCAATTGAAGTAAGATGAGGACAAAGTCATCAAAGTGGGAGGCAGAGAGAAGAACTGGATCATTTTAAAATGCTGTGGGTTGAGAAAGGGGTTCCTGACACCTGCAGGGCAGGGAGTTGCAGTAAATGCAGTGACTTGCAAATCTAGGGTTCCATGATTCTATAATTCATAGGGACTATGCCTGTAAATATTTGAAGAAATATGACAGCAGATTATGAGAATACAAGGTGATTTGATTGATTTGATCTGGTGATGCTGAAGGAATGTAATCTTCCTGAACTCTGATACAAACTGATCTTACCCACACCTCCCAGACTGGAGAGAACACTTTGTAGCCCTGGGGCTAGCTGTGACCCTTTTCCCATGTGGTTTCGAATGTCTGCAGGGTCCTGCCCTTTTATCCTTCAGGAAACTACGGTTCCTTTAAAAATCACTGTTTTTCTGCCTCTTAGACTTAGCAGTGACAAGGGATCTATTTTACTATGTTTTAAAACAATATTAAAATATATCCATCCACATATGAAAGTATGAATTGTGTCTGGTCAAAGAT
Organism: Anolis apletophallus; assembly: GCA_030556195.1. Taxonomy (NCBI): domain Eukaryota; kingdom Metazoa; phylum Chordata; class Lepidosauria; order Squamata; family Anolidae; genus Anolis; species Anolis apletophallus. The sequence goes on from JARBWK010000006.1 coordinate 19,492,962, forward strand.
GAACTAAAGCAATCCACTACCCTGAGATGGAAGCACTGGCCACCATATGCAGTAAAACCCCACGTATCTATGAGGGTTTAATTCTTGGACTTTGTGTGGATATGCAAACCCTATTGAACTGAAGTACTTCTGGCTCAAAAATACCATAGAGTTGCACCATGGGACATATAAAATGCCTAAAGAGGATATATTTTTCTGGCTGTGGATAAATGAAAATGGGGGAGCTGTACATTGCTAGTTGTACCTCGGTCATCTTGAGGCTCGATTACTGTAACCCGCTGTACATTGGCCTACCTTTGTCGGCGATCCGGAAACTTAAACTGGTGCAGAATGCGGCAGCTCGCCTGCTGCTAGGAGCCACAAGAACGGCCCATATAACACCACTCCTGCGTAAACTGCACTGGTTGCCGGTTGAACTCCTTCCAGGTGTTGGATTTGACTTTCAAGGCCTTACATGGTTTGGGGCCAGTGTATTTGAAGGAGCGGCTTACCCCATATGTGCCCAGAAGATCACTGTGCTCAGGGGGGCTTAACTTGCTTGAAGTCCTGGGTATGAAGCTCTGCAGGCTCTCTACCATGCGGCAGAGAGCGTTTTCAGTGGCTGCACCAGTCTTATGGAACTCGCTGCCACCAGAGACGCGAGCCCTGCGGGACCTGATGGCTTTCCGCAGATCCTGCAAGACCTGGCTGTTCAGGCAGGCATTTGATGTCTGACCGGCGCATGATCAACAACTTGCGACCCTGCCGTGCCATTGCCACTTTTGTATGAATCAGCTATGTCTGGTTATGGTTTTATGTGACTGTAAGGGGTTGGGTTTGTTATGATGTAAATTGTAAGTGTTTTTATATGTTGGAAACCGCCCTGAGCTTTGGAAAGGGCGATTTATTAAATCAAAATAATAAATAAATAAATAAATACCATGGCTAGAATCTCATTGGTGATATATACATAACTACAATTCCAGATTTTACCTGCCTGTTCCCATTCTGTACAGATGGAGGCATTGAGTACCACTGACCCCATAAGGTATATTGTAGCTAGAGAAGTCTGGGAAGATAATCATATGTAGCTGTATACGCATAATTGGATATGGCCACTAAATAGCAGTGGTATCCAGCCAGTAAGAATGTTTAGCACACACCTAAGAAAAGAAGAAAGCAGCACCTATCAACCTGTCAGCTCCATGCAGGACCATGGTCCATATATCCATGAATTCATCTTGACCACTAAAACTGTGGATCAGTAGAAAACCAAGGTCACCCTGTCTTAGCTTCCATGCTTTATTTGTGCAAATGGGGAAAATAATGATCTGCATCAGCAAGTTGGCAAAATAAATGGGATAAAGCATTGTGATATACTCTCGGCACAAAAAGTACTATATCAATAATATGATTGATAGGAATAAATGCCCGAGTGAACAAATCATTCTCGCTCAAATGTTTTGTCACATGCAACGAGAAATTAATGCAAGCTATGATTTATTTTTATTTTTTTAAAAATTAAACCCAATGAGAGGCAAAGGTTCACTGAGAAAGTGAATAATATTCTGACATTATAATCTTATCCAGCACTTTCTTGTGACAATCTGAATGCACTTTGCAGCCATTAAGAAGTGCACCAGTGAACCTTATAATGTACCTCTAAGTGAAGAAAGGAATTATTTTCCTCATTGTGTGACTGACAAAATAATCAACAAAGGGGCAAGGCCTTGCTGAGGAGAAATGAGGAACATTATGATTCTTGAGTTGCAAAGTGCACACACTCCAGTATTTCTTGGACGAACACTGGGACTCATATACCCAAACATCATCAGTGCATGATCAAGGTTGCAAAAAGTTATTAGTGAGGAAAAATGAATAAGTTGGGAGAGGCTTCAGTGGTTTGTTTTGCCTAAACCTATAGTAAGGGAGAAATTTTGCTCTATTTCTGTTCTTCCTCCACTGAGTTAGCTGGGTGCACAGCACAAGTATTGTAGAGTCTCACTTATCCAACTTTCACTCATACAATGTTCTGTATTATTCAACACAGCTTGCCTCCCGCCCAGATCCACAGCTGTTTCAATACACTGCAATTTTTTGTGCTAAATACATAAATACAGTAATTACTACATAACATTACTGTGTATTGAACTGCTTTTTCTGTCAATTTATTTTAAAATATGACATTTTGCTGCTTAATTACGAGTAGTAAAATCACAATGTAATTTGACATTTAATAGGCATTTCCTTAATCCCTCCTTATTATCCAACATTTTCACTTATCCAGCATTCTGCTGGCCCATTTATGTTAGATAAGCGAGACTGTACTCTAATTGTTATTTTTACATAGAGCAACATAGCTATGTGCATTATTGGATTCTCCTTAGGAATGTTAATATAGAGAATATCATGACGATGACCACTAATTCATGATTTCTCACTGCTGCAATGAGTATAACAGATGTCTTTAAGGCCTGTCCTTTGTGGCTTTAACTTGTGAGAATGTAAGTAGCTGATGAAAGATCTGTAAAGCTAGGCCTATGCCTGAGAATTTAGGATATGTGCAGCCATATAAAAATGGCAGTCCTCAAAAAAATGTTATGGGCTATTATGTCAATTACATCCATAACCTGTTAAAAGGCTTTGAGTTAATGGAGTGACTTATGCCCAGGGCAAATGATTTGGCCATTTGACCAAAATGTCTTTAATCCATCTGAATCAAAGAACGAGTCTTGAGATGTGGATTTTCACAAGAATATAAGCAATTGCCTTATACGGAGTTAAACCATGGCTCCATCTAGACCAGGTTGTCAATACTTACTGGTAATAGGTTTCTGGGGTCTTGGGGAGGAGTCTTTCCAGACCTACCTAAAGATGCAAGGGATTGACCATAGGACCTTCAATAGGCAAAAGAGACTGTACATTCTTGCATGGCAGGCAGTCTTATCCAAATCAATGATTGTATGGCTCCCCTCACCTTTTCCGGCAGTTTTGTCAAGACAAGGTAGTTTTCTGTTGGGGATGTTTTATCTGGGCTATTTCCTGATTTAGAAGGGAGTTCAACTCATTTACTTTCAACTGTACAGTTCCATGATTTTTTGACCCTTCAATGAAGTATGCTGGTGATAGATTCAGCAATATCGGAAGGGTTACAAGTTGCCCGCCTTTGCTATCGAAAGTATTACACAGATCTGGTGCTTAGTCTTATATTAGCAAATTCAAACTTTACCTATATACTGTATATAGCTTTTTTAAAGGTTAGATCTTTCTGGAAGGCAGCTGCTTGCATACTTCCCTAAAGCAGTACAAACAGTCATCTGTCTTCATAGCAGACAAGTGGCTGTGTTATTGAAGGCAGGTGTGGGTGATCAATTGCAATTCACCAAGGTCATTACCAATATACAAACAAGTAGATAAATATTGTTCCAGAGTCATCAGCAGTTTAAACGATGTGAAAATACCGACTCCTTCCAAAATTGGCAACGTGTGCAGGGAGCGAAGGATGTTGTAGCAGTGTTGTCTGCTCAAGTGTAGGATTGTCCCAAAGCAGAATTGAGGAGATCTAGCTCTCCCCCCCCCCCTCTGTTATTTGCTTTGCTTTCTAAATATTTCTAGCTCACTCAGTACCTGAAGACCTTCTGTGGGGAAAGTACAATTAGTAAAATGTTAAAAGAATGTAAAGCATAAAATAATTCCTTTATTACAGATTGTTACAGCCATTTTCATCCCAGCATTCTGCAGGTGTGTGTGTCTCCAATGACTAGCATGCCATGTTCAATAAGATCGTGGAAGTCAGACTCCAAATCATCTCAAGGCTAAAGAATGTATTACAAAACAGACAAACAAAAACAGGAGCAAAATTAGAACAGTGCACAAAGGGCAAGTTCATATAGAGTCTGGTGCCTTGTTGGCTCTGAGTTGTTCCTAGTCAGTTCATTGGAAGAGCAATAATGAAAAGTACAATCTTGGACACTGCTTTGTCTAGAGAGGACAAAACCTCTGACCTCTAGAGATTGTAATGACTTAGTCTTTGCTGATGTAGTGCCTGTGGCCTCTTGACACCAGACGTATTATTCACTGTTTGTTTACTGTTTGTCTTTCTCTGGAAACCACATTTTTCTGGTAATGAGGAAAAGGGGATGTAGAGGAACCAGTTAGAGGAGAAATGATAAGTGCATCTACACGGTCAAATGAATGCTGTTTGGCATAACTGTGGCTGCCATGGTTCAATGCTAAGTAATCTTGGAGACTCATTTTCTGGTTACCTCACCTGCAAAGGGGATTCCCCCAGATTGGGGGATTTGTTATGCTACCAGATTGACTATTAGTGTCTGCCTTAGGATAGTCTGATTAAAATGTATAACTGTATCCTACCATTTGCTGTGAGAAGATGCTGAAACCCATCAGCCAGGGACTGAGATCACCTACTGTATTGATTTATCATCAGTAAAGCTTATCTGATAGTAGGGGCGTGTGTCAACTTTTGGTTTTAAATGAAGTCTTGGGAATGTTTGGAATTGCTGTGAGGACTGTTAGGACAGTACACTTACATAGATGCAGACACATATATGGATAACCTACGACCCCAAATATGTGGGGGATCATATCTAAACACATGTACAAAAAGTAACATATATGGACTATGCAGCTATGTAATATAAACAACTTCAGCAATGTGATGGGATGTATTATTAATATTAATATTATTTTACTGACACAAAAACACAGTATGACACAGCAAATGAGATATGCTGGATTTCGTATCACAAAATCACAAGTCTAACACTCCCCACACATTTAAGACAGTGTGATGTATTTTCAAATGATGTGCACAAATCCAGGTAAGGTGGTCTTTTTCAGTTGACAGATTATGCTTTTGTCAATGTTTATTGTTTTCAACTGCCAGCTGAGATCTTTTGGTATGACACGCAGTGTGCTGATTAACACTGGGACCACCTGTACTGGTTTATGCCAGAGCCTTTGCAGTTCGATGTTGAGGTCCTGATAGCAGCAGAGTTTTTCCTGTTGTTTTTTTGTCAATTTGAAAAAACATTATTATTATTGTTGTTGTTATTATTATTATTAAGAGAAATTATGACCTGCAATATGACATTGAGGTGCTGGACTGTGGGTTGTTTATTTCATTTCTGTGATGCTGAAATGCAAGATTGAAATTAATATCACAATACCCCAAGAGGTATTATTCCATGCTAATCACAAACCAACTTTTTTAATCCTTAGGACACAATGAGAAGGCTACTGACTCTCCTATTTGGCTTCAAAGATTCACCATACATTTCCTCTAGTATTAATCAAAGGGACCCACCTTTTTCTCATCCACCCTCCCCTTCACTTTCCATTATCATTACAGCCGTCATAGAGATGAGTTTTCATTGCAAGGAGGATATTCAGAAACTGGCCATTATCCCAAAGTGCCTGTCAAATATTCGAAATGGCTCCTTGTGGGACTATAGGGTGAAGAAATCTTGACAATGTGCTTAGAAAATGAAAAAATTAAACCCTAGAACTCTTTCTCTAATATTAATATGGATTACAATAATAGGTTGACTCTAAGAATGCAGCATAGCCTACTAATTTATGGTGTAATCGCTAATCAGTTTGAGAATTTCTATAGGGATACTTTTGGAAACTGATTTTTGTGAATTCTGAATTATACCATCAGTTATCACATTTCTTGAAAATATCCTGCTGCCCAGTGGAGCCTGCAATTTCTCCTCAGCAATTTCCAAAGCCTTTGAGCTACTGCGGCAAGACATAATTATTATACCAAAGTATTGTGGGAGGAAATGTGGTTCCATCATATTTTGAATTTCATAGAGAAGGTTTGGGGTGAACTAAATTCACCTAATGGTTTGTCAAATGGTAAGTTAACACATATGTTATTTGATGCTTTAATAAGAACTAATAAAACATTTTAGATCCATACATACCTATATACATACAAAAATATACTTAAGTGGAGCCAATGTGGTGTAGTGGTTTGAGTTTGGAATAGCACTCTTGAGATTAAGGTTTGAATTCCTGCTCAGCCATGAAACCCACAGAGTAAATCACACTCTCCCAACCTCCAAGGAAATCAATGGCAAACCTTTTCTGAACAAATCTTGCCAAGAAAATCTAAGATTCACCTTAGGGTTGGCATACGATTTTAATGATTTTAATGGATGTGTCTTAATTAATTGTTTGAATTGTTGTTTTAATATTTTAATATTTTGGATAGTACTGTTGATTGTTTTTATGATGCTAGCATCGTGTGATGCTTTTGTTAGGCTGCCCTGAGCCCCCCTCCAGGGGGAGAAGGGCAGGGTATAAATATAGGAAATAAATAGGATATAAATAAATAAAATAGGTCAGAAATGGCTTTAAACTTTTTTTTTAAAGCTGGATCAAGGGGTGTGGACTGATGGTGAAAGGTGAACACATGGAAGTGTGACATACCTCTGAGACAGACCCAACTGCGTATGTTTAGGTTGTTCATAAATGGGCCAAAGTGCCTGTTGTACTCTGGTTCCTCTTCACTTTTGGAATGAAGCCCATCAGTTCCCATCTCACAATGTACATCTACTTCCAATATATTTATATTTAAAACATTTTTTGAAATTATAAAGATTTTATCTTCAAAACCTTAATTGAATAATGCTTTCCAGAGATTTTAAAGTGTTGATAAATATATTTATTGGATAGCAATGAATTTTACATGTTTTAATCTGAGATAAAAGCATGCCTAATGGAAATAACTTCCTTGGAAAACAGCCTATTTGGGTTTAGCTGAAATGCAGAAATTAGCTCTATGTTAACCTCCGGTCATCATGTGCCTCAGCAAATGGCAGTAACTTTCCATCTGGTAATGGTATTTGTCATTTAATCTTTAAACATAATTATTCCTAAAATTTGGTGAAATGTTTCCTCTAGTATTTAAGTTGTCACTTTCTTTCCCCACTAGATGTTTAAATTCAGAGTATAGGGGTACAACTACCTGTTAAGTACTCTTAATGCATGACCTCATTTGGTGCTAAAATGATGTTGAAGTTCAGAAATGTTTTCATAGCCTTCTGGATAGACAGCAAATTGCCTCTTAGCTCTGGAATACATCCACACCTGGAGTAAAGCAAAATGATGCTTCTGCCATCACATCAAACTGCCTTTTCTTTATCATAATTATTTATGGTCATATATGAAATGTTAATAGATTGTCAAAGGTTTTCATGGCCGGAATCTCATGGGACAGACATCTTATTTCTCAGCTGTGCAGAATACAGATTATTCATGTAAATAGTCACAAACTGAATTCTTCAGGAATTTCTTCATATCATCAAGTTGTATAAGGTGCAAAACATACAATTATATAAGTTCACAATACTTTAGTTAGAATTGCTGCATTGTAAGGAATATTGGGATTTGTAGTTTGTGACCTCATCACATGGAGCATTTCCCCCATCATAGGACACATCATATCCTTTTCAAGGATGAAGAAGCATGGAGCCCATCACACGATGATGTCAGCTGTCATCCATCCTTGAAATGAAGCTGAAGTGTGCTAAAAGGAGGGAATTCAGAACACAGGCAAGAAATCATATTCTGAGTCAGCGTTCTGCACTAGAACTATCACTAATGCCAAAAACACATGTAATGGGATCGGACTGATTCGCTCTTGTTGAATCGTTTCAGTGATGTGGAGAGATTGGGTATTCTTCACCACTTTGTTGTCACTGCATTTTCTCCTTAATAGGAATCTAGGCTCCATAGGAAGTGGTGGATTTCTTGATTTTAAAGTGGTGTCAGTCTCCTTTAATGCAAGGGGCTTTGGGCAGGGCAAGTGATGTCTTGGCTTTCAGATATAGAAGTTTTCCCTGATTTTTTTAAACGAGAGGGTGGAGAAAAAGAATTCCCAGTGTGATGGTTTTGATTGCATGCAACAATAGTCAAAATCCTGAAGACAGAAACATATAATGGGAAGACACAATGGGACAATTGGGCAAACAATTCCCTTTGCTAGACAGATGGTACCCAATGCTTCTCAAGGTCCATGTGATCAGGTACTTGATGAAGCTCTTAGAAGATACTCAGATTTATTGAAAAGATAAGGACTCAGAATTAAATCAGTTGAGTTCTATAGAAGTGGCAACTCCTAGTTAACATGTTAATGAGATGATAAATCTGATTCAGAAGTTTATTTATGATTTATTTATTTACATCATTTATATTCCGCCCTTCTCACCCCACAGGGGACTCAGGGCAGATCACAATGCACATATACAGGCAAACATTCAATGCCATTTGACATACAACATATAAAACAGACACAGAGGCAGCTTTTCTGGCCACCAGGAGGAGCTGTCGCATTCCTTCACTCCTTTTGTGTGTATTTCCTGGATATTTTTATGGCCTCATAAATCAGTTAAATTAAGCCTCCCCACTCAAGTGGTACTTAAATTTCCTACTTGACAGATGCAACTGTCTTTCAGGTTGCAAAGGTTGAAAACGAGCTACACAATTGGTCAAGTGCTCACCCCGACCTGGGTGGGCCTCGAACTCATGACCTTCTGGTTAGTAGAGATCTTATGCAGCTGACACCCAGCCAGCTGCGCCACATTCCTGGTTAGTCCAAACTTGAAGAGATTTATTTGTATTACTAAATCTAGCAGAAGGATAGCAATAATCAGTACCTTGGGAAGTTCAGACTGATATCCAGAGTGGATTTACATTCTCTTTAACATGAAAACCACCAGTTATCAGTCACACACAGCATAGGTATTCAGAATGCTTTATAGATTGTAGTTCAAAGGAGCCAAAGAATAAATACCTCACTACAGCACCCATGATTCATTAGAATAGACCTATGAAATTAAAATGGTATGACACTAATATAACAGGGTAGTGAAAGTACACTTATACTCCTTTTCTTCCTCCTCATTATTTCTTTGTCCTCCTCTAGAGTCCAGAACATAAGGAACTGGAGATAATTGGGTCACCCCATCTTTTTTCCTTGCTCATAATTCATGTTCTGGAAATGACTAATGGTATTGTCATTCCTTATTACTAGCACAACTCACAACATTTCCCCACCTCTCTGTGCTTGGCTTCAAGCCTGTAAACATGAATATCTATATTGGTTAGATTGTTCTATATTGCATTTTTGCTTAGGAATTATGTTACAGCACAAGCTTTGGGTGGTTTTATTCTTTGGTTAAGTAGTGTACTATGACATCTGTCATTACTGAAGTAATGGTATCCATTCATCAACATTGCATGTCTATGTGGTTGTCCCTAAATGGGAGTACACACCATAATTACTCTTGCTGAATTAAATTCAATGGACAGCCTACGCAGGTGGTGAAAAAAGATCTTTGCAACATCTGTAAATGAGAGACTGGGCAGGATGAAAATAGATTTTGAACAAAAAATCCCCATTATTTGGTTTTAATTGTACATGAGGTGCTCTGAACACATTAGAAAAGAACAAAGATAAAGACATTTTGTAATTGGTTTCAAGTTGTAAATTTTCAATCTTTTTTTTTTCATGTAGGCCTGTGCGAGATGATTCTTCTAATCACGTCCAACTCTATGATTCTAAATGATACCATCATGCCTTTCACTAGCTTGCAAAGTGCCTTGGGTTTGTCCTATCTTTGTGTGTACCTAAGGCACCCATTTTGGTGAAGGCCAGGAACAGGAGCACACACCTGTGAGTTCGGTCAAGCAAGGTGGGAGTGAACAGAAATGGCCTTAGAGCTGTGAGGGAATTCTAATACCTGAAATCTCAGTATTTTATGTGGTTTCAATCTGTTTGTTTGATTGATATGTGTTTTAATTGCTTATATATTTAAATTGTTTATATATTGATGAGATATTTTTTATTGTTTATCTGTGCGGCATTGAATTTTTGCCAGATTTGTAAGCCACCTTGAGTCCCCTTTGGGGTCAAGAAAGATGGGGTAGAAATAAATAAATAAATAAATAAATTGACATGGGGTTTGAATACTCTTTGCAGTGTCCCTAAGCAGTTGCCCTGGTTATGGCTCAGGTGTCTCGCCCATGTTAGCTGAGGAGTGTGTCTGGGATGAGTACTGCCTGACCTTATCCAACATCAAATTCAAACCCCACTTTTAATTTGTTGCAGTTCATTAAGAAAGTTTAAATGGTAGCAATTAATAAAAATTGCCCATAGCTATCCCAACATAGTGGGCTTGCCTCATTATTTCATTGTGGGTGGGCAAATGGTATCATCATGTCCATTACTAGCTTGCAAAGTGCCTTGGGCTTGTCCCATCTGCATCCATAACAAAGTAAAAATCAGTGTGTCATATCTGTGCACACAGTAACTCAAAGAAGTGCCCTAGATCTCTCCTGTTCTCCTTGTCCAGACTAATCCCATCTGATTGAACCCGAAAGGTTTTGTCTCCAATCCATAGATGTATCCAATTGAATATGAAGCAATTTGTACCTAGCTCCAGAGATTTAAACAAGATTATAGTTGGAGAAAATCTAGTCCTGTGCACAGATACTATTACCTGAGCACAGGCTGTCCATCATGGATGGCAGTTGTCTTTACTATTTAGGCTCTTTTTCTACTGAGAACCATTCCTCTAACATTAGCCTTTTAAGAGATCTCTTATCAGTCCCTCTTATTAGATCTGTATATTTTTTTGCTCTCAGTTAAATATATCCAACTGCTTTGCTCATTCCTCATGCAGCTCTTTTACTGCCAGGGATCTGAGTGAGCTTTGTTTACAGGCTTCTTCTGTTCCTCGGGACAATTACCTCCTCATTACAGTTGTGATGGGTGCTCTGTAAATGCCTCGTACAGATCAATGGATTAGATTTATCTCACACAGAAACATCGGTTGGACCAAATCTCTAAGTTACACTGACTGAAATAAAGCTCTTCTTCCATAATTCATCAATAAAGGTTTCCCGCTTTGGTTTTCAGCTATGTTGGCATGGCTGATTGCATAATCCAAGAGTTTCTAAATCAGTCTTTTGAAAAGCTTCATTTTATTTTAATAATGGTTGCTATTAGAGATGAAACTGTTCCTCAGAGTGTAATGGGGAATCTATTAATTCAGGGATATTGAAATGGAGAATTAATAAAATATTCACAGTACTTATGGCAGTATTGACAAATCAGCTTTGTCTGCAGCTTTCTTTACCATCCATCTGTATCTGGTTTCATATAAAAATCTGTGGGTAGAACTAGATGTGACAGAGCATGGTTTTTATACCAACATAAGTAATCTTGCATCTGGTCCCCATTTTACTCATTTTATTTATTGTTTATTTGTTCAGTTGCTTCCAACTCTTCATGAACTCATGGACCAGCCCACGCTAGATCTCCCTGTTGGCCATCACCTCCCCCAGCTCCTTCAGAGTCAAGCCAGTCACTTCAATGATACCATCCATCCATCTTGCCCTTGTTCGGCCCCTCTTCTTTTTTACTTCCATTATTGTCTTCTCTAAGCTTTCCTGTCTCCTCATTATGTGGCCAAAGTACTTCATCTTTGCCTCTAATATCCTTCCCTACAATGAGCAGCTGGGCTTTATTTCCTGAAGAATGGACTGGTTGGATTTTATCATAGTCCAAGGCTCTATCAGAATTTTCCTCCAGCATCACAATTCAAAAGCATATATCTTTCTTTGTTCTGCCTTCCTTATGGTCCAGCTTTCACGCCCATAGGTTACTACAGATAATACAGTTGCTTTAACTATGAGGATCTTCATTGCCAGTGTAATGTCTCTACTCTCCACTATTTTATATTTATAGAGATTGGTCATTGCTCTCCTCCCAAGAAGTAAATGTCTTCTGGTTACCTGGCTGCAATCCGCATCTACAGTAAAGTCTGTCACTGCCTCCATGTTTTTTCCCTCTATTTGCCAGTTATTAATCAGTCTTGGTGCCATAATCTTGATTTTTTAACACTCATTTTAGAAAAGGACAAAGGTGATGTGATGATGTCATCAGGATACCTTAGTGGTAATTCCCCAAGTAGCTGCTAATAAGGGTGAGATTTTCATTTGAGTTGGTTTTCATTTATTTATTTATGCTATTTCTATCCTGCCCATATCAGCCCGAAGGCAACTCAATTACCTCATATTGAATTACTTCATATTCATGATGGATCATCAAAAACACAAAACTATTAAATTTGAAATATAAGAGAAACGAAATGGGCACTTATCAGTTCAAAATGTGAGTACCTTAAGAACTCTTTAACATTAGCTTGTGGCGTTTATCCACAGGTGTAGGTTTATTCTGCATGTTTTGTTCAATACTATGTTCACCTGTTATCGTGGGCAGACGTCTGCCAAACAGGACAGGTATACTCAGCAGTTGAGTAAGACAAGGCCAGGACTGATGTTCTTATTATTTTTGGGTCTGCACCCCATGTGCTGCCAGTAAGTTTTTGCAGGATGTTATTGCGTGCAGCTACTTTGTGCTTGGTGTTCAAGCAGTGTTTCCTATATGCTAGTGTTCAATCTAAGTTGACACCGAGATATTTAGGATGGAAACAATGTCCACGTTCTTGACCTTCCCTGGTGACTTTCAATTTCCTGTTGTATTCATGGTTGCATAGGTGGAAAGCACACACTTATGTTTTGGCAGGGATATGCTTCAGGTGGTTATCTTTGTAGTAGCTGGAGAGATCTTTCAAGGCATTAGTAAGTTGGATTTTAACTGTTTTTAAGAGGACAGAGTGATTTGTGATTTGTAGGGCTTACATTCATAGAGTTGCCATAAGTCAAGGTTGAGTTGAAAGCAGTTAACAACAATACAATCAGTGTCATCAGTTCCATTTGATTAAGTGGAATTGTGTGTGCACCATTTCACAGTGGCACAGTTTCCAAATACACTGACAGATATGTAATCAGGAGCACAACATTGGTATTCATCAGGCGGTTAATGTATAGCAACTGTGGGCTTGTCTAACTAAACAATTGTAGATTTCAACTAAGCAAGTGTGATGTGGAATCTTAGACAATAGTAACAGATTATTTTGTCCCAACTCAAAACATTGATATCTTCTATTAAAAAGTCAAAATTTTCCTTTTTTGAAAGCAAAAACATTATAACTATTTGTAGCTTTTAATGCCAAGCCTACTAGTTGGAAACACATCATGTTTTCTGCCCATGCTTTGTAATAAAAAGATTTTTTTAGGTAAAATGGTTGAATATGGAGAATATGCTACATTTTAGTAGGTCATGACTGAAGAAGTATGTTGTGTTGTTGGTGCAGTTTATGAATAAGAAGGCACAGGCTCACATCTTCAGACTGGTCCTTTTTTATACCACACAGTTACAGTACCATAATCCCACTTGAACTGTTTTATGGAATTATAGAAATTGCAATACAGAGAGAGAGAGAGATGTACAATTTTCAGCCAGGAAGTACTAGTTCCTTACCAAACAATAAACTCCAGGATTTCATAGGATGCATCCATAACAGTTAAAATAGAACAATAAACCTATAACTTAGTAGTGTGAAGAACTGGTGTTCTACAGATAATTTGGATTTTGACTAACTGCAGCTACAGCTTTCAGCATCAGGCATTGTGGAAAATCCAAAACAAAACCATTATATACCTGCTGGCTTTGAGTCATTCCTCAACCTTACAGGAACTGGTGTGGTGGAGATGGAATGAGGCTGGTTGAAGTGGAGATTAGGTGCATCGTCTTGAATGCCATGAAGAAATTATGAGGAAAGCATACTGTCTGGTTCACTGAACATTAATGTATTTCTTCCAGTCGAAATTCGGTCTGCTTGATTCTTTTCAGGCTTTATGTTCACAGTGTTAGCAGTTTTAAAAGCCACAACACAACACAAGAGACACCGAAGAGAATTTAGGGTAGGAGCACATCAACATGTTAATTTTGTTTACTCCTTGAGACAGAAAATTCCTTTTATAGATATGTGTTTTTAGGGGAGAATAATTTCTTCATTGGAATTCCCATTGGAAACCTTTACAGGAAAATGACTATATTTCCAGTTTCCTAAGAATACCTTGACAGGTCTCTTTGGAACAACTGAATTTCCAGTTTTATCATCTTCACCACTAAAACAAGGAAAATGGCTAGGGAAGCCAAGATATAGCACCCAAGAGAATGTGTTCCCTTGACATGTTTTATTATTTTTCTTCATTGTATTTTATACAGTCATAAGTTCCTTTTTGTCTCTTTTATTCTGCTATTTATTATTCAGAAGAATGTGGCAGCCAAGTAGCTAGACTATGTAATATATTCCAGCGATTTCTCTCATTTTTTAAATTCTGTGCAATGCCAGGGATGGGCAGAAAGACAGGCAAATACTGTAGTAATTTCCTACTGACATGGCCATGGCTTGTTGGTAAAATATAAGCTTTGCATTCAATAAGTTTGAGGTTCCACCCATGGCATCCTTAGTGAGTCATGGCAACCTTGCCAACCATTTAAGGCTTAGTGAGCAAGAAGTTACTACTGTATGCACCTCGTATACAAATTCAGTAAATATACAAATACAGTAAACATACAAATAAAGTAAATAATACAGTATACAAATACAGTAAATAATAAATATACATGTTTCTGATCAGCCCACAGTTACCTGAAATTGTGGATAAGCCAATACAGCCATATCTTTTGGATTCTAATATTTTTGAAAGGAAATATACTTCTTCTTTTCTGCCATAAATAAATTTGAAAAGTGTCCATCTTCATAGATGTTCTCCAAACATTACAAACATTTTTGTGAGTCCTTGTGTCCGAAATCCAACAAGGAAAAATACTGAATCCAAAAAGTGTCCTGCTGCCCAACAAAGCTCATACAAGTTCACAAGATCCACAGAACAAGATCTTATGGTCATGGGTACAAAGGAGATCACCACTGCTGCACTGACAAGCATGATGGCCACTGCTATTCAGCAGACTGGGAGTAATGCAGGCTGAAAATTGTAGAAAGTAATAAGAGGGAATAAGAAAAAAAACAAACCAAGAGCAATGGTGGGGGTTGGAGTGACATCAGCAGAAGGGCTGGTGAAACACAAATTAGTGGTAGAAGAAGAGGATCGGGGCATTGTATACTCCCTATAAACATACACTATACTCTCTATTCACAAAGTATAGATTCTTGAAACTTCCGTGGGAACAGTAAACCATGCATTGCATAATAGGAGATTCCTATTAAAATGAATGACTTTCTCAAGAAATTAGCATAGTCACCCTGGAGGACTTAGAAAATTTCTAACAATGTATCTTCTTTTGTGAAACGTGGGTAGGCTAAACTGCAGGTACTGGTGCTGTGAGTACAACATGTGTGTGTACAATACACAATAAATTAGGTTGTGCTTATGATGTTGACCATGTCTGACAGGCACCTGATCCAGAAAGAGGTAGATATGTCCCTTGCTCTAAATTTTCAAACAGTGGGGTGATACAGGTCTTTCAGATCTTTACAACAGTCAATCAGGGTTAATGTATGGATGCAATTCCCTGGGACCAAAACTCTCTTTGAGAAGATTAGAACATAAGAACATAAGAACATAAGAACATAAGAAGAGCCATGCTGAATCGGACCTCAGCCCATCTAGTCCAGCATTCTGTATCACACAGTGGCCCACCAGTTGTACACGGGGATCTCGAGCAGAAGGGAGGGCAAAACCCTGACCTGCTCCCGACCCCCCACAACCAGTACCCAGGGAAATCCTGCCTACCTCAACCAACTCCGAGGTGGCACTTGAATGTCCTTTTCAGTAACTACCGATACACTTGGTATCCATGAATCTGTCTAATCCTGCCTTGAAGCTGTCCAGGCTGACCGCTGTCACAACCTCCTCTGGAAGTGAGTTCCATAACCCAATGACCCTAACACATTTGTGTTATATGTGCAGTAGTGATGATTCTTGTATTAACACATGCAGTATACCATGAAGCCATTCTCTTTTTCTTACATTTGCTAATGGATTGGTTTAAAACGTGGACTGCTGCTCCCGGAAGTTTCTAGGAGAAGGAATGTGTGCTTTTCCTTACTCAAGGACCAGCCTGGAGTGGTTAAAAGCCTCAAAAACAGCCTTGGGGGCACATCACTCTTGTCAGCCTTGCTATTGAAGATGGGAGCCAAAGGGCCTCATCACAGCATCCCACTTTGCCTGACATTGCGGGCAAATCTGTATCCCTACATGCAGCTCTCTCTCTCGTAGACACTTTCCCCATCACATGAGGGGAAAGCATTGTCCTCCTGAAGATGACACATGTTGGCTTCATTAAAGCTGAACCAGTTAAAATCAGAACCAGCTCTGCTTTTTTTTTTTACAGCTCTGCTCCATTGGAGCCAGCACAACACGGGAAGCCTCCCATATTGTGGGAAAGCCTCTGGCAACACTTTCACCCCTGCTGGAAACAGGGCCTCTGCCAGAAGTCACACAATGCCATGTGATTGCCAGTGTGGGTCTCCATTCAGAAGATGGGGTGAAAATGCCCTAAGGTGCTAAATCCCCTCACCCATCTGATGAGGTCCATAGTTCAAGGTGTAGATCCTTTTTGGTATCCATAGGAAAGCACAACAGCAGTCAGCCAGATGATAATGCAATGGAACAGTCTTGGCAATCCTGAAAGCCATTGGAGGCTGTTAGCAATACAGAATTAAATTGAGCTGGCTGCTACAGTGCAGTTTGTGTGTGTGTGTGTGTGTGTGTGTGTGTGTGAGAGAGAGAGAGAGAGAGAGAGAGAGAGAGAGAGAGAGAGAGAGAGAACGCACACTCTGCAAGCAAATAGAGGATGCCTCCTTGCTCAACAACTTTTGACCCTAGCTACACTAGAATAAATCACCAAGAAGATACTGGACCAACACAGCTGGAAGGCACTAGCTCAAAGAAGGTTACATAAAAAATTCTCTTCAACCAAGCAATAGATTCATTACCAAGTGATAATTTTTATATGTGTGGGCAACCCCTTCAGCTCCTAGCTGCTTTGATTTTATCCTTTTCATCTTCCGTGACTTTTAAGCCTTTGTTACCTCAACAATGACATCCTTCTCAAAATACTGAAAAGCTGATCCTAAGGCATGGAATAAAAGCTTCACCATTGTTCCTTCTTCTGTGCTCTCTTTCTTCATTTCTCTCTCTCTGCCCCCCCCCCCCCCATCTTTTAATTCAGAAGGCTGCTGAGAAGGAATATGAATGCTCAGCAAGTCAGATTTCTTGAGAATACCTATCTCCAGTTGCACTTTTCCAAGGAAATGTTAATGCAATCCAGGTTGCAGCTTAAGCAAACTAATGACCTATGGAAGTATATTACATATAGCCAGTGAAAACAATAGTTTCTCATGGCAAATATATGATGACCTCATCTCAGAAAGACAACCTCAAGGAGGTACATATCTGGAGGGCTCATAGCAAATGCATAACACAGTTATATATTTAGCATAGTATAAAATGGCAGTTTAGAAAAGCCCTTAAGGCAAAAGAGGGTAAAATGTGTGTCAATGGGCACTTGAGTTGGGTGAAATATAATAGGTATGATTCAGCCGGCACCAATTTCTGTTATTGTCTTTTTATGTCCGTGAAAAGAAGATGTGTGTTTAGTTTCCCCAAAGAAATTAGTGAGGAATATACTCAATATTGTCTGGAACAACTAAATCTGGGGCCAATCTGAAACATTGCTGCTTCTGCCAGCCTCAGATTTTGTGGAGGTGTTCTCATGCTCTGTCCCTGAACTGGGCTAATATAGTCCTAGCCATCCAGTTGTGTTAAGACTTGTTGGGCTATGCCAGATGATAATCTTTATCTTTCCTATCATTTGTTACTGTAGCAGTGACCACTAAGCTCCGGAGACTTCCTAACAGTTGTCAGAAACCTTTGCTGATGTGATCCCCCTCCTCTCCTCAGGTTTCTTGGTTGTCTTTGTTGACATCAGCTCTCTGGAGCTCCATGTCCACTGACACAGTGACAAACAACAGAAAAGGCAAGTGCTGCCCCTTTTCCTGGCACCACAGAGTCATGAAAAATGGGATGGTAACACTGGCCCATGTGAAGAGCTGGATCAGTTCAAATCAGAACCAGCTCTGTTTTTTTTACATCAACCCCAAATTACAGGGCTGTTCTGGAGCTCTGGAGCATGTCTCAACTTTTGCTATCATGGGATATAATTGGGGTAACCAATTTTACCCATGTTGGGGAAAGAAGTTTCTAAACATCAGGTGGACATCAAGAGAAACTTTTGCCTGATCTGGATATGTAGCCACTAAGACCCACAGAATGAGAAAAATCATTGGCTTGTATAAGTTTCAGATTTAGTCCTTGCCATCTCTGCATGGAACCCAAGGTGGGCTACTGCTCATTGCTATCGAGTGCACTGATCTAGATGGAACAACAGTGTTCCTTGGCACAAGGCAGCTCCAGTGTTCCTATAAGTGTACAAAAATAATAACATCTCAATTCCACAGAGATAAAATCACTACAATGTTGGAGGAGGGCTCTGGAGATTATAGATTAAATATTGCTTGTTGAATGGAAACATCCCCAAAGTGGCTTCAGAGATATTTTCTGCTGAAAATAATTTCCCATAGAAAATAATGTTTATGAGGTTACATGCTGATTGCTTAATCCCTTTAATCTTTTAATATTCTATCACTAGCTACTATTATTATTCAAGATGCTCTTCAGGGGAAAAATCTTGTCAAACATAAGTGTTATTCTGATCCATATAAGGTAATGACAAGCAGCAAATAATAGTACTTATGGGCTGATTCATACATTTATCTTTTAGCTCTAAGATTCCTAATGGGGTGGCTGTAAGTAGGGCTTATAAAATTACTTTTTAAGATTATAACTGCCCAAGTATTTGACAGCTTGGCACTGCTAATAACAACAGAAGCAGCAGCAGAAGAGAATCATCATCATCATCAACAACAACAACAACAACATTTCTTACCAACCTCTCCTCATGGCTTGTGGCAAGGCAAAACATAATTAAAAATACATAATCAGAATTAAAATACATATAGTAAATTAAAACACACAGAACAAATATTAAAATACCATAGACAGAGGACATGATTTGGACATGGATAGCTAAAAACTGCCTGTGTAGGCTTGCTAGAAGAGATAGAACCAAGCCTTCCCAGAATAGGCTGAGATTGGCTATTGTCTGAATATATGACCATGTTTACAGATTGAGTGGAATTGTTTTAATGGCAATGTGGTTTTATGCTGGGTTTTTATGTATTTTAATATGTTGCTGTAGTTGTTTTTAAATTGTATAGCATTGATTTTTTGCTGTTATGCCAGTCTGAGTCCCTCGATAGAGGTGAGAAGGTCGGGGTACAAAAGTTTTAAATAAATAAATAAATAAATAGTTATTCAATTCTCTCTTAAATCCTGACAGCTCATTTAGTTGTCACAGCTGTTATGGCAGGTCATTCCACAGTCTTGGGGTAGCCAATGCAAAAGTCCTCTGGGTGATGATTGTCAGTCAGATTCTGGCTGACTGGAGTTGCCCCCTGGAGGACCTACATGTCTGGGGCAGTCTCTATGAGAGAATGCAATCCTGTAGGTAACCTGGACCCAAACTATGTAGGGCTCAAAATGGCAAAACCAATACTTTGTATTTTGTATTTGGCTTAAACACCAGAGCCCCTGGTGGTGCAATGGGTTAAACCCTTGTGCTGGCAGGACTGAAGATGACAGGTCGGAGGTTCAAATCCAGGGAGAGCATGGATAAACTCCCTCTGTCATCTTCAGAAACCCATGTGGGGACATGAGAGAAGCCTCCCACAAGAAAAACATCAAACATTCGGGCATCTCTTGGGCAATGTCCTTGCAGATGGCAAATTCTCTCACACTAGAAGCAAAGCCTGGGAACTAATTGGCAACCAGTGGAGTGGCTATAATATGGTTGTAATATGTTCACTCCTAGATGTTCCTGTGATTAATTTGGCTGCCGTGTTTTCAACTAATTAGAGTTTTTGAACTTGGTACATAACTGCAAATTTATTGACATCCTGGTCCCCTGCAAAAAAAAAAGAGAACCTTTTCAAGGTCTGTCTGTTTGAGTTAAACCCTTGGGCAAAGTCTGGAAATAAGTATCTTGAAACAAGATAAATGCTAACATTCTTTTCTTTGTTGCCATGAATTTCTTGGTTTGGGGCTATAAATAACATTATTAATCACAATTCACTGCAACATCAGAAGAGCACTCTCTATTGGCAGAAAGATGGAATATGTATATATGAACCAAATAAACAGTAACAGTAACTTTTATGTTGTAATCACTACCTCAATTAAGTGTCATAGGTTAGAAAAATCGAAATCACTTGGTGCCCAGGTAAAATATCATCTTATGGAGATCTATCATAGGTTTACATCTCACTTACTGTAAGTGATACATAGTCAGCCCTCCACTATCGCTTATTTAACTTTTGTGGATTTGATTAATATTTTTAAGGCTTCCAATATCTTTAAGGCTTCCAATATCTGTTAGCTTTTTAAGGGCAAGGGTATTTTTACAAGAGAATTCTTTTAGGCATGTGACGCAACACTAGCCTTCTAAAATGATAAAAATCTGAATGTAAAATGAACATGCAAATCCATCTTGAGATGCCGATCTGTTTAGACATGAGTCTTGTTCGATTTCTGTAGCTTGGTGTGTGTGTGTGTGGGGGGGGGGATATCTGAGGACCCCACATGTGATACTGTGGACAACAAATCGTGCTACTTGGAATTCTTTATTGGTGCTGAGGTATCTCAGCAAAATACAATTCTATCTGCTAGCATCAATTTGCAAGAGATGCTGAAAAAACATCCTATGGAGTTGCGAGCAAATGAGGTTTCATCTCATGGTTAACAAGGTTGAAATGCCAAGCCTGTCATGAGTTGAGATGACCCTTGTGTTCCAACAGGCCTGTTAGATTGTCTGTTCCAGCTGGTACTATTGGTTGTTAATCAGAACTGTTTATACTTTTCCATTCTCACTCGATTTCTCTTGTCCCCGACCAACTTTGTATTCAAAGTCGGTTTGATATGAAGCAGATTGCTGCAAACCTGGTCTTGACATTTTGCTGGCAGCTTCCTGTGATTGGTCAGTAGGACTTCTGCCACCTGTCACAATGCAGAATATTTGTGATCACACCAATTAGGATGTTTACTCAATTTTTTATCCTGCAAGATGGCAGCCCTCCTCGAGTGGGGGTTTAAATCAGGTGAATAACAAGAGGCAGGCACAACAGAAAACTTCTGGAGCAGAGGCAAAGCAATATAAATGAATATTGAGAAAGTAGATATAGTGTGAGATTTGTGTATTCTAGTCATGGAACTATGGAATTGCTGAAAACAATCATGTTTCTCTATGGCATTTGTTTAGTGCACAAAATTTCATTCTGAAATGTTGATCTGCAGGCTACTACAAACCAAGACATGGAAAAATGTTTGAAGTTGGGACTACAAATCCCAGAATTCCTCAATCAGCATTGCTAATGAATAGGAGCTCAACCACTTTTCTAGAAAAAAGGAATCTTGAATAAAATAAGTGGCAAAGAAGCAGCTAGAAATATATAAAACATTCATTTTAGTTTGGATTTGATGGTATGTTTGGAATTCAAATATGACATGAAGAAACTTGGGTTATGGGCTTTTAATAGAAAATTTGTTGCTTACTATTTGGCTTTGTATGTTTTGGATAATAGAGGTAATCAGCTAAGGAGCTGGTAGGAGGTGATAAAATGTCAAGAGTGAGTGGTGATTGGTGGAATGTCTGAGGCTATTTGAATAAGGCTGGTGATTGACGGTCTTCCACTGTAGTTGCCATGGCAACATTATGCTGAATTCTGAGGGTTGTAGTTTAGTGAGATCCACAAACTCTCTAATTGAGAATCCCAAATGTCTCTCCAACAAATGTAAATCCCAGGATTCTATATGATGCTGCCTTGGCAGTTAAAAGTGAAATCGTAGTGTTATAACAACACAGTATGATAGGGTCTAGAGGGAGGTTTAGGAGTGGGCTTTCAGAGTCTTGGGTTAGCTGAGAGAACCAAAGCTTTTGCTGTAATTGCATTAGAGTAATTGGTTTTGTTTTCTTCTTCTTTTAATAATGTATTGCTTTTGTGTATCATACTCTGTTGGCCTCCGGAGTTGTTGCAGTGGGGATAGAAATGGCATAACGTCTTGTACAGGAACCTTGAGAACCTCTAGTAGGTAGTCAAAGTTGGTGGTGTGTTTTCTGATGGCCTTTGCTGACCCCTCTGACACCCCCTTGTGACCCCTCCAGGGGTCCTGACCCCTAAGTTGAGAAATGCTGCACTAGACTAATGGAACACTCTCACATTGATACTGATGGGTGTGTAGATTTAATATTAAGTCATAATTTCAACTTCTCAGTGCTACATTTCTGATAGTCATGGGAAGACCTGGTTAGGGTGAGCAGAAGACAATTACATTAAAGACATTACATACATATACATGTTTGGTCCATTTGAATCTTTAAACCCCCGCCATTGCTTAATGTTGCATTTCTGAAAGAAGGAGAAGCAAGGGCAGCTATTATACTGACCCAACAAGACATTTTAGAGTGCTGTGAGTTTTGTAGGCCATACAACCCATAGTAACCCAGTAATTCCAGTCATGAAAGCCTTTGACAGTGCCATTTTACTTTTAAATACAGTGTTGTAGATTGTGAATACCAACTCATGTGTGGTGTGGTGGAGGCTCTTTCTTTGGAGGCTTTTTAAGCAGAGACTGGATAGTCATCTATCGGGGGTGCTTTGAATGCAATTTTCCTGCTTCTTGGTGGAATGGGGTTGGACTGGATGGCCCACAAAGTCTCTTCCAACTCAGTGATTCTATGATTACAGGTACCATCAGAGTTATGAGTACAGAGTTAAAGGCAGGCAGAAGTAGGCCTCGGGGGCAGTTTTTGCAGGGCTTAATTCCTCCAGACCCTCAGACTTTTCTAATTTAAAAGTCAAAAAGAGTGATCTGTCTAATAGCAATTTCACCCCCTCCTCTAAATATATCACAGATATACTCAACCTTTTATATTATTTGGTTTCCTTGTTGAGATGCACTTGAGAGAACAAGTTTGGATTTGGGAGTATTTTGGAAATTCCAAACAAGGGATACCCAACTTGTATGAAGACTTTTTTCTAGGACTCTCCTTTTCAAGATTACCAGACTCCTTTTCCTTCTTCACTGTGTTGTCAAAAAAGTCAAAGGTGTATTGTTCCAGTCTGTAGGATGGTTCTGAAGTCAAGGGATTGTTACATTGTGGATTCCAAAAATTCTTCACCACTGCCTATTTTGACCAGAAGCTGAGGTAGGATTTATGGGAGTTTAGTCCCCAAACAACTTCAAGTGGGTCCCATAATCTCTTAGAAGCTCATAGAGGCTACCAGGGCTAGTTGAAGCATGAATGCAACATTTTTGCCTAACAGAATAAAACTTTCAAATATTTAAATCCCTACGGTTCCAGGCAATGACAAGTGGCACACAAATAAAATTAATAAATAATGCAATGCACGTAGCATAGTGAATTTGTAATGTACTTTTTAAATATCACTGCAGTTTAGACACTACTAGAGAAGTATCTCCATTACAAAAACAGCAAGCTCATTTATTTTCTCCTCTTCTCCAACCTAATTATTTAAATATGCCATATGATGCTCTGATACATTGAATTTTCCTACATCCCACCTTACTTTGGTAGCCTCCTGGAAGAAAAACGAAGGGAAAAGAGCCTACATCAGGGTAACACATCATCATTCTCCACATTAGGAGTTATATGTTAATTATGTTACACAACCCTTTGGATTGAATAAATACATCAAGGCATCAAATATCCATTCAATTACACAAACAAAAGTAAATACATATCCCTGCAGAATGTGCAACTCTGTAGGAGCATCATGCACAATATGGATTGTATGTCCATGTGCAAGGTACATATACATGGGAAGCCCACTTTCTGCAAACTTTATCTGAAATTGGATGTTTGTTTAGCATCATACATAAATGCCTATACTATTTTATAAGAGAAATTATGCATGAACAAAGCATCAGTGGGCTCATAGCTAACATTGTAGGGTTTCCTTTATAGTAGGGATAGGCATTTCTGTCAAGTTTTGCTCAAGTCTCTCAGTGCACTATATTTAAGTTTGTTTAGTCCCATATCTGCAGCACTTTGCAATTTCAGCAAAACAAAATATGAATTAAAACGGGAATGATTTATTGCCAATTTTCCATAGTATTTTCCTTGCTGTATACGCTTTTGATATGTGATTTCTCCCTAATATATAACATACTCGTATGATGAGCCTACCTTTCCCTAATGGACACATTTCAGTTTGTTCTTTTTCCCCTCAATATATAAATTTTTGTGCTAATTGCTGCAATCCCATCAGGATATTTTGAGAAGAGCAGATTTCTGCAGAATGGCATACCTTGTGTGCAGGCCGAGGTTGTGCAAATATGAAAATTTGGGTGGAAGAAAATTACTCTCCAGCTTTACTTCCTAAATGGTATGGAGACAGTATCCTCTTTTTAGTGCTAGACCGTCATTTCTCTTCTTATGCCATCTACTTGACATTGATTAGAAAAGTAAGCTTTTCCCAAATTCCTATTTACATATACTTGTTCCAAATGTTGATTTCTGGGTGTCACACAGCAGCCATTCCATGAGTAAAGACCTAATTGATTAGGGATAATGGGAGTAGTTAAATTTTTAATCCTGCCATCTATCCCTCTGTGGTATCCTTCAGAATCCAGATCAATACCTTTGCTCTTATGTCTTCTCTGTGGTAATGATATAGGCTTCTCACTTGGGTCAGAGACTTTTATCAATTAAAATGTGGGAAACGGGCAGGAAATGATGCTTTGTAGTTCACTACAGTTATCCTGATGACAATACATTATTCCTGTAGGCTGGCGGGAGGGAGGAATAAAATGTGAGGTAAATTAATTCAAAAAGCCATCTGGAATGTATTTAATATTGATTATGATGAGTCTCTCTCTCTCTCAGCAATTTTATTGGTGTCACATAGTTTACACGCAACAAGGTTAAAGGGGGCCCAAGTGGTTTAAAACCGTCTTCAGGTATCTATGAGGGGGAAAATGTGCAATAGTCATTTTGTTTACAGATACAATTACTAAAACATAAATTGGAGATGATCCCAGGAATGGTATAAAATGGAAACTAAAAAGCACAGGTATCTTTTTGACTATATTAATGTTTGGGTAGGAGCCCCTGGTGGGGCAGTGGGTTAAACCCTTGGGCCAGCAGGACTGAAGACTGACAGGTCAGAGGTTCGAATCCAGGGAGATCGTGGATGAGTTCCCTCTGTCAGCTCCAGCTCCCCATGCAGGGACATGAGAGAATCCTCCCACAAGGATGGTAAAACATCAAAACATCCAGGCATCCCTGGGCAATGTCCTTGCAGATGGTCAATTCTCTCATACCAAAAGCAACTTGCAGTTTCTCAAGTCACTCCTGACACACACACACACACACAAGGTTGTGGTATGGCTGCCAGGCTGCTCTGAGTCCCCTTCGGGGTTGAGATAGAGTGTCGTAAAAAAAATGAAAAAAGTTTAATTGTGTCCAGTTCTGGTCACTGCAATTCAAGAAAGATCCTGACAAGCTAGAATATGCCCAGAAAAAGAGATGAAAATGGCAAAATGTCTGGAAGTCAAGCTCTTTGAGGAGTGGCCTCTACTATGGAACACCCTGCCCAGGGAAGCCAGATTGGCCACCTCCTTGCTATCTTTCTGGCAGTAGGCTAAAAACTTTTTATTCAGGCAGGCTTTTAATGAAGAAGAAATTCAAGTCAGGGAGTGCTGTTGTTTTTAGTTTTTTAATGGATTAAAAAAATGTTTTTATGGATTTTAACTCAATTATATTTAATTCTGTTTTAATGTTTGTATATTTGTAGATTTTAAATTGTATTGAAATGCTTTTAATGTAAGTCATTTTGAGTCTCCTTGTGGACAGGAAAAGCAGGGTATAAATAAATATCACCATCGTCATCATTATTGCATAACTGCAGTTTTCTGGCATTGTATATTTTTGCTGCCTCTGTGACTGTTCATTTGTATTTTGATTCTGTAGCCCACTTATTGATGGCTGTCCAGAATCAGCAGTGTCCACCATGACCCTTTTTCTCCTGGGCGACGATAGAGCCAGTATAGACTTCATTTTGGTTTATGTCTCCATTGTGCTAATAGGTTAGGTGCGCTTAGTTCCACGCTGCAGCGGAGACCTCTCTGACCTGGTTGGACCTACTGGTACTTACACTATTACCAGCACAGCTCTCAGCATCCTTGATGCAATTAAGACCGCCACCACAACAAGGTGGCACCCATCTTATTAATAATAACATTAATATTATTAATATTAATATTATACATATATAGCAATAATATAGCATATAATTATAATAATACACTCCAGTATTGGTTAATGAACTTGCTGCAGAGTTAATTTGAAATGTAAAGGACCTGTACAATGAATCTGAGCTTTATTATTCTTCCAAACAGGTTCAGCATGTTGGATAATTTCTCAAAAGGATCGGCACTTTGGATACTTCCTTGAAGTTCATACTGGAGAGGAGAGGATTATTGCCCCACTGATATGGTAGCCATGAACCAGCACAGTTTCTCTCCACCAAACAGACTAGCTCTACTCTTTGATATGAATCCCCAGTTCTTCTGATTTCTTGTCTTCCTAATTGTAATGATGTTGTTGAGCATTTGTGGAGTGCATTAAGTTCCAACAGATCACAACCCATATAGAGGATTGTAAATGATTCTCTGGCTAAATATGTGGTTATTGAGGGGCAAATCATCACCCATTTCCATAAGAACCTTGTTTTTTATTATGTGGAGTTATTTACTGCATGATTCATTAGTAACAATAGAATAACAAGTCATGGCAAAGTGTATTAGCTCATGCTGTAGAATGATAGAGATGAGCTGATCCTTGTTGGCATCCCACTTTTTCTAATGGAAGCAAATCTCTGTTGCTTGCCTTTTTTCAGAAGTGCAAAACGGTCTCTTTCAGAACATTTTGCGCATTATTTCCAAAACAACTGGGAGAGCACTTGGAGGGTAACACACAGCAAGTGAAGAGGTTCTTGCTGAATTTTAATGTGCTGCTGCAAAGCATGTCTAAAGTTCTCAGATGTTGTCTGCAAGACGGAGGCATTGCCAAGAATAACTGGGCAGGGGAGAATCAGAAGCATGTTTGACCTTCCTGTGTTGAGCATCTTCAAAGAATGTCATGCTGAAATCCAGGCAACGGTGCTGATAAATTACTCCTGAACTTGTTTGTTCTGTTATTTTTATTTCACCGAGCTCTCTAAAAGCTAATTTGTCTGGGTGTGAAGGGAAATGCTGCAGATTTATAAATTCACACTTTGTTACAGCTACTGTCTCATAACATCCTACAGCATAATTATTGTTGAGTGACCCTAATTCCCTTAAAGTGGAAAATAAAATGGATTTCCAATGCATGGAGGGTGTATCCAATTCCTTTAATTATTCACTCCCTTTGTATTTTGATCTAATTAAAAGGGAATATAATTGCTTGAGTTGGAAGTGGGATAGAAAATGGAAACGAAAGCAAGATGGGGGACAGATGAACCATTCATCACTGAATGATGCATAGTCTTATGTAGTGCAAAACCTATTTTCAAATGATGAAATAATTGGCCTTTATTTTACTGAGGCATCTGGACTGTCACATTTCTCATGCAGAAGGCCACCTTCATCCCCACCAAAATATGACGATGGTCCCTTCCAGTTGACATGCAGAACGTGACTAGAAAAGCATGTGTATGTCAAACATTTTTGATACGGCCAGTGGACTAATCAATAAAGACTATAATAGGACTAGAAAAGCAGTTGAAACTTACTTAAATGCTGTTGATGAGGACATAGTCTATACCTAACTTGTCACTGCTAGTAAGTAGGAAGAGAAGGATTGATTATGTTCATCCACAGCAGTGTCCTCTAACAGGCGGAATACACCCCAGGTTCAAAAGAAGCTGACAGAAGGTGGCTTTGGCCATTGCCATTACCAAAAGCTGAAGTTGTGAATACATGTGAATGGCTACCACCTATTCTAAGGGGGGGGGGGGGGGGGTTGGGGGGGGGATCGAGCAGAACTCTCTGCTATAGTGAAGGGAAAGACTGCCTTCTATCCACCCAAGACTGGAAGCTCTAGTCCAGAGGTACCCAAATTACGACCCATTAGTCAAATGTAGCCCACAAAGCTCATTTACTCAGCCCCCATCCTAAGCTTTAGAGTTAAGGTTGCCCTAAGTCTGAAACTACTTGAAGGCACTCAACAATCCCAATTAACTTGATAATCTTATCAGCCAAAATCAGGCCCACACTTCCCATTGAAATACTGGTAAATTAATGTTGGTTAAATTGTTTTCATTTTAAATATTGTCATTGTTCTTTCATGTTCATTGCACTACAAATAAGATATGTGCAGGAATTCATTCAGATTTTTTTTTCAAACTATAGTCTGCCCCCCAGCAGTCTGAGGTACCATAAACAGGCACTCTGCTTAAAAGGTTTGAGGACCCTTGCTCAACATTCATGTTTGTGGGTGACATACATTAGCAAGAGTATCTTTAGCCTGAAAATTGCATTGTGCAATGACTGTATTCTGATTATGGGTATGTTGCTAGTCATTCTGCTTTTGAAAATATATCCCTTAGCACATTTTGATTTTGGGCTTACTCACAGTTTTACTACAGGAGCCCAAATAAATGTGATGTGAGTTGGGCAACTGGATGCCTGGACACACCCATGACAAACATATACTGGAGTAACTCTATGCTGTACAACCATTCTGTTAAATCTTGACCCTAGTCTCCATCATCCTTGGATGTGAGCATCATTTATTTGTGTTCAGATTTCATAAAAACAAAGCCAAGTTAGATAAGATTATCAATAGCTATATGCTGTTTTCGGTATTGGATATATAATTTAGCACCATCTTGGTGGATGGGAAACCACAGTAGACGAGGCCATTGTCTACAGGAACTTTGGAGAAGTCAAATTGCTTTGAGATTCTCAATGTCATCTTGTGGGCAAGGGTTAGAAACCAGATGCCAGATTTGATGGGCCTTGATCTGAGCCAGCAAGGAAGTCCTTCTGTGTGCGTATAGTCACTCCAATGAGAAACATTTGAGAAGTTTTCTAATAAATAAAACAATGTGCAAGAGAAGTAATATTGCCAATCCATTGCAGAGAGATTCATTCAACATCTGCACGCAAATTCAAATAGCTAACAAAATGAAGGCGATCTCCTCTCCCTGCCAAAGAGAAAATGTCATTTAAATGTCAGAGATTTCTACAAGCCTGACAATGACTTCAATAAAAAAACATGTAAAGTTTAACCAAATACCTCTGAAAAGTCAACCCTCTGTTTCAAAAATATCACTGTGATGAAGGGGAAGGCTGACTTGTGTTTGCCAAGGAATAAGTGCGATTAGGATGTTTCATTACAGTGTTATCAGTGAACGGAGCAAAAGCCTCTGCTCTGAGCTAGTAGGATGGGGTCACTATAAGCAGGAATTCACATACAAGAAAGAAGACTGCTTCTACATTTACTTACTCCATGGGGACAATGGATGATGTTTGTGATTTTAGGAAATAATTCTACTCCTGCCTTTCCACCATGGAGATTTCCACAAAAGCAAAGCTCAAAAGGAACTCATGTTTGTGATCAGTTGCATAACTATTTTTGATAACTATTTACATTGAGGAGTTATGAGTAAGAATGGTTTCTCTTTTTTGCCTGTAATTTATTTATTTATTTATTTATTTATTATTTAAACTTGTGAGTCGCCACTTCCGGGTGGCTCGGGGTGACTTACACCAAATTCGAGATTAAAAACAATATGAAAACATCATAAAAACATCACAAACACTCAACACAATAAAAACATAGTAAAACATCAATGTGGTATGCAGAGCATGGAAGGCAGGTGCCTACCCATCTTATCAATTAATACCCGAAGGCCTGCCGGAACAGGAGAGTTTTGCATGCCTTCCAGAATGCAACTAAGTCCGTGAGAACTCGGACTCCAGAAAGCAGTGCGTTTCACAATATCGGGGCGATTATTGAAAAGGCCCTCCGCCTTGTGGCCGTCAGATGATACATTTTGACACCGGGCACCTCCAATAGTTGACCCACCTCAGAACATAGTGACCTAGCGGGACAGTATGGGATAAGGCGGCCCCTAAGGTACGCTGGCCCCAGACCGTTTAAGGCCTTGAAGGTCAAAACCAACACTTTGAAGGTGATCCGGTGTTCCACTGGTAGCCAGTGCAGCTCCTGCAGAACAGGTGTTATATGGGCGGTCGCCGAAACGCCAGCCAGGAGTCTAGCCACCGCATTCTGGACCAGCTTCAATTTCCGGATCACTGACAGAGGAAGGCCAACATAGAGAACATTACAGTAGTCCAGTCTCGAGATGACCGTGGCTTGGACCACTGTGGCTAGGTCGTGGCGGGAGAGGTAGGGAGCCAGCTTCCTCGCCTGACGGAGGTGGAAAAAGGCAACTCGACTGACGGCGGAGATTTGCGTCTCCATCGTCAGTCGAGAGTCCAAGGTGACACTGAGACTTTTAACTGCAGATGACGGACATAATGTCACGCTATCCAGGGGAGGAAGCTGGATCTCCACCCTGCCTGGACGACCCAACCACAGGATCTCCGTCTTAGCTGGATTCACCTTCAACCTACTGGCTCGTAGCCATCCAGTACGGCTTCGAGGCACAGATGGAATTTAGCTATACTTACCTGTTTTTTCCCCATGGATTGAGTTTTCCATCTCTTACACATTCCTGAACATGTTTGTGTTGAGTGTGAGTAGCTTGTCTTGTGTTAAAGCTGGGAATATTCCTCAGAATATCCAAGGTGCAATATACAAATTGGCTATTTGGGGGATCAAGGCTATATTGTCCTGTACAGTAGCCCTTCACATTTGCTGGGGTTAGGGACAGAAAGTGAAAGTAATAAAAATATGACAAATTAAAAATTATGGGGTTTTATCTGCAAAAATACCTCTCTGGGCATTTGTAAGTCCTCCAGTACAACTTTTTATATAATTTCACCATAGAATTGTGTTTGAGGACCTTTAACTATTAGAGAAATGTTCTTTGCAGGAATCTCTAGGGACCTCATTACATTAGCTGCTGGATTTGCCATGATCCATAGCAAATCTGTTGGGGCTTGGGAGGGTTCCCCACACCCCACATCACCTGACATTCCCCTTTCCCCATCCCATAGGGGGAAGCATCTGCCACCCGGATTCCTCCCATTGTTGCCAATGCATTAATGCAACACAGGAAGCTTCCTGAGTTGCTGCCACTTTTACCATGGAGCCCCACTGGAAGTAGTTTGACATCATGTGATGGGAGCCAGCAGGCTCCATGGTTCAAGTGAAGCAGGACCTTCATACGCTGCTGAATTTAGCTCTTTCGATGAATCCAAAAATCTTCCAGAGTAGAGTTGGACATAGAATTGTGCTGAGGAATCTAGGGATTCCTAGAGAAAACATATTAATCAAATTTCTGAATAATCACATATGCAAAAGTCCAACTTGCAAATGTAAAGGGCCAATTATTCTAGTTTTATTTAGAATACATCCTTTTTTCATGTTCATAGATCAAGGATCTTAGATGTATTTAAAGGACTGTTTTCCTTTCCCCAGCTGTCCTCACCCTGATTGCCAATGAAATTCCCTTTCCTATGGTGGAGTTCGGGTTAAGGAATCCCCTCCTAGGCAAGTGTATTTATAGATAGCAGTTTCAATCTATAGAGGTCTTCCAACAGTAATGATTGGACCTTTGGTGTTATTTGGGTCATCAATACACTGTAGATTTGTATCCAGGCATAAAGAAGATATCTGAAGTGTGAAGCTATTTTGTAGATAATGATCAGCATTTGTGGATAGTCCTTTTAAAATTTGGAATAAAATCCAGGATGGATTCACCACTTAACTACTCTGGAAACCACTAGCCAAACCCCCACTCCTCTGATTTTTTGTAAAATGGATTTAGCTCTCTAAGAAGGTATATGCATCAAGGCAAGTTAACTTTCTGCTTTTTCAAATGCCCTTGTTTTCCAACGGATCCAAGCCAGCTAGGTCAATAGTGAGGGAGAGAGGTTCATCTGTACACAGAGAATCGCAGGTTATGCTGAGAGATAATGAATATTCCAACATTTTCCAATTTTTATTCTTGATGTTGTTTTAAGCTACAATACACACAGTCCTTTATGTTTGTGTTTTTGCCTTTTGAAAATTTGATTATTTGCAGATTCGTTTATTTGTAGATTTAATTTTAATGCTCTTTCTGGAAACATAGAGTCACATTGGAAGACCTAGAGGTTTCTAGGTAGAACACTCCACTTGAATCTCTAGACCTTCCAGTGCAACTATGACCTAGAGATTCATAAGGACATGCTTTTGCAGGTAAAAACAATAGCATTTTATTTGGGCAGCAGATGTAAATTGTACCTTTGGATTTGACTGGATTGATATTTTGGACTTGACTGGACTGACAATGTGTTCCGCTTGATGGCTTTAATTAATTATTGTTGTATGTAGTGGTTTTTAATGTAATGTTTTCTAATGTTTTAATGCTTTTTAATGACATTGATTATATGGTGTATTTTAAATTGTATTGTGGTGTTGCGGCCTGTAGTGCTGCAAATGTAAGCCATGCTGAGTCCCCCTGCGGGGGTGAGAAGCTACAGGGTACAAATACCATATATATATATATATATATATATATATACACACACACACACACACACACACACATACATATACATACACACACACACACACACACTGTATATATATTGCTATTTTCATGGGGGTCCTGTGCCCCTAATCACAGATAATATGAAAGACGGGCTATTGGTTATATCTTTCCCAATGATTTTGTTCGGGGTCTTCTAACTTTTTAAACAGAGGGCCAGGTCACAGTCACTCAAACTGATGGAGGGCCAGATTATAATTTGGAAAAAAAATGAATGAATTCCTATGCACACTGAACATATCTTATGTAGTGCAAAAAAAAAACCCAAACACTTAAAACAATATAATTGTTAAAATGAAGAACAATTTTAACAAATATAAACTCATTAGTATTTCAAAGGGGAGTGTGGGTCTGCTTTTGGCTGATGAGATGAGATAGCTGCAGTAGTTGTTGTGTGCTTTCAAGTTGTTTCAGACTTAGGTTTACCCTGAGCAAGAGCCAGGTAAATGACCTTAGAGGGCCGTAGCCCTCAGGCCTTAGTTTGAGGACCCCTGATTTAGTTCAAAGTATTTTCATACTTTGGTTTGTTTGTTTTTTTGTATTCGGCATGATTCCTTGAAAATTTTACATTGCAAAGTTAGAATTTCAGATATTAGAAATGCAACCATGTTGTATGGGTATGAGAGCTATCTAGAGCTGATTGGATAATATAGTTTTGCAAATAGGTAACTCCTCTCTGTTTGAAAAATACATGGCCAAATCATTATATTGGAAAACCTAGTAGCACACCATCTCTCTAATGGGACCCACCCTTTTCTTCTTGGTCTTTCCCATTTGTCTTTTGATTTGTTCTGCTCAAATATTGCCAGTAGTCTCAGATCCCCTTTGTAATCCTCATCACCTTCTGTCTTATCTGTGTCTATGACATTTTTAACATGATAGGTGACAGAAGGTTATGGGGAATGGGAGCTCAGGTCAGCAGCTAGTAATGGAATCTCTGATGCAATAATACAACTAGGGAGATAAAGAGTCACCGTCTTCCATTCTCCTTAATATCTGCTAACATCCATTCCCCACAAAGCTATCTAGTTCTCTTTCATGGGCTCTTTTCTCTCTCCAAGGCTAGCAATTCAAGTGCCTCTTTGATTTTCTGAGCACCTAACTCAGCTTAAGGAACTACAACAGTTGGTTCCTGGGGTGTAAATCTATTCTTTTCAGCCAAATCCCATTATATCTTTTATCTTTAAAGGGACAGGCTGCATAATTTCCTTCTCATTTTATATTGCACTGCCCCCCAAAATACAGAGGAGTGCCAGTTTAGCACCAAGACATCCATCTGGGTGAGAAAATCCTTCACTGTTCATTTGGGAGTCACTCTAATAAAACAATGAACTGCTCTATAGTTATGGATGGAGAGAGTTTGTGTGTATTTATGGCATGCAAAACTATTCATACTGAAATTGTGGAATGTAAGGCTAATAAAGACAATGGACACGTAGCAAACATTTGGCTTCTCAATAAGAGGAAGCTGAAAAACACCGGATTATAATTTTTTTGCTGTTCTGTCTCTTAGTTTATACAAGATAATATTATTAAAATTGAAATGGACTATAACTGGGGGGAAGGCCAATGGTGAAAATCACCAAAATGCACATATTTAAAATGGGGGGGGGGTGAATTTCCAAAGTATGCATGGGTTTACATGCTATCTCTCTATCTCTATCTACATACCATTATTAAGACTTGAGATGGAAAAGATTATAGGTCAGAAATTAGGAAATGCAATGAGAGTGACACAGATAGATTTTACATTTTGGAACATTTTACATTTAAACTTTTATATCCCGATCTTCTCGTCTCCGCAGAGGGACTCAGACCTGCTCACAGCAAGAATTCAATGCAATAATACAGACTAAATCATCATATAATAATACAAGATTAAAAACCTATGACATAAAAGACATAAAGCCAAATTGCCAGAATAAAATCAAATCCAACTCAGTCAGCATATGTGGTCATTCACTTTGGTCTGTAACCAGTCTCGACCATTATTCTGGGAATGCTTATTTATTTATTTACTATATCTCTATACCACCCCTCTCAGCCCGAAGGCGACTCGAGGTAGCTTCATCCCATAGCCAGGATTTTATTAGCCTCCTGAAGGACAGGAGGGAGGGGACTGATCTGATCTCACTTGCGAGAGAGTTCCATAGCTGAGCGGCCACCACAGAGAAGGCCCTGTCTCTTGTCCCCACCAGATGCACTTGCGAAGACTGAGAGTAAGGCCTCTCCAGAAGATCTTAACATCCTTGATGGTTCATAGGGGACAATATGTTCAGAAAGGTAAACTGGGCCAGAACTGTATAAGGTCTTATAGGTTAAAACCAGCACTTTGAATTGTGCTCAGAAGCTAATTGGCAGCCAGTGGAGCTGGCGCAGCAAGGCAGTTGTGTGCTCCCTGTACCCAGCTCCGGTCAGTAACCTGGCTGCCGAGTGTTGGACTAATTTCAGCTTCGGGGCAGTCTTCAGAGGCAACCCCACATAAAGAGTGTTGCAATAGTCTACTAAGGCCCCTTCTACATTGCCCTATAAAATCCAGATTATGTGCTTTGAACTGGATTATATGGCAGTGTAGACTCATATAATCCAGTTCAATGTGGATTATCCATTTAATGATCTGGATTATATGGCAACGTCGAAGGGTTCTGTGATGATAATAACATAATTCCTTTTCCTGACTATTGTTTGGATGACACCCCCCAACAACCCCCATGCCAGCTGGAGATAAACTTTTCCAAGCTCTATCAAATTGCTCTCTTTTCTTTTCATTGTTCAGAGGATCTTGGGATTCTTATTGTCTATCCAGTAAATGACAGTCAGACACGTTTACTTGCATGGTTTAATCTCATTACACTGTTTTTCTGTGAATGAAGCCTGTGAGCAAACTGTTTGTAACTGGATTACAATGCCTGGCTTCCCCCACCCAGCAGTTTTTAGAAACAATGCACTAAACAAGGTTATTCAAGGACTGCTGCAGCATGTAGGATTCCTTGTTATAATATTTTATATCTTTCTTTCCTAAGTCAAGCACTTCATTCAAGCTTTCAAGTTTCCATTTTTTATATGCTCCTCTCACCCCTGCCACCTTTCTGCATTTTTATGTTTTACATTTGCCGGCAATAATAGGCAATGTTTCCTCCCCCTTGTTGTGGAAAAACTGCTTTGTGACTTATCATAATGTCAGCAAGGACAGTCGAATTAATCGGGAGAGTAGAAAATGTACACTGTGCATGCGAGGAAAGAAAAGGAGAATTTCGAACCAAGAAAAAAGAGGAAGATAATGACTCTTGGTGTCAGTACAGCCATTTCTTATTTTTTGCTTGAATTTATAATTTGATTTCAATTGGACACAAGTGCATTTTGGAATCCTTAAGTCCCAAATCTAAATGTCTATTTCATGGGGAAAAGTTCAGTTTCTTATTCAAAACAAACAAACAAACAAAATCACACAACAATAAGGAGCACACACATCCAAGAAACCATTGGTGCAATAAATTATGCCAATGGAATTCTAATGAGAAATCATTTAAAAAAAGAAATGCCCTATACTAAGTGGGAGCATCCAGTGGCATAATGTATTAAACCCTTGTGTCAGCAGGACTGCTAATGGACAGGTCAATAGTTCAAATCGATGGAGAGTGGGTTGAGCTCCTTCTGTCAGCTCCAGCTCCCCATGTCAGGATATGAGAGAAGCATCCCACAAGGATGGTAAAACATCAAACATCCAGACGTTCCCTGGGCAACCTCCTTGCAGACAGTCAATTATCCCACACCAAAAACGACTTGCAGTTTCTCAAGTTGCTCCTTACGCACACCAAAAAAGTCTGAACTAAGTCCTAGAGGAGAAATAATTCAATCACACCAAAGTTGAGACTTACATCTTGAAATGAAAACAAAGCTGATCCCACAAAAGGTATTTAAAGATAAAGCAACATGTCTGTTTTTTGGTCATATGTTCTCATATTTTCTCAAGATGATAACGAAAATTTTAATACCATGTTAGATGAATAGGGAGGAGAAATGGAGAGAGAGGAAGAAAACTTTGGGAAGAAAACAGTGTCAAAGATCTCTCTTACTTTTTACTTTGCAAAGTTAGAAATCAAACCTGGCTAAGAAAAAATAGGATTTTTAAAAGGCAGTTTCATTATCAAATGGTGGGTGAGTCTAATCAGAAGAAACTATAAGCTTTGCAGATCTAGTTTATGGACTTTATAACACGAAGCCACTATCCCATGGAATTCCCTCAAGTAGGGAAGGTGACAACTGAGGCCCTTTCAACACTGCTATATAATCCAGATTATCAAATCAGATAATCCACATTATCTGATTTGAGCTGGATTGTATGTCTACATTGCCATCTAATCCAGTTCAAAGCAGATAATCTGGATTTTATATGACAGTGTAGAAGGGGCCTGAGGCCCCATCTTCAAAGCCATTATAATGCAAATTGAACTGGATTTTGTGGCAGTGTAGACTCATATAATCCAATTCAGTCAGGTTTATTCTGAATTATATCAGTCTACACTGACCACATATCACAGTTCAAATTGCATTATATGGCAGGGTAGATGGGGCCTTACTGATGCAATGACCCTCTCTATAGCACCTCTCTAATCATTATGCTACAGTTATGCTTTGTAAATCCATGGATCCACAGCCTTCCTTCTGTGTAGCATTAGAACGCCACTCTCTCACATTCACACTACTCTGAAGGTTTTTTTTTTAAAAAAGTATTATTTTATTGTTTTAGAAAAGAAGCTGCAATTGCAGAGAAGTTTAAGTTAAAATAAATAAAAATGAATTTAATTTGTTCAGTTACATCGAAGGGAATGGAGGATCAGCATATATGATCAGCATTTTTCGGACCATACACATGCAACATTGTACAATGAACCATAGCTCTCTTGACTTCAAGCATGTGTACTGTATGCAGCCAGAATAACTAGCAGTGCTATTAAAGAGCTACATGGACAAAGCTTCACACTGAATGTTACTAGGGACAAACCATGCTTTCAAGAGTGGGCAATAAAGGTTGATTCCTGCCATCCTATATCTGGATGGACAACATGTTACTTCATTTTGCAAACTGAAAATGGTCAAGGGATTTACTGATGCAGGTAGTGAAGAAATCCCTTTCAATCAACTGACACAGAGGCACTCAAATAAACTCATAGAACAGGTGATAGATACAATAAAAAGTAGATAGGCTCACACACAGCCATTCTTTTTGATGGAACTTGTTGAGCCACTGTTTTGTGCCAAACCTGTTTCTTTCTTTTATTGATATTTCTCGGTGTTGTTACTGACTTTCCAGGTTGTATATTCAAATGTATTATATATTTTAACATATTTATGTCCTACTTTCCTGCCTGATGACTGGTCTCCAAGGAAGCTGATGCTAAGAAAAAGCAACACAAAGTAGAATGCATTTATTGCTCTAAAAAGGCAGTGGTAATGCAGCCTCTGACAGAGTGACAATGTAAACATGTCCACTTTCTAGGCCATTGAAATCATCCCTGCTGAGGCTAATCCAGTGACTGATCTTTGAAGTTTCCATGGTGACCGGAGGGAGAATACACCCTTTTGAAAGAGGGCAACCTGAATCAGGTAGCCCCAGATACGGTCATTTCTGGGGCATCTGTTCACAATGGGAGCAGAAGCTTTTGTCTCTTCCCAGTGGAAAAGATGAAAAAAATGGGACATTGGTGTATAATATTTTGATTTATTTATTTAAGATATTTATTTTTATCTCCTTGATCTATAAGGATCCCTGCAGCAATGTGCGGTTAGGTTAAACATTTGAAAACACAAATAGAAATAACCTAAAACCAATTGAAAATTCAAGGCTTCTCTTAAAAGACAAATGTAAAAAGGATGACCAGAACATTTGCTGCTGTTATTAACTGCTGTTGAGTTCGATTTATTGTGACCTCCAAGTCACCCTATCCTCAGGTCTTGCAGACTCTGGTCATGACTTCCTTGACCAAATCTGTCCATTTCGAATCTACTCCTCCCCTTTTCCATCTGCCTTCCACTTTACCAAGCATTTTTGTTCTTTCATAGTCAGTCATGTCATCTCATGATATGATCAAAGTATGGTAGCTTAGTTATCTTGGCTACTGGGGAGAGTTCAGGATTTATTTCCTCTGATGTTTTCTTTGTCTTCAAGTCATTTCTGATCTACGGCTGCCTTGAGTCCCCTACAGGGTTGAGAAAGGCGAGATACAAGGAAGGCAAAATAAATAAATAAATATGGTGACCCTAAATCAGCATTTTGTAAGGTGTTCTGGGGCCGAGACCCATTTATTTGTCTTTTTAGCAATCTGCAGTATCCATGGAACTTTTATTCAAGAACTATGTTTCAAGTGGGTTGATTTTCTCCCTAT
The DNA here is from genome assembly GCA_030556195.1 of Anolis apletophallus. Classification (NCBI taxonomy): domain Eukaryota; kingdom Metazoa; phylum Chordata; class Lepidosauria; order Squamata; family Anolidae; genus Anolis; species Anolis apletophallus. The sequence continues at coordinate 19,532,146 of JARBWK010000006.1, forward strand.
TAACTATCTTCTTGGCGGTGGCCAGGGGAGCTTTTGCACAGCTCAGGCTTGTGCGCTAGCTGTGCCCGTATCTTGGGAAGTCAGACTTGGCCACGGTGGTCCACACTCTGGTTACATCCAGTATAGACTACTACAACACTCTCTACATGGGGTTGCCTATGAAGACTGCCCAGAAGCTGCAATTGGTCCAGCGTGCAGCAGCCAAACTACTAACAGGAGCGGGGTACAGGAAGCGCACAACTCTCCTGTTGCACCAGCTCTATTGGCTGCCAATTAGCTTCCAAGCACAATTCAAAGTGCTGGTGTTGACCTACAAAACCCTATACGGGTTTGGCCCAGTTTACCTGTTTGAACGTATTCTCCCCTATGAACCATCAAGAGTGCTAAGATTGTCTGGAAAGGTCCTGCTCTCGGTCCCACCACCTTCTCAGGCACGTCTGGTGGAGACGAGGGACAGAGCCTTTTCTGTGGTGGCCCCCCAGCTGTGGAATTCCCTCCCAAATGAAATTAGATCCGCCCCCTCCCTCCTGACTTTTAGGAAACAGGTGAAAATGTGGCTGTGCAATGAGGTCTTCGCAGAATGAAGGGGGAGATTGTGAAGCGACTAAAGTCGCTAACCACTTGATACGGACCGAATATATGGGTTAAATTGGACTTGATTTTACTTTGGCGAAAGGCTTTTTAAATGTATTTTTTGTATTGTATTTTATTGTAAATTTTATTGTAAATTTATGATGCTTTTAGATTTTAAATGTTAGCATTGAATACTTGCTGTTTGCCGGTCTGAGTCCCTCATTGGATGTAAGAAGGCCGGTGTATAAAAGTTTTAAATAAATAAATAATAATAAATTCACTGTCCAGCTCTTACAACCATAACTGGAAATGGGAAATATGATGTATTCAGTGATGTATCAGGATTTTGTTTAGTTCTTTCATAGTTGCCCTTCCAGGTCCTGGTCTTCTTCTTATTCCATTCTGATGAATGATTGAGCCAATATATGCAAAATCTTGAAATGTTCCATACACCCTAATTTTAAGATCTGATGGCCAATTTAACTATCATAGCCTTCATTGCCCTCCTGAAATTCATAAAGGATGAATTGCAAGGTTGACCTCCTTTAGAAGGGATCTCCACAGTCTACAGTAAAAGCCCTTCCACAAATATCAACTAAACTAGCTTCCAATGATAAACTTTGATTTTGGACAGGTTCAAACTTTGATTTTGGACCGATTCATATGGGTGGTGTCAGTCTCTTAGATTTTCTGGCTCCAAGTCAGAATAGCCATTCAACAGGCTTTAGATGTTCCATATATTCAACTGATTTAAAATTGGATTTTTTTTTAAAAAAAAGGACTATGCAAACATAGTCTCTGTCAGTCTAGAGAGATATTACAATCTTTTCAACTTTTTATTTACAGGTCTGAAAAATTATAATTAATTCAGCAGGTAGAAATGCAGCATAACACAGCAGATGACTTGGAATCATTAAATCAAATCCTGTTTAAATAGTCTTTTCAGAAATTAGCAACCTAGTTAACATTAAAGTTTTTAAATTGTATTTGCATGAACCATTAAGAACAATTCCTCAGTAAAACATGCAGGTGGTTCAATACGTTTTGGTGTAAAATTTCTCTGTGTTAATGTTTCCTATTAAGCTGATTGTTTTTGGAAATTATTCCATAAACATGTGGTTTCTAATATGTATTTTGTCAGTAGTGAAAAAAAATCAGTTATCCATATTTCTCACCAATACGTGTCAAATAACAGACAACCACACAAAACAGTATTTTAGTTTATTTTTGAGATACCACTTGAAACTAGGACACATGTCATCTGAGGGCAATCTAGTCACATGTTTGTCCATGTTTATTTGTGGAAGATAATCCATTTTTCAAATGAAAAGAACACCAAATTTTGGGTCATTCCTCTGGTGGTTCTGTGATATCCAAGTCATTTTTCCTTTTCCTCCTAGAACATGAATAAAAATTGTTTTAGGAATCTGAGAACACACTTTGCTGGCCTTATTATTAACTTGATTTATATGATGCTTAAAAAACTAGAACTGGGACTCAAATTAAAGGAAGAAAACAACATCATCATCATTTTAATAAATTCTTATGCTACACATATCAGTTCCCACCAATATTATGCCAAAATTGGACAGTAGCAATAGAAACCAGAAGAAATGACATTTTCTTCTGGTTTTAGCTGTGTGTATTTATGAATGACTAATAAAAAGAAGGTCTAAGAGGTAATTTTAGCAAGAGTTTCTTTACATGCTGATAGTAAAACAAATGTTCTATTATTTGTATCTTTTTAACTCAAGCAATATTCCAGGCAATGGCAACATTTGAAAATTAGGGAAGAACACAGTTATGATGAAGAAACCATTCCTGTCTCCCTTATTGATTCTTTTGACTCCTCTGTCTAAAAAGCAAGCCTGTTATTGCAGGTCAGGATTGTATAATGTCAGCTAAGTACTGGGCTGAAGATAACTCACTTAACTCATGTCAAACCACTATTAGAGTACAAGGGTTTCCAATCACTGTCAGCTTAGGGAAGGTTGTAGCTCTGCTATATTTTCTGTCACTAGATCCACACGTCATTTTTTTCTTTATCTTCTTCATTACTGATCACTTCTTTTAGCAGTTTGTCTTCTTAGAGAGTGGGGCCAAACAGGCAGGCCAAGTCAGGATTGGCTAACCTCAACATAAATACTTTAGGGTTGGAATGTACATTCTCACTTGTAAAAGCAAAGAAGTTCAACAATACTGTCTCTTCATGAAAGTACAAGCAATTTATGCAGTGTATTATTGAAGGCTTTCATGGTCAGAATCACTGGGGTGTTGTGTGGTTTCTGGGCTCTGTGACCGTGTTTTAGCAACATTTTCTCCTGATGTTTCACCTGCCATCTGTCAGGGGTGCTTTGATTGTATTTTCCTACATGACAGGGGTTGGATTGGAGAGCCCTTGTGGTCTCTTCCAACTGTATAATTCTGTGATTTTATATCCTTACTCTAGGCTAGGTGTGACAGTGCAGTGAGCGCCACCTGCATAGAAAATCTTGAGTTCTTACAGGTTTGCATTGTTAAAGTGTGTTTTTATAGCGTACACAGTTTGCAAGAGGTTTAGTTGCAACCTGCACAGTTCGCAAGAGGTTTAGTTCCATTGATTAGTCCTTAGCACCTACCAGTCATCATTAGCAGAGTCCAATTGAGTTTATTCCATGCCTTTTTCCAAAGATCTGGGAAACAAGCTACTTTCACATTCTGTAGACCTCCAGGACTCCTCCTGAAAGGACATGTCTAAGGGTTTGCCAGACTAGGCCCTTGGTCAGGCCATCCTTCAATACCAGTCTGATTTCCTTGGAATTCAAGCAGAAGGCTCAGCATATTGGAAGGCTGAGTACCTCTGGGAGTTCCAAGCATCTCCAAACCCGTCGTCTGGCCTTAAGAGGAAGACTTCGTGACTTCAAGTTTGGCCATCTGACTGGGGCTGCGAGTGTTCCTACCTCAAAGCTATTGGAAGAGAAAGGACTCAGAGAGCTTTTCAGCTATAGCTTCGTGGACCAAAAACAGTAAAAGGAACTTTAAAGTAAGAACTTTTCTACCTCATTTTGGGGGCTATGTCACCAGTTGTTATTTTGGGGAAATTAAGCAAAGTGCCTGAGTGAAGTTAACTCATGTAATGGACAATAAAGCATTTGAGTTAACCAAAGTGTTCAGTTTGGTCCTTGGAGTCCTGAGCCTTTAAAGGAAGGCAAAAAAGCAATCCCCCAGGATAGATAGGCCATGTCCTTGCCCTTTCACAAGGCATTGATAGCCTGGGAGCAATGGCACACTAGGCATGGGCAAATTTTGGCCCTCCAGGTGTTTTGGCCTTCAACCCTCATAATTTTTAACAGGTGGTAGGAAGTGCAAAACACCTGGAGGGCTGAAGTTTGCCCTGGTCTAGACAGTAGATAGCTCTTTTCACATCTGGGCTCTTCTTCATTGTAGAGGGATACAATTTACATATCAGTATTAGACCACATATGATAAATCACTGAAGTAAAATAAGATAAATTTAAAGGAATAAGTAGTGTATGTATGTGTGTGTAAGTAATGTGAATAGAGTTCACGAAGGAAGTCATTTTTCTGCATTGCTAAAACAATTAGAGGGAATTTCCAGTGCTTGATCAGTGCTTGACCACGATGGGGGTACCATGCTTTCGGGGGAAAACTGCTGCACAGGTCACCAGTGTCACAGCATGATCACTTTAAACATCAGCTTTCAATTTGTGGACAGTAATGTTTATTTCTGTGCTGTCAGAAACCTGATTTACTACTTTATGTGCAACTCACTTTTGTGAGCAGTAAGCGGGTTGTTGTCTCTTTAGTTGGCAAATCCAGAGGTTCAAGCTTTTCCCTCAGAAACTGCCCACTCAATATCAGGACAACATAAACCTCTGGTAGGCCCTTGGGTTGAATTCTGCATAGTTCCAGTTCAATTATATCCACCAATAATATGAAAACGGTTTGACTGGATCTTTCTGCTTTCAACTGTTTTCAAAAGAAGGGCTTAACTTTGTCTTCTCTGCTTCCCTTATAATTCATGGTTACACCATTGTCTTTCACCTTTGAGTACCTTTTCTCTGTTAGATAGCTCTCTAATTTTATCTGTTGTCTCTGAAAAGTCTCCTTTCAAAATTATTGTCACCTTCTGGGAGACTGTATGTGGTTTCTTTCTTCTTCTGCTCCATCTACCCTGTCATTTATAGCAACCTCTCTCTCTCTCTCTCTCTCTCTCTTTCTAAAGTTTCTAAATCCAAAACCTGCTGATTGTCCTTCATTGCACCTTTCACAGGGCAATAAGGAAACCTTCCAGGGATGGGGTTGGAGAGAAAAAAATGTAACTTATATGGAACAAGCAGACAAAGTCAAACTAGGTTTTCTATAATTAGATTGAAATTGCACAGCTGCCTTATATCTATTTGTTGGTCTAGTTTCCCTTTCTTGGTGTTCAGATCACACACTATGATACACATTATGGTCATGGTGGTGAAGATAGGGAAGATGATAATTTTTCTGTCTCTCATAATCACGGCTGCAAGGTGATGAAACACATACAACTGAAACCAGGCACACATACTAAGAACAAGGACTGTGCCCTATGCACGTGCATCATAGGGTTATTTAATTTGTAAACAATTTAAATTAAATTAAAATAATCCAAGTCTATTGCTGTGTTTGAAGCCTGTTATGCCAAATTCAGTCACTAGATAGCATATATCCATAACTAGTCTATAGGTTTGCAATTGATAGAGTGTGAAATCCTGCAGAAATTATCTGACAAGCATGGTGGCTCAAGAACAGGGTGGAAAGATACCCTACTTGAGGATGATTGTTTGATGGCAAAGGTGTGTCTGGGCATGGCTTGACACCGCCCCTTCAAATAAGACTCAATGCAGCTTCAAAATTAATAATATGAGCAGAGGTGATAAGGAACATCTTGACTGAAGGTCCAAAAGAGGACATTAACAAGAATATGTGATGTACATTGGTTCCCAATGAGCCTTGGGATAGCTGTAATGTGTACTGGAAGTAATGCAATAGCATTAGGACCAGTGTGATGCCCATCCTGTTGTGCATCAGCCATGGCCGGATTATCCATAAGGCCACACTACACCACAGCCTAGGGGCATAACTCGAGGGGGCGCAGAAATCACGGGCAAAAAATAAATATTTTATTTTATTTTAATATTATTTTATTGCCTGCGCCACGGTACTGCGAGACTTCTGGGTAATGTAGTCTCATGGCCGCGGAAGTTCTGGCTCCCAGTGATTCCAGCCCATGAAAAAGAAGAACCCAGAAGCGACCTGCCCACCTCCGCGCCATTGCGCAGCAGCAGCACGTGTCGTAAAGAGCCCCGATTGGCTGCCGCCACCGCGCTAGCTTTTCCTGCTTCTGCTATACCTTAGCAGAAGCAGGAGGACTGGCGTGGCGGTGGCAGCCAATGGGGGTTGCCAGGGGCGACGCTTAGCAGCTAAGCAGCGCCTCGGGTGCCCCCGATTGGCCGCCGCCGCACTAGCTTTTCCTGTTTCTGCTCAGGCATAGCAGAAGCAGGAGGACTGGTATGGCGGCGGCAGCCAATAGGGGTTGCCCAGGGAGGCGCTTAGCAGCTAAGCACTGCCTCGGGCGCCCCTGATTGGCTGCCGCCGCCACATTAGCTTTTCCTGCTTCTGCTATGCCTTAGCAGAAGCAAGAGGACTGGTGCGGCGGCGGCAGCCAATGGGGGGGGGTGTAATTTCGAACGGTGGCCTAGGGCACCAAAAGGTATTGATCCAGGCCTGGCATCAGTCCCATTGCACATCAGTTACATTGCTGGCTCTGCTTTGTAGTAATCTAACAGTAGCCCTCTACTTGATAGAGATATTATGGAACTACCCAATTGTAATTCCTGCAGGCATAAATTTACTTACAAAGATGTGAGATCCCAATAGGATTCTGGACATGGTCAGTTGCCAAAGGCCTGCCTAAACCAAAAATGGTCTTTTTCTGCAAGCACTTCTTGGCAGAAAATTGCAAACTCTCTGAAGATGTTGGCATTCAAAAACTTGTATCCTGTAGTATACCTCAAAGTCTGGACAGTGTTGTATGGAAGAATGTTTTAGTCATGAATTTTTCTTGCTTTTGAAGCTGTACTGTTAAGCAGAATTTGTTTAGCTTGCTCTTAGTTAACTTTTCAGAGCAAAATTCTCCTCCTCTTGTCCAGCAAATTAAAGATATATACCTAGCACTAGCCCTTGAGCTTAAATGAGATCTCAACAGTAATTGTGTTTACAAAACAGGATTTTTCATTCCCCACAATGGCTGTTTGAAGTGAATTGGTTTTGATGTCTACAGCTGTTCAGATAAGAATAAAGAAGTAAAGCTTTTTCTTAATTATTATACATAATTTGCTTTTTTTGTGAATATTTAAAACTCGTGGAGTCATCTTCTGGCTGTTCTCATTGCTTTCATCTCGAGGGAAACAACAAACTTCACAAGGTCTTGCTTTTGATCTGCATTTAGTATTTTCACCCTGCACTTATAAATAAAAGCCAGTGAGGGTTTTTTTTAAAGTAAAAACCAAATATCTGTAATACAAAACTTTTTTCATATTTTAAACATAAATTTCAATTAATCATACTAATGTTCTGAAGATACTAGTAATCTCTGTATGGAAAGATGCATACAACATAGCAGAGACAGTTCAGTGTTTTCAAGTACAACTAGGACCAGCAATAAATTTTAACTGGATAACTGCTTTTCACATTTATTACCATTTTCCAAAGTGCTTTGGGTATGCTTTTGTCAGAGAAGAAACAGTCAATGAATTATGTATAGAGCTCCCACACTTTGCTATTGTATTAGCCCATGTAGTATTTGTGTGAAATCTTTGCAAATTCATTAGTATTAAAAATCATTACCAAAGTATTATCATATATTAATGGCCCTGGTAACTGACATTGTCAGGAAGAAGAATGAATATTAAAGTCACATACAATCCATGCTGTGTCATCTGGGACAAATGACAATTATTGGGTGCTGAAGAATGTTAATGTCCAGAAATACTATCAAGATTTTTTAAATGAAAAAGTTATGCCGAGTGTATCTGTTAAAGCAGTACAATGCCATTTTAACTAACATGGTTCCATTCCATGAAATCTTGGGATTTGCTGTTTGAGAGATGAAGCACAGTTCCCTGAACTATGGTGCAAGGCGTTTCTTTCAGAGAATTCACCAGAACACAAGTTTCTGTAGGATGGAACCAATGCAGTTTAACCAGTATTGAATTGTGTGGAGTAGATATATTAATATCTACAGTCTGCTTGCCCTGCACAGTAACTGCTATAACTGTGCTAATAAACCATGGAGGCACTAGGACTCTCACTTTGTAAGACCGGTCCCACGCATCAGGCTGGTCACACCCTGGATTTGATCTTCGCTGCCGGAATTCGTGTGATCCCAACCTCTACAATGGAGGTTCCATGGTCGGATCACAGTGTCCTGGAAGTCCGTCTGGAAATGGCCTCCCCTCCCGGTAAGGGTGCCGAACCTATTCTGGTTCGCCCGAAGAAACTTATGGAACCCACTAGGTTCCTGAATGTTCTAAGGGATTGGGAACTCCCCAGCGACTCAGTCGACAGGCAAGTAGAATGTTGGAAGAAAGTATCAGAACGCTGAATTTAGAAAGTATTTTGTATTGAATAATTACTCCAAAGGAGTTTCAGGCAAATTAAATATATCAACCCAAGTCGGGTGCCAAAACTTAACAAAAATTCAATCCCACAATTGAAGTAGCTCACATAGGAATCAATGTCAAATAAGTAAGTTCACCAATTAATAGGTGGGATGAAAGGACAGAGTAACGCCGCAGTAGAAATGGTGTTGCACCCCAATGGGTATTTGTAATCCCACCCCGATGGGTGTTTGTAATCCAGTAAGGGAGTGGAATGCAGACCCGCCGGCAAGCACAATCTTAGGCTCAGTGGCGTCCCCAATTCGGAGAAATGGTTATGCGGACGGTGTCTGCGAAGTCTTCTGGCCGACGAGGACACAAATGTACAGGGGTCCCACCTCGTTTCGACCCCCCCGGGTCTTTTTCAAGGCCAAAGTAACGATCCCCACATAGCGCATCACAAGGCAGGCGGCGGAAATCTAGTATAGATATAAAGACGCTTATAGTATATATTCACATTACATATATGTAGTAAGCATTCAAATAAAGTAACCATTATTATTTATACAACACAAATGAAAATGGAAGCACAAAGGTACTACATGCACATGAAAATTACCTTGGAGAAAGGTTCTCCGGTGTATTCCACCTCAATAGGTGGGGCAAATGCACAAACACAGGTAATGGAGGGAGGATTTAGTAGGTAAGGGAAATCTACAGGTGGGGTGATTAAAGGAGAAGGTTGTTAGATTAAAGGATTAAATCCCTTACTGGATTACAAACACCCATCGGGGTGGGATTACAAATACCCATTGGGGTGCAACACCATTTCTACTGCGGCGTTACTCTGTCCTTTCATCCCACCTATTAATTGGTGAACTTATTTATTTGACATTGGTTCCTATTTGAGCTACTTCAATTGTGGGATTGAATATTTGTTAAGTTTTGGCACCCGACTTGGGTTGATATATTTAATTTGCCTGAAACTCCTTCGGAGTAATTATTCAATACAAAATACTTTCTAAATTCAGCGTTCTGATACTTTCTTCCTGGTTCTGCAGTGACCACGCCCGTTGTGTTATATTGAAGTAGAATGTTGGAACATCAGTCTTTCTGCTGCCTTAGACGAGATTGCCCCCAGGCGCTCTCTCATCCCTCGTAGTAATCGCTCACCTTGGTATACCGAGGAGCTGCGGGCGATGAAACGAAGGAAGAGACAGCTAGAGGACGTGTGGCGGAGCCTCCATGACGGAGCTTCGAAATCGGCTTATAAACAGTTTAAAGAGGTTTATGAGCAAGCTATCAAGGAAGCTAAAAAAGTCTACTACTCTTCCTTGAAAGAGTCGGCTAGTTCACGCCCAGCTCAACTTTTTAAGATAATTCGGTCTCTGACAACAATCCCAACTGTCCCAAAAGATAAGGGTTTGGCTCCAACAGCTGAGGTTTTTCAGAAATATTTTGCTGACAAGATCTCGACTCTCCGCCGGGATATTCCAGCCACTCTTGATACAGTGAGCGAACTCGAGACCCCGCCGCCACTTGGCGGGCCCACCTTCACCCGTTTCCAACTGCTGGACGCAGCAGCTGTCGATAAGTTACTTGCTGCAGCTAGACCAACTACCTGCTCCCTTGACCCACGCCTCTCCTGGCTTGTTAGATCTTGCCAGGAGGGGCTACGAGGCCCCCTGGGAAAAATCATAAATAGCTCCCTTGAGCAAGGAGTGTTCCCAGGGGGATTGAAAGAGGCTATGGTAAGACCGCTGCTGAAGAAGCCGAATTTAGACCCTTCAGCTCCCTCCAATTACCGACCGGTTTCCAACTTGCCTTTCCTAGGCAAGGTGATTGAGAGGGCAGCAGAGGATCAGCTGCAGTGGTTCTTGGACGACACAGCTGGACTTGATCCTTTCCAGTCCGGCTTCCGTATTGGGCATGGGACGGAGACCGTGCTTGTCGCCATTACAGACCAACTTCGCCACCAGCTGGACCAGGGTGGATCAGCCCTGCTTTTTTTGTTAGATCTAACAGCAGCATTTGACACCGTAGATCACGCATTGTTGACCCACCGTTTAGCCGTGACTGGGGGTGGCCTCCTTTCTCCAAGATCGGGGACAACGTGTGGAGGGGGATGAGGGGGTCTCTGGGAGACTCCCACTAAGTTGTGGGGTCCCCTAGGGGGCCATCCTCTTCCCCTTATTATTCAACATTTATATGCGCCCCCTGGCCCAGCTGGCCCACGACTTTGGTCTGGAGTGTTATCAGTACGCTGATGACACCCAGCTTTTGCTGAGAATGGACGGCAGGCCGGACACCGTACCCGATTGTTTCCATCTGTGCCTTGAAGCCATGACTGGTTGGCTGCGTGCCAGCCGGCTGAAGGTGAATCCGTCGAAGACGGAGATCTTGTGGCCCGGTTGACCTGGGCTGGGTGGGTGCCGGTTGCCTACCCTGGATGGCGAGCGACTTAGCCCGTCATCCCTTGTTAAGAGCTTGGGTGTCCAACTAGACCCCTTTGCTGTCCATGGAGACTCAGGTTTCCATGGTCAGTAAAACGTCATTTTTCCACCTACAACAGGCTAGGCGACTGGCACCCTACCTGTCCAGGGACGACCTGGCCACGGTGATCCAAGCGACGGTCATCTCGAGGCTGAACTACTGTAACGCCCTCTACGTTGGCCTTCCCTTGCCGACAATCTGGAAACTCAAGCTGGTGCAGAATGTCGCTGCTCGCTTGCTGGTGGGAACGCCAGCGAGGGAGCACATTACTCCCATCCTTCGGCAACTGCACTGGCTTCCCATCGAGTACCGAATTGCCTCCAAGGTGCTGGTTCTAACCTTTAAGGCCTTACACGGCCTAGGGCCTGCGTACCTGAGGGACTGCCTTGCCCCGTATGTTCCCCCGGGGACACTATGTTCAGAGGAACAGAATCTGTTACTGGTGCCATCAATCCGCTCCTGCCATCTGTCCATAACTAGGCAAAGAGCCTTCTCTGTGGCAGCCCCGGTGCTGTGGAACTCCCTCCCAGATGATACCCGAGCGATCACAGAGCTCATACCCTTTCGAAGGGCTTGTAAGACTGCCCTTTTTAGACTGGCCTTCAATTAGATATGGCTGTCCAGTATACCTTGTACCTGGGGTCTCAAGGAAATGCCTCTGTACTTTATCATGTATCTTGTGATGCGATGTGTTTTATGCTTTTTATTGTACGGCCGCATGGTTGGTACATGCCGCCTATTTTATATGTTGTGATCCGCCCCGAGCCTGAATAAATAAATAAATAAATAAATAAATAAAAAATATTACAGGTTGAACATCCCTTGTTTAGAATTCCAAAATTCAAAATTTTACAAGATTTGAAATTTTCTGCAAGGGTGTCTGAAATACAGACACTTTTGCTTTCTGTTAGCTCAATGTACACAAACTTTGTTTAATACAATTATTTCAAGGTATTTCCTTATATATGTGTATGCAATACAAGTGTTCCAAAATCCTATCTCTATCTATCTCTTCATCTCTCTATCTCTCTATCTCTCTATCTATCTATCTATCTATCTAAAGGGTCTTACTTTGTGAATCATGATTTTAAAACTGTTTTAATGTCATTAAAGTCATTGAATCTGAAAACACATAGGTTGTCTTTCAGAGGTCAAAAAAGATATAGTTTCAAATTTAATGACTTGAATTATGTTAAAACACATTTAAAATCATGGGTCACAAAGCAAGAACCTGAATTTTTCTAAAATGATTTTGCCTGGGTTAAATGTTGGTGCAAATGTGTACAAATTGATGGTGACTATGTTGAATGGTAGTTTTGTGTAGATAATCAGGCTATGATCTGTAGCAACTTCTGCTGTTATATGTTCATTCATAACATTTTTATGACACAGGAGGCATAACCTTTTGACCCACCTCGTGCGTGTGTGTGTGTCCAAAACCCAGAAAACTTCTAATCCTACATACCTCAGATAAGTGATATTTACCCAGTATACAGACACGGCCAGCTGGAATTATATTGCTGCCTGGGCAAAATATCCAACCTACCATTCCACAAATAAAACAAGACTAACAGTAGAACTATGAAATTTGATTTCAATGACAAGAGGACAAGACTGGCTTAAGAAAGGTGGAGGTAGCCTAAATTCTGCTTTCCTTGTCAATATGGATGAGAATTCCAGAATGTTCTGAATCATCAAGAGAGCCTGTCAAAGCCAAAATAAGACCTGAGACAGAGCAGCAAATAGCATCTCTACCTCCATAGATCTAATGTCATGGACAGAGAACCTTAAAGGAGCCAAGCCCAATATAAGTTAAGATTTATTTGCAAGGTCCAAAAAACACAAAAAAATGGGAAAAGATCCAAAAAACACTTGAACTTCAATGTGAGCAGAACAATAACACAAAATGCAGACCTACTGAGCAAAAATGAGTCCTAAACACAGAATCCAGATTAAATCTCCACAAAATGTGCAATATGAAAAAACACAAAAGGGAAAAGCAAGCGTCGTCCAGAAAGCCAATGTCATCATCCAAGGGGGAGGAGCCAGGCAGCGAAGAAGCATCAATACGGTCCGTAGTCAGTCCAGAGGGGAAGGCAGCAAAGCGAAGTAGTCCAGAGTCACAACAAGAGGGTAGGAATAGCAGCAGCAGCAACTAGCACACAGGAAGTAAACTCGGTGTAGCAATACAAAGGAAACAAAATGCAGACCTCCAGCAGATACTATAGTCAAGTCCGTGAAGAAGTCCAAGGTCCAAACTCACGTCCAAGAATCAGTCCACAGCGATGCGGCAAGACAGCAAGACAAGGCAGGACACGAACAGCAAAGCAACACTTTGCCAGCTGCAAGGGAATGGTTATTTCCCAATCCCTCTTATTCACAAATCCTCCTCAGAACTTGATTGAGCCGATGCCCCATCATCAACCTTTTCAGTTGCCACAACAGCTTCACGTTTGTCTCTCACGGCAATCCCTTTTTCTCCTGCCACAACTTACATTGTCCCAATGTGAATAATAATAATAACACTTTAGTTATATTCCGCCCTTCTCACCCCGAAGGGGACTCAGGGCAGATTACAGGTACAGATAGACAGCATACAGTCAATGCCGCTTATATTGGACATACAGAGACAAACACACAGAGAAAGAGGATCTTTGTGTTGCGCCACAGGGTGGTATTGTCGCTCCATCCTCTTATGGCGAAGAGCTTGTCAGGAATTCCCAGGATTCTGCATTCCAGCATCTGGTCTTCCTCCTCTTTTTATGGCATTGTAAAAACCTCCCCCGCTGTTTTCGTTAGCGGTGCCTAATTTCTCTAATTACAGCTAAAGCTGTTTTCGAACTGCTTTGGTAAACAGTGGGCAGGGCTCATGGTTGGCTTCCCAGGCCAACCCGGGGTATCAAACTTGCAACCTTTGGTTGATGGATCTAGCAGCTGCTGATTTAACTGCTGTACTAAACCTCTGGCCTCTGACCATCTTCACTCCAATTCCCATCCCTGGTAAATCCCACAAATGAGTCACTGCTAGTTGGCTCTTCACAAACATTGCGAACTTGCTGTACCTTAGTCCAATCCATATCATCTGAGCTCAGTGAATCACCATCCCCACTACCCATGGACTGCTCCTCACCATCAGACCCATTATCCCCAGAAAGTCCCAGAAAGGTATCTTCATCAGAGAATTCATTAAGTATTTGCCTAATCCAATTCCTCTCATGCTCCTCATCAGACTCCTGCTCATGAGTAAACAGTTTCACACTCCTTGCGCCAGACTCCACTCTCTCAGCCTCCCATCTAAAGTCATCCAAATTATTTCCACAAAATTATTTTTCTTGCAGACTAGCCTCAACTAGCAAATATACAATAACACATTAAATAACAAATAATTTTCTGCCTTTCCATGATACTGAAACACTTCTTCATGAGATAGCTGATGATACAGCAACACTGTAAAACTAATGTAGTTTGACACCATGTTAACTGTCATAACTCCATCCTATGAAATCCTGAGATTTCTAGTTTGCAGTGGCACCAGAACTCTATCATAGAGAAGGGTAAGTATTTTACAGAACTACAAATTTCTAGAATTCCATAGAATTGAGCCATGGTGGTTAATGTGGGGTAAAATTCTGCAGTGTGGATACAGACTTTGTATGCCACTTTAATCATCACACCTTTTTGTCCGCCTAAATAAAACCAGTTTTTCTGCCAGTCTCTGTGGGGTGTGAGGGGAGAATACCACAATTATGGTACAAGTGCTGAGAAGGTCCTCTCCTGTGTCCCCAACTCCATGACACTTCAACCCACTAAGTTTCGACTTATTTCTTGAACATGAAATCAAACCAAAATCTGACATGAGTCAAAGAACTTTCTTCCCGTAGGATTCATTAATGTGTGCACTAAATCCTCACTGTCTTTTCATCTTTCCCCTTCTTCTCACTACAAATCCCACTGACATTTGTATATCTCAGAATGAAGTTCACTGAGCTGTGGACAATAAATCCCCTCAAACCTTTCAAATCAATCAGAAAAAGAGTTCCAGAAGAAAACAGCCCATCTCTATGCAATAAGTGGTGCCTTTGTTGTTGTTTTTATAACAGAGACATGAAAAACCACTCAAGGAGGAGAAAAATCAATATTATTCATCCAACATTGGAGAGTTGACTCACTAGGGCTCTTTTGGTCTTAATCTATTGAGAAAAGTTCCATCATACACCTGCCCTTTTAAAAGAAATCCTACTTTTATGTGTAGAAAAGAGAGATAAATATTTCAATGTCTCTACCAACCTCCTTAGACGATGAAGTAACTATGTCACCATTGCATTTGCAAATGGCATTAATTTAGCATTAGTCCAGTAAGGAGCATTATATCAAAACCCTTACTAAGGACTTGGCAAATGCTGATGTTTTGTCAAGCTCCCTCCAGCAGTGTTAAGATAATGCAGCTGCCCACCAGAAATACATAAATGGCTCCTTTTACCATATGTAATGGCTATGCCCGCAAAGTAAAAAATATTGGACAAAAATGCACAACATAATAAAAAATGTATTAAACATCAACATTATTTTAGAACCCCAAACATTTCTCTTAGATTACATTCATAAACAAATTTCAAAAGAATATGAGAGAATTTTTCAATACATGGTATCAGCAGCCAGGATAATTTTTGCTAAATATTGGAGACAATTGACAATGCCAACAGTGGAAGAATGGAAAATGAAGCTCATGGGACTCTCTGAAAGGGACAAGCTGTCCAGACAGCTACAGATTTAGGATACAAATACTTTTTAAAAGATAGGGAGCTGTTAACTGTCTACTTGGAAAATCTAAAAATACCAATGACTGGCTTCTTAAATTCAATAAAATACATTGAACAGACAAAGGACTCAAGTTGAACAACAATTGATTGGAAGTATCTTCCAACATTATTGCGAACACAAGGTGGAGTTGTCTCTACTTTCCATTCTTTTCCATTCCTAAATTTTTGTAAATAGAACAACACACACACACACACACATTGGCAGAATGCAGAAAAAAGAACACAGTTGTCCACTGGAAATACATACATGCTCTTGTAATGAATTTCCATTTCCAAGGTTATTGTCATCTATACCGAGGGCCTTGAGTACTCAAATGACTGCTAACAATTTGGAGTTTTTTTTCCTCCCTTATAAATGCACTGACCTAGATTATTATGTACCCCACACAATTATGTTGTTGTTATTATTATTATTCATTTTGTACTCTGTTTCTGAATAACTGTTTACCACTACTAATAAGAGGAACATATAGTTTGGTGGGTAGGTTGATAGAAGAAAGTGGGTCCGAAACAGCCTAGAGTGGTAAAATGCATATTTTAAAAGCAGCATATGTGAAGAAAATTGCTGACTAGTGCAAGTCGGATCAAGATCTCTTGCAAAAACTTTCTTGTATTTCTATGAACCATGCATTCTTAGATTTCTGAATCTAGGCTGGAAACAGCTTCCTGAATAGAAAATAATCTTCTAGGTAGACAATTTTGGGACTGGAGAAGGAGTTTATGGGACCTCATATGTTTTTTGATAAAATCATATATGGAATCCATGGCATTTCTTTTTCTTTTCCACATTTCCATTACTTCCTCTCAGGCCCCGTCTGAAGTATCATATAATGCAACTTGAAACTGCATTATATGCCCAGTGAAAACTCATATAATGCTGTTAAATGGCAATATATGAGTCCATGCTGGGCATATGTTTCAGTGTGAAACTACATTATATGGCAGTGTAGATAAGGCCTCAGTCTCCATTCACTTCAAATCGCTTGGATTAAGAGGATACCAAAAGGGATTGTGCAAACTACCAGATTTCCTCTCATTTATGTTTAGGTGTTTTCTAGCTTCTTGCACAAGATTGTTCTTCATTCTTAGAGACTAAATTATTTTCAGAGGAATTTGTAAAGTGTTCTTTTATGGGTTGTCTATACAGGCCACAACCCTGAGTTCCACAAGGAGAGGCGCGTCATAAATTATTTCTCCTCCTCCTCCTCCTCTTCTTTTGATGAGATGTCAAACCTGAAAGTCCAGATGACTTCCAGGGATTTGCTGTCCATAACATGCTATTGTAAAGGGGAGACACTGGAGGGTCCCACCCTGGAGTTGGAAAGAAGCTCTTCCTTTAAGGCATCAACAAGATACATGGATGCTGAATCAGAGCAAGCACTGGGACATATGTGGAGGAATTGGGAGAAAGGAGGGGGAGGTGAAGGAGTAGAGATAAGAGGGAGAGTGGTAGAGGAACAGAAGGCTCCTTTGGACTTGAGTTGCTGGCGTGCTTGAAATAAAGGAGTTCCTGAGAGAACTTCAAATGGCTACCTGAGACTTGTTTATCATAAGAAAACTGACAGAATAGATGGGGATGCTTATGATGTTCCTCTGCCTATGGGGAATGCTGGACCTTCTCACAGGGATATAATCGGTTAATCTGGTTTTAGCTTTCACTATGTGAAGTTGGGCAGTGCTCTGGAGTTTAGGTGAAACTCTGAAATAACCCTGAACTTTGGGGTAATATGGACAAATATATTGGCTCTAATCTGAACCAGTCCACTGTCCATACTGCAATCCCCTTTCCCCTGGACCCATTGATCAGTCATGTGTGCCCACCTGTCACTGTAACAGACAGCTACAAAGCTTTTGAGAGCCCGTAGGCATTGTGGGCACCTTTGGTGATGTCAGAAAACCCCCCAGAGCTCTTAGTCTGGCAACAGGGATGTACAAAGTAAGATGACCATCTGTTGGGGCCAAACCAGTTTCAATCCCACTGGATGATCTGAACTCCCCTGCAGTGTCATTACAAGGTACAGGTGAGTACTGTATTGCTATGCTGGACTAGCCTCAGATTTATTTATATGTGTGAATGAGCCCTTGGTTTCATCATCACCTTTAAATTAAAATATGCAGATAGCTTTGACTTCGCCTTCTTCTATTTGCCATTTCCATCCCTGGAATTTGGCCATTGAGAGAATTTGATCCTTAGCTGGAAGGATCCACCCCACCCTTGAAACAGAGTAACATTTGAACACTTACTTCATCATTCCCACAAATTGGTGTAGTTGTATTTCCCCCCTCCTAACTTGCATTTTAGTTAATCTTTTGGAGATGGCGTTCAGAGAAACTCTTGAATTGGCAGATAAGGATTCCTTGACTTGTATGGAATGAGGAGACCAGAGAGCTGAGAAACTTGCCAGGAAAAGGATGTGTTCATGATATTTTGTTACTAAGGGAGTTGAAGCAGCAACTTGGTCTTTTGTGATGCTGACAGATGTAAATGCGTTTGGGCTGCGTTCAGATAGATAAGGCTGTTTGACTTATGAGTTGTCAGTGTTCTTGTGCTTTGGAAGGAAAATAGAATATGTCTTCAATATAGCAAGATAGAACTTTGAAAGAACAAAATTGTATGCGAGCTAGTCACTCCTTTTTAGTTTCTTAAGAGAGGAAATGTGACTTTTCTTCATCTGAGCCCATCTGAGATAAACTAGTGAAATGATCCAATATGATTCCGCAGAGCTTTAATGGAAATGACAAATACACCATCCATGCCCTCAAATTACAGATATACAGTTACTTTGCTGTCACTACTGCTTGGGCTGATATCCATGATCAACACAGCTATCTTTTCAAAGGAGAAATAGAATTTCTTGTTTCCTTTGTTCTAAAAGGAATAGACTCTGGGGAACTGTGAGAGAACGGAGTTGTATAATCACCCTGAAACAATTGGCAAAGTGGAATATTATTCTCTTTTAGTGCAGAGCAACTCAAAGAAGAAGGAAAAAACCCAATCAAGAACATCTATAATTCAAGTAGTTCCTCAGCATCTATGAACTAAATGCATTTGTTCTGCTTGCCACTTCCCTGAAGTTAAGGACCAAGTTCACAGAATCATAGAATTATAGAGTTGGAAGAGACGACAAAGGTCCAACTCCATACTGGCATCCAGAAATATGCAATCAACACACTCCCAACAGATGGCCATCTGGTGGTGTAAATGGGCCCATACTCTCTGGAGCAATAGTTCCTTTTTAATCTTCTCTGGGATAAAATAACCAGTTCAATGAGTCGTTCCGCATTGGGAATAGTTTCAGGACTTTTAGCATTTTGGTCATCTTTCTTTGGACACATTCAGCTTGTTGATATTCTTCTACTTCATGGTGCCATGAACTAGACACAAGAGACCAGGTGAGGTTCTGACCAAAGCACAACACTGGATACCATACTTTTATTGATGCAGTGTAGAATTATACTGGCTTTTTAGCTGCCATATCACACAGTTGACTCACATATATCTGTGACCTGCTAAGACTTCTAAATCCCTCTTAGATGTACTGCTGTCAAGCCAGGTGTCACCCATCTTATATTTGTGCATGCCAAAGTGTTTCTACTAAGTGTTCATATTATGTTCTAAGTAAGAAGGCTCAGTGATGTTTACCATAATAAGTTGATGGCGTACTTTCAAATGCAGCCATGTGAGTAGGAACGACAAGGAGAATGAACATGGCAGATCGAAACTACATCTACAATTATAGCAATTTGATACTACATTAACTATATGTCCTAATTGCATGGAATCCTAGTATCTGTAGTGTGGTGAGGAATCCAGCATTATATGCCAAAGAGGATTCATTCATCCCACTGAATCACAGATTAGAGCTCTCTGGAAGAAAATTCTAGATATGTCACCAAACCAAAAATATACAGTAAAAATTCTAAAATGATAGAGCTATAACAACAACTTTTTTCTTATCTGCCTCTCCTCATGGCTCAAGGTGGGTCACAGCACTGTCAACCTACACAAACATGGCAAAATATTCTATAAACGCATATATTAAAATGTATTTCTATGAAGTGCATATTAAATACACAGGACATGTGTTCAAAATTCATGCTTTAAACTGGCTGGGTAGTGATACTTAGTGGTACTGATATTTAAAAATGGTATCAAATTATTATAGCTGAGGAAAATTCAACAATAATTAAGACAGTGAATGAGTGGCAATTGACTTTGTGTTTCAATAAGAAAGCAATGACAGTCATGTCAACTGTGGAATACTGGGAACTGTAATTTTAAAAAAACATTTCCATATTCTGAGAAGAAATGGGCAAATCTGCATGACTGAATCAATATGACAGGCCTGGAACATTAGAAGGATGAAACATGATGTCCAGTCTTCAAACTCAATTGTTGTTCCTGCCACTTGCAGTAGCCATAAAAATAGCTCAATGAAACAATCTGTGGTGTTTATGATGGTCTCTGTACACTTCAGAAGGAAACACTCTCCTTGAAGAATTAAGTGAAACTCCTTTCCCATTTCTTTGTCTATTAATTGTTTTGTGCCTTCAAGTTTTATGATAACCTGGCAGAAAATCTATGATAAGGTTTTCCTTGGCAAGGTTTCTTCAGAATAGATTTGCTGTTCCTTTCCTTTAAGGCTGAGAATGTGTGACTTGTTATAGTTGAGCAGGAATTTGAACCTTAGTCTTCGAGCCCATAGTTCAAGCCACTTCACCACATTGGCTGTCTTGTATCTACCCGGAAATAGGACATTTCCAAAACCTCTTTATAGACTGCTCTAGGCGAAGTAGGAAATATAGGAACTCATACTGTTCTTTTCCAGAATTAGGTGAGAAAAATTTGCAGGAGGCTTCTTTAGGAAATACGGAATGAAAGTAAAAGGAAGCAGCAGGTGGCATTTAAAGCGATCAGATATTTACCATTTGCAAATGTGTGTGAGGAGAATGTCTTCGTTTGAAAGGATATTGGGAGCTGGAAACAGAGATGTGAAGATCTTCCATTGTTATTTTCCATTAATTTCTTTCTTTGCACCTAATCTACATCAAAGATCATGGTGTCCTCAAGTTCAGAATGACAATTTAGTTTTTAGATAGCACCTGCTAAATTGCTAATACTCTCTGGTTCTTTTTCTGGCACACACTTCTGTATCTGTAGAGACAGCTTTTGTCTCAGATTAGTTAAAGCCTGTTTCCTCATTAGAAAAACCAGCCAAAAGAGCTGAAGTCATTGCAGAGTCACAAAAGTGAATTTGCAATTATTCCCCATGTGGTGGTGTTGGTGGAGTTGATGATGACGATAATAATGATGGTGATATAAATTCTATTATCTTAAAAGTATAGCGTATACATTATCATACAAGCGTAACTAACAACCTACATTAAAGCACAGTTAAACACAAATTACAAATATCTAAACTCACTCATCTACATCTGCAAGTTATACCAGTAAAATTGCAAATATCTAAAATTACAAATGAACAAGTTTAAAGTACAATAAAAGCAGTGCTAATGAGCAGCATACTAAAAACTCACTTATTCCTTGAAATCTTACAGAGGTTGAGTATTCCTTATCTGAAATGCTTAGGAGTGGAAGTATTTTGGATGTTTTTGGGTAAGGCTTTCCATATACATACCCAGTGAAGTATCTTGATTATGGGACCTAGGTCTAAATATGAAAATAATGTATGTTTCATATGCACCTGAGACTCATAGTCTGAAGGTAATTTTAGGCATGGTGTTTTTGTCATTGAACCATTAGGAGGTATCACTATTTTAACCACACATGTGTACAATTTTGGTGTTTGGAATATTTCAGATTTCAGGCTTATGGATAAGTGATGCTCAACCTTAAGAAGTAGACAATTTTAACTAACACCTGAAAGACAAACACATGAGAGATGACAAGATTTCCATAATTAGGGTGCTACCACAAAGTAAGCCATGCAATATGTAAGGAAACCCTGGTGGCCAAGAGGAAGTATGTTATAATAATTGGCACCCTGGTCATGTGCTGCTGTTCCTAGTCTTTGCTGATGTTCAGGTCCATTGATATAGGTCTAAACCCAAAGCAGATTTAGATACTTAAGCCCAATTAGCACAATAGATTGACATTTCAACTCTGCAAATGACCTCTGGTGAGAGAAGGAATTATGGCAGATCCCACTTCTGGTTGTCAAACCACAAATTACTTGTGGGAAAGGGGAAATACTGATAGGAGAACAGACCACTTTCCCTCATAATGGCTGCTGGTGATGAAATTCAGATGGGGGTGTGTGGTGAGCTGGTAGGTACATCTTAGGTACATAACTAAGGAGTTGATCTAGAATAAGATGATATTCTCTGTGCAGCTGTAGTTGAAACTCAACGTGCCATGTGTAATGGCATTACTGAGGCTACTTCATGTAGCACCATCTTTGTATCATCAGCAGGTTTCAATTCTTAAACCTCAGATTGTGCACACATTCACTTGCCACATCTCTCACCCCATGTGTCTGTGTAAATCCCCCTTCTCATATAAATGTAAGAACATGTTAGAACATAAAAGCTATGCTATGCTAGATAAGACTGAAAACCTATCTAGTCTAACATTCTGCTCATGCAGTGGTCAATGAGTTCCCTATGGGATCTTCACCAACAGGACATGAAAGCAACTGCCCCCTCTATCTCACATTGTTAAGAAAGTGATATGCAAGGGCAAAGTATCTTGGATATGCCTTTGTATACCATCTTATAGAATTCCAGAAAAATACTGGAGACAGCATATTTTTATATATCAGCTCCAGGGAATACAGGTATAGCCAAAGGGTTATTCTGCTGATATCTAGTGGAAGGGAACGCCTCATCCAACCCTCAAGATTGCTCTTTCAATGTCTGTAGTAGCAGTAAGAAAAAAGCAGTATGTGGGTTGGGAGAGAATTACATCTTTGTGAACACCATTGATTGCCATCATGAAGTCATTTTCTTGCTACTGCTAGTTATTAACGCCAGAAACACAGCAATCCTCTTCAGTCTAGCTGATCAGCCAGGGGAAAATGGATGGCATTTTGGCAAGTTCAGGGATTAAACAGAGAGCTACTGAATGCTGCATGCGGTCCCAGAGCTGCAGGTTAGGTACTAATGTTACTGTTTCTTCGGTCTTGGCCCTTAGTCTCCAGTGTTTTTGGGGATAATCTACAGCTGGGAGAAGAAGATATCAGTTCTCCAGTGTTGATGAAATCCTCTCCATGCAGGAGGAATTGTTGTGTGTATATCTCTACCTCACCTAGCAGAGCTTATTGCAGTTTCAAGGGCTTCTGCAACTTGGAAAGACTCTCCAGGAAAGCAATATATGTACTAGTTAGCTTTGCCCTTTCCTCATAGTCATCATGGGTCTCAGAATATATGATTTACATTTTTCTGAATCCTATCACATTATATTCAACTCTCACTGTATACAGGCAGTCCCTGAGTTACAAATATCCAACTTACAAATGACTCATAGTTACAAATGGGGGGTGAGACAACAGGAAATGAGGGAAAGTGAGGGAGATCTACCATTAGGAAGGGAAATTCACTCCTGAAAGAGTTATCATGGAGAAAAGATCTCTTCACTGAAGTTTATTACCAATCCATGTTTTATCAACAAGACTTTTTTTCAAAAACCAATTCTCACAGGGATAGAAGGTGAAGTGAAATATTCTGTACAGGGGCACAGACAGCAAAACAAACACCACAGGAGTGTCAACCCTTCCCTATGCTGTCCAAAGCATGTATGTGTGTGTGTGGCTGGAGTTATACTTAATGCATCTGTTTCGACTTCCATACAAATTCAGCTTAAGAACAAACCTACAGAATCCATCTTGTTTGTAACTTGGGGGCTGCCTGTAATGTGATTTATACCTAAAGCCTCAATATCACTCAGTACAGCATACAAATAAGTAGATCTATATCCATGGAAGCTCATGTGAAAAGAAAAACCAGTTCGATTATATGCCTTGTATTTTTGGGACCCGTGTCCACAGTTTCATTTATCCACATACAAAAAAAAAAGTTCTCTCTGGGGAATATTCTAGATCTATGGTATTCTAGGACCAGAAGGATTTTTGGAAACTTCTTTGGAAAATTATGAATTCTCTTGTGCTACTTCTGTACTAAATTGTCTACTTCCACAAGTGAACAGACAAATAGGAGTATTTTGTTGTGAGGCTCAGTTCCATCAAGATTGAGATAGAGGCTGAGAAACCTGACTTTTTCCACTAGCTGCAGATCAGTGATTATGCCTAAACTGTCGTTTGAGAAAACTTGCACACCATTAATGATCTAATTCTTAAAGAACTTTTCAAAGTAAAGAACCACTCTGAGTGTATGTATATTGCAGAATTAATGTAGTTTGGCACCACATTGATTGCCATGGAATTTTGGAATTTGTAGTTTGGTGATTATCATTCTTTGGTAGAGAAGGCTTAAAACTTTATAATGCTACAGCCTCCATGATTCCATTGCATGAAGGTATGCAATTAAGGTTGTCTCAAACTGCATTAATTCTACAGTATAGAGGCACCCTGAAGCTCAATGACAAAGGATCTGCTTTACATGCAAACATTCCAGTTCCTGGCAAATGCAGTTCTGATTGGAAAAGACTCCCATCTGAAACCTTGAGAGACACTATCAGAGAGCATTAAGAATACCAAACCGGGAAGAATAGTGGGCTGTCTCAGTATACATTTCTTGTGACAAACTTTTCCAGACCCTCAGAGCTTCTGAGAAAACAGCCTGAGAGCCTTGATAAGAGGAGGACATTTCACCTGTGATATATGGTACATCTAAAGTCATGCTCAAGCCACTAAGGAGGTTTTATGACACAACGACCCCATAAAACAAGTGTGACAGACCAATAGCCTCAAACCCGAAACCTCCAGACATTGTTACATCAGTTGACATTGTGAATGGGTGTATGGCATGGCCCATTAGTTTAAGCACTAGAAATCTTCCTCCAAACAACATCCAGCTCTAATAAAGTTATATCACGCAGTTTCCTATTATGCAAATTCTTTGGAGGAACAAGAAGGAAAGAACTGGTAATGGATGACACTAGGAAACATTGCTAAACAATAATATTTAAAGGAAGCATGGTATATGTGTGTGTGAATATCCCAATCTCAGTAATTTAACAGATGCTTTCTCTCCACTAAATTCTAATTAAGTCCCTGACCCATGGAGTGTGTCAGGTAGACAGAGCCAGATATATTGGCCATGAGGAGACATCATAGAATGATAATGGTTTGCCTGCTGTCCTTATTGATTTCCAAGAAGCTTGACTAACTGATGTAGATGCGAGTGGGAGGGAAGGATTTGAGGACTCTGATCTTTGAACCCTGAATAGACTGTATGGAAAACAAAATGTTTAGTGTGGAAATGTTTCTAATGGGGACTGAAGAAAGGGCCATAATAACTGCAAGCAAAGCCTAGGATGCATCTACATTATAGAATAAATGCAGTGCAACATCATTTTTTTTCATTTCGTATCAAAAGCATTGCATAAATAAGTATAAAAGTGATAAAAATAGAAGGAGCAAAAGTGGCTAAATATTTTTTGACTAAAAATGGGCAACATTGACAGCATTGTCTAGCTTTAGACCAGTTGTTCTCAACCCTGTTTTGATCAGGGACCACTTTGAGCAGGGTCCAGTCTCCAACATTAGTACCAAAGGACTTACAAATCAGTTTTTGGTCAACTTTAGATTCAGTTTGGTTATTTGGGGGCTGATTCAGAAAATTGCATTTAATAGACCACATCTGCTCTAGTTTCTAATACAAAACATATGCCATCTAGTTGTCACCATCTAGTAGTCACCATCTGCTCACCCACAGAAACCCATATTTAATAATCTAGAGCTGATGTAGCATATCCAAGGTGTCGGGGCTGTTTAGCGACAAGGAAAGAGTGGCAGGTGGCACTAAAGAAGTGGAAATAAAATAAAATAAAGGGGTAGGAGGCTCGTGAACCAGATTTTCATCCTCATGGCCCACTGGTGGTTCACGGCCCACAGGTCAAGAACCACTCCTTTAAACAATTCTTCATCTGTACATGAGGCACGGCATTGTGGACAAGCATTAAAAATCATTTTAATTGTCATGGTTCAATGCTATGGAATCATGGAAGTTCATCAACTTTAGTTTTCTCTTCCAAATAATGTTGGTACCTCACCAAACTACAAATCCCAGGATTACATAGGATTGAAAAATTGTAGTTAAAATTATGCCAAACCGTATTACTTCTATGGTAGAGCACCCTTAATCATTTTCTAAATTGCACCTTCCTCTATGCGTGACTGTGTGCTATATTGGCTTTTGCCACATATCTGCGCCTTATTCAGATTCAGATTCAAAGTCCATCTTTGAATAAGCAAGGGAGATTTATCACTAACATTTATAACTCATGGGCAGGTCACATTCCCTCAGCCTCAGATGAAGGTATTGGCGGCTCCCTCTGAACAATCCCTGTCATGGGTTCACCTTTGGGCAGCTCTAAGTCAGGAATGACTTGAAGACACACAACAACAGCAATAGCTGGAAAGACTCTTACATACCAGTTCTTCTGTTTAAAGATAAGCTATTCACTATCCTCAAGTTTGCAGCCTAAAAAAATTGCAATGTAAAAGGAAAGCGACTTGTAAAAAGGAAAGAAAAAACTTTTTTTATTTAATGAGAGGACGTGAGAGCAATCTGACTGTGACATCCATCACCCCAATGATAACCAGACTTGATTCAGCTGATTTGGCTGCATAGACAGATGTGCATCCCTCCCAAAGCTGTTATTTTGGTAGAAGAGGATAAACAAGGCAGACAGAAGTGTACCATTATTTGGTGAATAATACCTACTAGCTATTTTCCCCTTCTAAAGCCTCCAAGCTGTTAGAGTGCATGCAGAGGCTAGACAGTTTATGGTAGTTTAGGAGCACTAACCCACACTGTGCTATAATTCCTATGGTTCCATTTTTTGGAATCCTGGAATCTGTGATGTAGGGAGAGTAATTGAGAATTCTCTACCTGAGAGCTCTCCAAAATACATATCCTAAGTTTCCATACAATGCAGTCATAACAGTCAAAAAGTGGATTACTGTGCTATGATTGGGCACTCAGCCCTCCACATTTGCTGGATTTAGGGGTGCAGGACCTCAGCAAAAATGGGAAAACAGCAAATAAAATGTATTTTTCCACTAGAAAGATGACTTCTCCATGAATCTCCAGGTCTTTCAGTACAACACTATGGCAAAAATGAATTAAAAATATTAGTGTTAGTACCTGCATGAACTATGAGTCTCTGGAACCTCCAGCACAACTATGGTCAATGTTTTCTCAAAGTTGCATTTGAGGACAAAGAGATTCCAAGTCGAAGTTAATTTAGGGTCACTCTGGATAACTTAACGATTCCTAGAGAAAATGTATTAATCAAATCTGTGAATAACCAAATCTACAAAAGTGAAACTTGGAAATGTAGAGGCGTGACTATATTGTGTGAAAGGGCCTTTGTTACTGTGAACAGTCTTTTAAAATTTATTTTCTTCCTCCTGTCTCTCCCTACATTTTTCCCTTTGTCCTTCTCTTTCTATTACAATATGTACAAAAGGATTGGAATTGGGGGGGGGGGGGGCAAATCGAGCTGGGAATCTTGCAACAAAGAAGGAGGAAACTTCACCTCACATTTGTTTTTAGTACACTAATTATCAGCAAGCTACCTCAGAGGATGTAAACATAATCATATTAGCTTAATTACAGATCATTAATTACACAGAAACTATTTAAACTGTTGTCTGGAATTGTAGAATGTCAGTAGTTGCTGCAGCATTTGCTTATATTCAGGAGCAGATGCAATTTAAGATGACTGGATGAAGTCCAGAAACTGGCAATTTGATCTTGATTTACAATGGTGATGGGGAAAACATATATGTTTATTTAGAAAAACCCAATCAGATTGGGTACAATAATGAGCTGTAATTGGTAGGTGGTATTTCTGTAATTATACTGTGGGTTTTTTTCTTCAATTACAATCAGAGTCATGTAATGAATGCAGATATATGGGTTTGGTCAAAGCTGCCCCCATTGGTAGCTTTTGCTCTTTTGCAGTTCCCAGGCTTGTAAGCAAACACTGCAATTTTTTAAACACCAAAATTACTTAAATGGGTTGGGGTACAGCCAGAGTCTGGGTTTGTGTCTTTGCTGCTGTGGGTAATACGAAAAAAGTCAAACACTTAACAGATGAAAACTAGGATATGTGTGGCCAAGTGGCATCAGAAGGTAATTAAGATTGCAAAAGTTATGAATCAGGAAGAAGAAACAAACTAAGGACCTCATCACATTAATAAGGTCCCACAGGGCAATTCCTCAGCCTCCGTGGTGAATCAGTGGGGCAGCAGGGCAATCTCGGTGCTCCATGTCACCACACAGCCTCCCTCCATGCTGGCCCCTGGTTTCTTATGCATTGATGTGGGACACAGTAGTTCATTGGCATAGCCCTGCTGAAATGTGCCTATGTCTTGTGATGGGCTGTAAAGGGCTCCACTGATCAGCTGTGCTACAAGCATTGCAGGACACTTGCAGCCCATTGTATGATGAAGTCCTAGGAGACACTGCAGCAGTTTGTTTTTGCCTGAGTCTAAAGGGAAGGGCAAGATTCTGCCCTCTTCTCTTCTTTCTATCTGATGAGTTAATGGAGTGCAAACTCATTTGGCACTTTTTAGTGCAAAACTCAGGGCCATTCCAGACAGGTTCTACATCCCAGGTTTTCTGTTTACCCCAGATTATCTAGCAGTGCAGACTGATATAATCCAATTTAAAGCAGAACACCTGGGATCTGATCCTGGGACATAGGGCCTGTTTGGAAGGGCCCTCAATTGGAAGCAAACTCAATTTTCAGCAGGGGGAGTGGGAAGAAGAGAAAGAAACTGAGCTATACTAAATGCAACCGAAAAAATGGGACAACAGAGATGGCCCCAACAAATGACGACTGCTGTCTGTGTCCCTCATTACAACCTAAATGTTTTAGACTCCAAGGTCCCTTCTGCCCAGCCCTATATCCCAGAATATCAAGGCAGAAAATTCCACAATATCTTGAACGAGTCCACACTCAAATAATGTGAGATTTTCCGCTTTGATATTCTGGGATATAAGGATGTGTGGAAGGGCCCCAAGTGGCTAATAACATTTTTTCATGCCTTTGGGGGATTTACTCCTGAACATTTTACCACATTTCCATGCACACTACCTATTCACCTCTTTTTAAAATCATGTACAGTCTGTAACTAAGAAAGTATTGGATCTGCTTCTGTAATCACGATTTTTTAAAGCAATAGTCTGTATCAGCCTTTAACAAAAAAGGGAAAAATTGTACTCTAAACATTTCTTTAATTGTGGTGAGAATAAGGATACAGGGTCCATAGGTGTATGAGAGGACAGCTGAGGGCTACAAACCACACTTTGTGTACCCCTGTTATACCCCAAGAGTAAACAACTGTATTTAAAATGCTTGAAACACTTTACAATATTTAAGGTGCTATTTTATATGCAGGAAACAGGTTGTGCACAGGCAACTTATCTGCACTGAGCGTGTGCAGAGCAAATAGCTTTCAAAAATTTACAGTTTTCAATTACTTTCTTGTAGCACAGAGAAAAAAGGTAAAATTATGTGTTGTCTGTGAGAAATTTACATCCCTATTGACATTTCCTTGCTTGGATTGGAACGAAGCTTGATGGAGCATCTTTATTGTGACTCTGAATTTGATTCTTAATCTTGCATTCAGACATTTCTGATGGCCGTTTCCTTCTCTTTGGTTAATTCTGCAGGTGATTGGACTTGGTTTTATTTTCTAGATATTGACAAAATGTAAGTCCTTCTATGAGCATGCCCAGACCCTGAGAAACTGATGACAAACCTGTCTTTCAGCCACTACTGTCACAAGCATAATTAGTGGATACATGAGAGAAGATCTTCTCAGTTACTGCTCATAGGTTCTGGAACTCTCTTTCAAAGGAAACCAGAATGGCCACTTCCCTGCTGTTCTTCCATCACCATCCTATAGGCTTTTAAAATGTAAAGCTTTCGAAGAATGAACTGAGAGTGCTATATTGTTTTTAGACTAAACTGTTCTCATTGCTTTTTAATGTAATGGCATTTCCAACTTAACAAGTAATTGATTTTCTTTTATCTAGCTATTTGTTCATGGGTGACCATTCATGGCTGAGTATGACTGTCTTTCAGAGGTAGAGTCTTAGTGGTGGGTTTGTAAATGACTGTGAAGACTACTCTGAGTCCACATGGTCTTTCACATCAAGGACATACTGTATTTTCCAGCGTATAAGATGACTGGACGTATAAGACGACCCCAAACTTTTCGAGTTAAAATATAGGGTTTGGGATATGCTCGTCATATAAGACTAACCCTCTTCCAGCACATCAGATTTGATTTTAATATGGTAATTTTCCTATTACCGCACCTCCTTTTTTGCTTCTCAGATCTCACACATGCGCATTTGCTCCGCTTCACTGCAGTCCTCAGGAGCAAGATCTGGAAAGCAGAGAAGGAGATACAATAATAGGATACAAGGGCAGGCCAGACAGGTGAAAGAGGTGTGTTTTCTGGGCACAGCATCACTCTATCTCTTTTTTCCATACCCTGGGTCCCTGGATACCTGCAGCTTCCTCCATCCTTCACTTACACCTTCCTAGTGAGGTGCCCTCTCACCTCATCATCAGGATTGTGTTAAATAACTTCTTGCCAGGATTCCTGGTGTGTGGATTTTCTTCTACATGTACAGCTCCTCCCTTGCTGCTTTCATACAATTGCCACATATGGCGGGGATGCGGCTGGGGCTCTTTTTGAGTTCCCCCGACCATATGTGACAACCACCGATTGTCCAGTCTGGCTTGGAAGTTTCAGCACCCACCCTATAAGATGACACTCAGTGAGCTAGAATCTCATGAATTAGAAATTCAAGAAAATTCAAACTCACCTACAGAAACATTGTGGGTAAAAGTCCCAGGACAAAAAACTAATCTAGCATTCGGAATCTGCTATCGCCCTCCCAACCAAACTCCAGAGGCAGACTGCTATCTGGAAAATGAAATTAAACAGGCCTCAAAAAGCAATAAATTAGTCATAATGGGGGACTTCAACTATCCCCGAAAAGATTGGCTAAATTCTTGTTCTACGCATGAAAGAAAGACAAGGTTCCTCGACATGCTAGCTGATTATTCCCTTGAGCAGATGGTCATGGAACCAACCAAGGGAAAGGGGATCCTGGACTTGGTGCTAACTAATGAACAAGATCTCGTTCAAGATGTCCTTGTAACTGAGCCCATAGGTACCAGTGACCACAACACAATAACCTTCAACTTAAGTTTGGATAGCAAACTGTCAGTGACAACTAACACAGAGACCTTAAATTTTCACAAAGGGAATTTCACCAAAATGAGAAAAATAATAAAGAACAAACTAAAAGGAACAGTAAAAAAAATCAAATCCCTCCAGAATGCTTGGAAACTGTTTAAAAATATTTTAAAATAAGCCGAACTAAAATGCATTCCTAAAATAAGAAAGAGGCCAGGAAAGTCCAAGAGGACATCGGTATGGCTTACAAATGAAGTAAAAGATGTGATTGGAAAGAAGAAAAACTCATTTAAGAAATGGAAGGCTCTTCCTACTGAGGAGAACAGAAAGGAACACAAGCTCTGGCAAACTAAATGCAAAGCAACCGTCAGGAAAGCCAAGAGAGATTTTGAGACACATATAGCTAAGAATATTAAAAAAAATATAGCAAAAACTTCTTTAAGTACATCAGAGGCAGAAACCCAAATAGAAAAGCAGTTGGGCCACTTGACGAAAATGGTAAGAAAGGGACAATAAGTGAAGACAAGGAGATTGCTGAGTGGCTAAATGACTTCTTTGCCTCCGTTTTCACACAGGAGGACAGACAACATATGCCTGCAGCTGAGTCAGTTTTTTCAGGGAGGGAATTAAATGAATTAAACCAAATAGAGATAAACAAGGAAGATGTTCTCACATGCCTTACTAAACTAAATGTCAACAAATCACCAGGGCCAGATGGCATCCACCCCAGAGTTCTTAAGGAACTCAAGTGTGAAATTGCTGAAATTCTAGCCAAAATATATAACCTTTCTCTAAGATCAGGCACTGTACCCGAGGACTGGAGGGAGGCAAATGTAACTCCGATCTTCAAGAAAGGATCCAGGGGTGATCCAGGAAATTATAGGCCAGTTAGTCTAACCTCAGTTCTAGGCAAAGTGATGGAAACCATTATTAAAGAAAAAATTACTAAGCACATAGAAGAACAGGCATTGCTGAAGGAAAATCAACATGGTTTCTGCAAAGGCAAATCATGTCTTACTAACTTGATAGAATTATTTGAGGGTGTAAATAAACACATAGATAAAGGGGACCCAGTCGATATTGTTTACCTTGACTTTCAAAAGGCTTTTGACAAAGTCCCTCACCAAAGGCTCCCAAATAAGCTCTTCAGCCATGGAATCAGGGGACAGGTCTTGTCCTGGATTGGAACCTGGCTAAACTGTAGGAAACAAAGGGTGGTAATAAATGGACATTTCTCTGGATGGAAAGAGGTGAGAAGTGGCATACCCCAAGGTTCAGTTTTAGGACCGTTACTTTTTAATTTATTCATAAATGATCTGGATGTAGAAGTAAATTGTGAGGTAGCAAAGTTTGCAGATGACACTAAACTGTTCAGGGTAGTTAAAAATGAAACTGATTGTAAAGAGCTCCAGAAAGATCTCTCGAAATTGAGTGAATGGGCAACAAAGTGGCAAATGCATTTTAACCTAAACAAGTGTAAAGTCATGCACATCGGGGCAAAGAACCCCAAATACACTTATCAACTGATGGGATCAAAGCTTTCTGAGACAAACCAGGAAAGGGATCTTGGGGTTTTGGTGGACAGCTCAATGAAGATGTCAACCCAGTGCACTGCAGCAGTGAAAAAAGCAAATTCTATGCTTGGCATGATCAGGAAGGGAATCGAAAACAGGTCAGCAAATGTTGTATTGCCTCTCTACAAATCTATGGTGAGGCCACATCTGGAGTACTGTGTACAATTCTGGTCACCGCACCTAAAGAAGGATATAACGGAACTGGAAAAAGTACAAAGAAGGGCAACAAAAATGATCTAAGGGATGGAGCAGCTCCCTTATGAAATCAGGTTGCAACGCCTGGTCTTTTCAGCCTTGAAAGACGGCGTTTAAGAGGTGACTTGATCGAAGTGTATAAAATCATGCATGGGATAGAAAAGGTGAATAAAGAAAAATATTTTCTCTGTCACACAACACTAGGACTAGGGGCACTCCTAAAAGCTCCAAGGTAGGAAAGTTAGGACTAATAAAGGGAAATATTTCTTCACCCAGAGGGTCATTGGGTTATGGAACTCACTTCCAGAGGAGGTTGTGACAGCTGTCAGCCTGGACAGCTTCAAGGCAGGATTAGAGAGATTCATGGATACCAAGAGAATCAGTAGTTACTGAAATGGACATCCAAGTGCCACCTCTGTGTTGATGGAGGCAGGCAGGATTTTCCCCGGGTACTGGTTGTGGGGGTTGGGAGCAGGTGAGGGTTTTGTCCTCCTTTCTGCTAGAGATCCCTGTGTACAACTAGTGGGCCACTGTGTGACACAGAATGCTGGACTAGATGGGCTGAGGCCCGATTCAGCATGGCTCTTCTTATGTTCTTATGTATAGCATGACTCTTGACTTTTGAGAAGATTTTCCTGGGTTAAAATGTAGTCTTATATGCCAGAAAATACAGTAATTAGTACAGAAGATCTGTGTAAAAGTCCTCTCTATGTTCAGACAGTTGATAAGCTCTGCACCCCATAGCCAGGGAGATATGATCCTAGCCTTTATGTGGATATGTGAAACCATGGATAATAGTGAACTGTATTGAAATAAAGGATTTCTGACTGAAGATTACCATAGAGCCATGCTGGAGGACCTTGACAATGATATCACATATTTTGCCAGATGTGGATAAATAAAACCACATATATTGATCCCATGGATATAGGGAGTCATACTGTAATCTGCAGCTCCAGATTGCCTCATCTTTTGGTTTGTTATTTTAAAAAGAACATACAAAGCTGGAAATGTTGTACCACTTCTTTTTGAGAATATCTCCTTCCCCCCAGTCAAGTCTGGCTCTGAGTTTATCAAGGAAACAACTGAGCAGGAGGTGACATTTGCATTTTGGCTTTTGAGAAGGGAGTGGCTTTTGTTAAGGCCCATCTTGACAGTCCCTCCTTCCTTTACAATGGTGGCAAATCAGAACACATTTATTCCTGACAGCATGAGCAACAATATAGTCTAATTTATGCAACATTTCTCCTGGGATCAAAAGAAGAACAGACACATTCTGTCGAACAGCCAACGGGTACATGGGAGACCCTAGGCTCGCCAACTGCTGTTCAGAAAAGAACAGGCACCAGGCCAAGCAGATTGT
Source organism: Anolis apletophallus (assembly GCA_030556195.1). NCBI lineage: Eukaryota > Metazoa > Chordata > Lepidosauria > Squamata > Anolidae > Anolis > Anolis apletophallus. The sequence goes on from JARBWK010000006.1 coordinate 19,566,166, forward strand.
CCCTTTTAGGTATGAAATAAAGACTGATAAGGACTTGGAAGACAAAGAAATGAGCATTTGATAGGTCATCTGTCATCAATCCCTGATAAGGGTGGTGAGTGAACAACAGGGAGCTACATCAAAGCAAACCTACTAACTTTGAACGCAACACCAGCCTTTTTAATGTTTAAAGAGAAATAAGGCAAAGGAAATTTTATTTAGCAGAGCCACACACTTTGTTTTCTTCATGGGCTTTACAGATTCCTTTTGCTTTCATATTTGCAAACACACTCAACCAATCAATGGCTACTAGAGCAAAAAAAGAAATAATTTACACTTCCTTGTTCCAGCAGAGGTCAGGGGATGGTGGATTCAATTCATGCTGTTAAGCTAAGGAGAAAGAACAGAGCGAGCTCTGATTAAAGGCAATCTTGTAAACACAATGCTAGTACCATGGGAAAAAAATATTCACTTTCTCATCCTCTTGTGTCACTTTGAATGTGAAAAGAAAAACTTTGAGCATTACCAATACAATAGTTCAGTATGGGTTTGTTCAGAGGGACACACTAGGCAAGGGGCAACACCGTATTACACAATGCAAGAGCAATTCAGGTGATAAAATACTACAGTAATCAGTTGTATATCAAAATATCATATATTCAAGTACATAATAATAGTGTTGGCCTGATGTGGGGAGCCCCGGAGAGTGTAGCCTTCTTGCTGGTGTACCGAGCACCAAGCGCGCCGGCAAGGAGTCTATCCCTGCTGCTTGAGACTGTGGCGGAGTGGGCATTGAGGTTCCCTAGACTTGTGGTGCTGGGGGACTTCAATGTCCACGCCGACACAGCCTCCCCTCCATCTGCAGCAGGGGACCTGGTGTCGACCATGGCGGCATTAGGCCTCTCCCTTTCTAGGTCGGGCCCCACACATCGGGCTGAACACACCCTCGATCTGATCTTCTCTGCAGGTGTCCAAGTGTCCGCCACCTCCGTAATAGAGATGCCATGGTCGGATCACTGTGCTCTAAGAGTCCGGGTCGAACAACCACGCCCCCCCCCCCCGGCAAGGGTGCCGAACCAATTTGGGTTCGCCCGAAGGGACTTATGGAACCAACTCGGTTCCTGAATGCCCTGAGGGATTTGGAGCCTGTCAGCGACTCGTCCGATGAGCTAGTTACCATCTGGAATTGCAAGCTATCTGCTGCTCTCGACGAGATCGCCCTAAACGCCCTCTCCAACCCCGCATGCGTTGCTCCCAGTGGTTCACTGAAGATCTCCGAACCATGAAGCGGGAGAAGAGACGGCTAGAGCGCATGTGGAGGAAGCTCCGTGACGGACCTTCGGAATCAGCTTATAAGCTCTTTATGGAGGCTTATGAGCATGCTGTCAAGGAGGTGAAAAATTCCCACTATGCCTCCTTGATAGCGTCTGCAGATTCACGCCCGGCTCAATTGTTCAGGATAATTCGGCAGCTGACGATGGTCCCTACCATCCCAAATAATGATGATCGGGCCCTCTCAGCCGAGGCTTTTCAGAATCATTTTGCAGACAAGATTGCGATGCTCCGCCGGGACCTCCCTGCCACGGTTGATACAGTACAGGAGCTTGAGACTCCGTGGCCTTCCGCTGGATCCACCTTCGACCGGTTTCGGCCACTGGACGCAGAGGATGTTGACAAGATTGTCGCAGCCCTTCGACCGACCACCTGCTCCCTCGATCCGTGCCCCTCCACGCTGATTCGAGCTTGCGTGGAGGGGTTACGAGACCCTCTGTTGAATATAGTCAACTGCTCCCTTGAGCAAGGGGTTTTTCCAGAGGAGTTAAAAGAGGCGGTGGTCAGTCCATTGCTGAAGAAGCCCGGGTTGATCCCACGGCTCCCTCCAATTACCGCCCAGTGTCCAACCTTCCGTACCTGGGCAAGGTAATTGAGAGGGCAGCAATGGACAAGCTGCAGGCATTCTTGGATGAGACAACCTGGCTAGACCCCTTCCAGTCCGGCTTCCGCTCAGGCCATGGGACGGAGACTGTCCTGGTCTCCATCACAGACCTACTCGCTGCCATTTGGACCGAGGCGGATCGGCGCTGCTCGTGTTATTGGACCTCACGGCAGCATTTGATACTGTCGATTACCAACTTTTGACACACCGCCTGGCGGTGGCGGGGGTGAGAGGGACAGCCCTCAACTGGCTGTCCTCCTTCCTCCAAAACCGCCTGCAGCGAGTGAAGTGGGGAGGGGTGGCCTCCGAGGTTCCCCCTATGTTGTGGGGTCCCTCAGGGGCTATCCTCTCCCCCGCTGTTATTAACATCTATATGCGACCACTCGCCCAACTGGTGCGGAGTTTTGGGCTGGAGTGCCATCAGTACGCTGATGACACCCAGCTCATTCTGAGGATGGACCCCGGGTGGTCTCTGTACCCGATAATTTCCATCTCTGCCTGGAGGCCGTTACTGGATGGCTGCAAGCCAGTAAGTTGAAGGTGAACCCGGCGAAGACGGAGATCTTGTGGCTGGGCCGCCCGGAGGGGGTAGAGACCCAGTTGCCGACGTTTGACGGTGCGGCTCTTCATCCGCAACAGTCGGTAAAAAGTTTAGGGGTCCGACTGGACGCCCAGCTGTCTATGGAGGAGCAGATTGTCTGCACCTGCAAGACAGCCTTCTTTCATCTACGCCAGGCAAAACGTCTGGCTCCTTACCTCTCCGTTGCGACCTGGCCACGGTGATCCAAGCCACGGTCATCTCGAGGCTCGATTACTGTAATGCGCTGTACATTGGCCTACCCTTGTCGGCAATCCGGAAGCTTAAGCTGGTGCAGAACGCTGCAGCGCGTCTGCTCTCGGGAGCCTCAAGATCTGACCATGTGACTCCACTCCTGCGCGAACTGCACTGGCTTCCAGTTGAATTCGGGTAATCTTCAAGGTGTTAGTTCTAACTTTTAAGGCCTTAGATGGTTTGGGGCCAGTGTACCTGAAGGAGCGGCTTACCCCTTATGTGCCCAGGAGATCACTGCGCTCAGAGGGACTCAACCTTTGGATGTGCCTAATATCAGGGTTTGCAGATTGGCTAGTACACGCCGGAGGGCATTTACCTGCCGCGCCAGCTCTGTGGAACTGCCTCCCCGAAGAGATCCAGGCCATCCGGGTTCTCTTGCCATTCCGCAGAGCAGTAAAAAACATGGCTATTTAGGCAGGCATTCGGCCCATAGCCAACTGCCACTATCTGCACTATCTGCATTATCTGCACTTGTGGGTTCACTGTTAGCATGCCATTGCCAACTACTGCTATTGGCTGGTAATATGTTTTAATTCGGGTGTTTTAATTGTTTTACTGTATTTTAATGTATTTTACTTGTTTTATTTGCACTAATTTTGTGAACCGCTCTGGGCGCCAGAGAGAGCGGTATATTAAGCCGAACTTAATAAATAAATAAATAAATAAATAAATAAATAAATAAATAATAGACATATTTCATTTACCACAGTGGGACAAATATATCAAATAAGTGGACCACTAGTAGAGTGCACCACTCAGAGAATCATACATTAAATTATATGCAGCATAGCAAAATACAATCAATGTAAGCATGATAATGTTCCATACAGAAGCCAATGGTCAAGAAAGCAATAAAAGCTTCTTGGCTGCTGGGTCACTACAGTTCGAATTCATAAGTAAAGTACCTTAATAGGGTGCTCAGAACTGTAGGTGATGGTTGGAGGATCCCAAGGAAGTCCGTGTTAAGCGGAACAGAAAATAAGTTCACAGAAACCACTCAGCGATGTCAATATGTGCTGTGCGCATGTATCGGCATGCTCCGTGGCGGGCCACAAGGTAAGCTGGGCGTCGTAGTTCCAGAAAAGCGCTCTACAGGGCCTGATAGCGCAATGCGCATGCACGAGTACGCCCAGTGGCATGCCGTAAAGGATGTTGGTATTGGTAGTTCCTAAAGTAAAAGGCTCTGGAGACAAGCAGCGGTTTCTGTGAGTTAGGCAAATGCCGCAATAAGTAAGCAGGGACCCCACGGAACCTCACGGGAGTAAGGACAGTGGGGAGGAGTGCCTGACGACGGGAGCTCACTCCAAGGCCAGCGGAGGGCCGTTTCATCACTGGGACTACTTCAGAGGCAACGTATCGGAGAAATAGGCGTCCTCAAGAGTGATAAGTCATCACGAGCATATCAATTCACATGGAGGACGGACCTGCCATGGAATGGTCCGTCCTCCATGTGAATTGATATGCTCGTGATGACTTATCACTCTTGAGGACGCCTATTTCTCCAATACATTGCCTCTGAAGTAGTCCCAGTAACGAAACGGCCCTCCGCCGGCCTAAGAGTGAGCTCCCGTCGTCAGGCACTCCTCCCCACTGTCCTTACTCCCGTGAAGTTCCGTGGGGACCCTGCTTACTTATTGCGGCATTTGCCTAACTCACAGAAACCACTGCTTGTCTCCAGAGCCTTTTACTTTAGGAACTACCAATACCAACATCCTTTACGGCACACCACTGGGCATACCCGTGCATGCGCACTGCGCTATCAGGCCCTGTAAAGCGCTTTTCTGGAACTACGACGCCCAGCTTACCTTGCGGCCCGCCACTGAGCATGCCGATACATGCGCACAGCACATATTGACATCACTGAGCGGTTTCTGTGAACTTATTTTCTGTTCCGCTTAACACGGACTTCCTTGGGATCCTCCAACCGTCACCTACAGTTCTGAGCACCCTATTAAGGTACTTTACTTACGAATTCGAACTGTAGTGACCCAGCAGCCAAGAAGCTTTTATTGCTTTCTTGACCATTGGCTTCTATATGGAACATTATCGTGCTTACATTGATTGTATTTTGCTATGCTGCATATAATTTAATGTATGATTCTCTGAGTGGTGCACTCTACTAGTGGTCCACTTATTTGATAAATTTGTCCCACTGTGGTAAATGAAATATGTCTATTATGTACTTGAATATATGATATTTTGATATACAACTGATTACTGTAGTATTTTATCACCTGAATTGCTCTTGCATTTTGTTCAGAAGGAACCAGGAAATCTACACCATCCTCTAAAAACCCCACAGAAATTTAGTCCTAGCACTATTTATTTATTTATTTGTAGTGATTTACTGCAGCTGGTGATTACCTTGCTGTGCTAATCATTTATTTATTTATTTATTTATTTATTTATTTCTGTGTGATTTATCTGCCATTGAATGTTTCCCTGCTTTATATGCATGTAAACTGCCCTGGGTTCCTACATGGAGAGAGGGAGGTCTAGAAATAATTTATTATTATTATTATTACATAGATATTATGGCAAGTACGGTTACATCTAAATAGATAAAAGAACTTTACACCCAGGTATATCCTTAGGCTACCCCAATTGCTTATAACATCATATTGTTTGACCAGTTCTCATCTGTATGGAATATTTACGGTATATGTGTTCTGTGATCCATCCTGAGTCCCCTATTAAAATTACTTGCTTTAAAACCCTCTCAGGATGCGATTTGGCATCATTGCACTACCCCAAAGGCCTGGTCCCACAGCTTGGTCTTCATTATCCTTCTGAGGAACAGGAGGGAGAGGGCTGATCTAATATTGCCAGGAAGGGAGTTCCATAACCAGGGGGCAATCACTGAGTAGGCCCTGTCTCTCATCCCTGCCAAATGTGCCTGTGATGGTGGTGGGAGCGAGAGCAGGGCCTCCCCAGAAGATTTTAGTTTCCGCAGTGGTTCATAAAGGGAGATGTGTTCGGGCATACTGTATGCACAAACATATTAGAACATATTTGTGGTGTATTTCAAAAGAAAAAAATAGGAAGGAAATAAGCTAAAATGCATACGGTTTACAGAAAAATACATCAAAGCATGCATCAATCTATGTGGGAAATGATTCCAAAATCCTGTGTTAAAAATAAGACCACTTCTTTAACAGTGCAAAAAAAATAATACCACATGTTTTCCCTGTTGGAAATAGCAATCATCTCAAGCCTCCACTATTTATTTCTTATGTATATAATTCAGATTGCTTACTGTACTGTACATGAGTGTATTGGTTTGCAATTTTTCTTTAACTCCTTTTTGTATGAGGGGCTGCAGACCATGTGATCAGATCTGGGCTTGTTCAGAACTCAGACTTTTAGAACAGTATGCTTAGAGACTTCAGTAGGAACTATACTGTATGCTTAGAGACTTCAGGAGAAACAGATGTATGCTTTTAGAAGTCAGTAGGAACAGAATGCTGTACAGAAGACATTAGACTCCATTAGACTTTCAGACTAGACAGAGGCTCTATTAAACTCTCAGAACAGAGAGACGTTTTAGATTATGGACCGTTGATTCTAAGAATGATGCCTTGTGTTATCTCCTCAAAGAAACCACTTCAAATTCTATTTGTAACTGGATTGATACACATAGTACCTGTATGCTGAATACATGAAGTTTGTGAATAAACTAAGTATGATACTTTTAAAGAAGTCTACTTTATTTTTTGTCTCTTGAGAACATGATTTAAACCAAGAGTTTTAAAGGGAGAATAAATGTTTTTTGTGCACCTAAAAAGAACATTTCTGAAACTCTGCTCTGTGTGTGTGTGTGTGTGTGTGTGTGTTTGAGTATATGTATGGTGGTTTTTTTTTGTGCATTGACATATATTTGTCCCTAACAGTTCAAAGAGATATCTAGGTACAGCTGAGAAACCTAACAGCCATGCATGAAATCCATTTTCCCAAAAAGTTATGACATCATTTTCCAAAAAGTTATGACTTCTAACAGGGTCATGCCTTTCCAGAGATCATAAAATCTCCAAAAGGTTGTGGAGATTTCCATTTTCCAAAAGGTCATGCTTTTAGCAAAATTCCCATTCAAGAATTACAAACAAGTCTTTGACAACCTGATATGGTCTGTGGATGAGTTGGAAATGCAAGCAATATTCAGAGAAATACATTGCAAATTAAACTGAGAAAAGTGGGTGTTGAAATGCAAAACAATCATTAAAAATGCACAAAGGAACTCTCATAGTCTTTTCCAGAGGGAAGAAAAATGTTGAAATGTTCCACTCTTATTTGTGAAAATCATAGAAGCGCAGATATCCCTTGTCTTCATGACACATTTTGAGACTGTATATATGGCTTCAATCTCTGTGACAACTAGTCATCACAGAATGGACATTAGTTACCCAAGCTACCACAAGGCAGATGGTACATTTCCCAAGTTCTTCCATTTTTAAAGGCTTGTATTCTGCTCCTCCCTATTGATAACAGCAACAACAATCATCATGTCTTGAATAAAACACATTAAAACATACAATTTGACACATTTCGAGTCCAATGTGCCATCTTTAAAGGCACATTGATTCATACTTGCATTACACTCTGTCCCATTAAAAGGGCCTTTGCCTTCTGTTAAGTATCTGTGGGGTGGTTGGAGTTGCAGGCATAGAGAGAATGGACAGATAAATCTGTTTTTATTAGGCTATATCAGTGGTTCTCAACCTGTGGATCTCCAGGTGTTTTGGCCTACAACTCCCTGAAATCCCAGCCAGTTTACCAGCTGTTGGGATTTCTGGGAGTTGAAAGTCAAAACATCTGGGGACCCACAGGTTAAGAATCATTGGGCTAGATCCACCAGACCCAACACACTCTACATCTCGCCCAACACATCAGCCAAGATCCTGTGTTGAGGAGGTAAAACAATTTTTTTCATGGAATGTGACATAGATGTATTTACATGCCAAGTGCACTATACCATCACATTACCCACAACAGAGAAAACCCTTCTTAGTTTCTTGGGGTAATGGGACACACAACAGAACCTCTGTTATAAAAGTTCAACTTTTGAGCAGGATTTCTGTTTCGTTTTACAGAAATATCTGCCAAGTGTCACCTGGTCTTTAAGATTTATCTTTGCTCTTCAACTGTTGCTTATGCTCGCTGCTGCCAATTTCTTCCTTCAGTTATAGCTTGCCTTGAATATCAAGTATCTAGAAATCTAAATGCATTTGTTTGATTGACATCACCATGATTGTACCAGCTGTATTACTGTTTTCACTCTCACACTGGCCATGGCTTTAAGTAAATAACCATAGTAATAATCATCATAATAATATATTTTATTTGTTATCTCTCTTTCCTCATTGCTTGAGATGGAGTACAACACAATCAAATACAACACAGTATGTAGATGGCTGGAAGCAGAGCTCTACCAATCCCTTTTTCACAAAATCCTCTGTTCTGGTGCTGAGCATTTACAAAAATGTCACTATAGTGAGCAGTAAATTTGAAATAGAGTGTGCATTAGGAGTGGGAATTGATGCAAGTAAATGTCACCACACCTTCTCCGGTGTTTTACTGTGTGTAAGCTGATAGGAATAGCTGATTGTGTCACCCATTTCTAGGCAGTGTGTTTTTTAAGAATCATTACAAAGTATTGCCATACTGATGTACAAAATTGCGTTTTTGAACAATGCAGGTAAATCTATGCTTACATTTTCCTGTCTGGTTGGGAAATAGTTGGAGTTGTAGTCCCAAAACATAGTACAATAGAGTCTCACTTATCCAACCTTCACCCATCCAACATTGTATATTATCCAACACAGCCTGCTCGGATCTACAGCTGTTTCAATCCATTGCAATATTTTGGTGCTAAATTCGTAAATACAGTAATTACAACTTAACGTTATTTTGCATTGAACTGCTTTTTCCTGTCGATTTGTTGTAAAACATTATGTTTTGGTGCTTAATTTGTAAAATCATATCATAATTTGACATTTAATAGGCTTTTTAATCCCTCTTTATTATCCAACATTTTTGCTTATCCAACGTTCTGCCGGCCCATTTATGTTGGATAAACAATACTTACTATATTTCTATGTTCTAGTTAGAAAGAAAGTGTTGTTTGATCTTTCTCTTGCCTTAACAATTATTAAAGTACTTAAATTGCTAGGGATGATGGCCAGACATCCTTTCTATTTTTCTGATTTTTAACACCAAAGGGCTTCTGGAAAGGCCAATTGCCTTGCTTATGAGAGGTTGGATTGATAAAAGAAACACACAGAACTGACTGACTGACTTTCCTCCCTTCCTTCTCCTTTTGCATCTTCCTTTTTTTCAGGGCAATCACATAGTGCTGACCACTAATACCGTGTTTCCCCGAAAGTAAGACAGCGTCTTACTTTCTTTTGACCCCCAAAATCCCCACTACGGCTTACTTTCGGGGTATGGCTTACATTAGCCGACGGTACCCCGAAAGTAAGGCGAAAGTAAGACTTACCTCGGGCGGCATGTCTTGGCTGGCTTGGCTGGGCCCGGAATCCTCCTCCTCTTCCTCCTCTTCTTTCCAGCGGCGCCTTCCATCCTCCTCTTCCTCCCAGCAGCGCCTTCTCCCTCTCGCCGGTTCCGCCCCCTGAAGGAGGAGGCGGAGCCGCCGCCGGCGAGAGGAAGAAAGCGCCGCCGGAAGTCCCGCCCCTTGGCGGCTCAGGCGTCTTTCCCCGCCGCCCCGCCCGCCAGCGCTGCAAGCGGGAACCGGGCGGCGGCGCGGCGCGCCTGAGTCACCCTGGGGCGGGACTTCCGCCGGCGCCTTCTCCCTTTCGCGGATCCGCCCCTCCCTTCACTGAAGGGAGGGGTGGATCTGGCGAGAAGGAAGGCGCGGCGGAAATCCCGCCCGCCGCGGCGGCCAGGCGCTTTCGCCGCCGCCCGGCTCGCCCCTCTCGCCGGTTCCGGCCCCCTCCTCAGCCGCCCCTCTTCCCTTCCCGCAGCGGAGGCTGCAGGGCGACCGTCGATCTCCCTGCAGGCTCCTCTGCGGGAAGGGAAAAAGCGACTGAGAACCTGTGCGCCTGTCTTCCCCTCAGCGGAGGCTGCAGGGCGACCGATCGATCTCCCTGCAGGCTCCTCTGCGGGAAGGGAAGACAGGCGCAATGGGGAGCCCTCAGCCGCCCCTTTTCCCTTCCCGCAGAGAGGCCTGCAGGGAGATCGATCGGTCGCCCTGCAGCCTCCGTTGAGGGGAAGACAGCAATGGGGAGCCCTCAGCCGCCCCTTTTCCCTTCCCCGCAGAGGAGCCTGCAGGGAGATCGATCGGTCGCCCTGCAGCCTCCGTTGAGGGAAGACAGGCGCAATGGGGAGCCCTCAGCCGCCCCTTTTCCCTTCCCGCAGAGAGGAGCCTGCAGGGAGATCGATCGGTCGCCCTGCAGCCTCCGTTGAGGGGAAGACAGGCGCAATTGGGATCCCTCAGCCGCCCCTTTTACCTTCCTCGCTATGGAGCCTGCTGGGTGATCGATCTGTCGCCCTGCAGCCTCCGTTGCGGGGAAGAAGAAGAGGGGCTGAGAGGGAGGGGGCGGAACCGGGCGGGCGGCGGCGGCGGCGAAAGCTGGCTGCCGTGCGGGCGGGACTTCCGCCGGCGCCTTCTCCCTCTCGCGGCTGAAGCGGGTGCCGGCTGCAGCCGCTGCCTGGATGCTTTGCCAGGAAAAAGGGGTCTCTCAGAGGCACCCCTTTCCTGGCAAAGCATCCAGGCAGCAGCTGCAGCGCCGCTTCAGCGCTGCCTGGATGCTTTGCCAGGGAGGGGGTGCCTCCGAGAGACCCCTTTCCGTGGCAAAGCATCCAGGCAGCAGCTGCAGCCGGCGCCCGCTTCAGCCGCTGCCTGGGTACTTTGCCAGGGAGGGGTCTCGGGGCACCCCTCCCTGGCAAAGCATCCTGGCAGCCGCAGGCGCGGCTCGCCCCTCCTCCCTTCAGTGAAGGGAGGGGCGGGCCGCGAAAGGAGAAGGCGCCGGCGGAGTCCCGCCCCAGGGCGACTCAGGCGCTTTTCGCCGTCGCCCGGTTCCCGTTTGCAGCGCGGGCGGGCGGGGGCAGCGGCGGGGAAAGACGCCTGAGCCGCCGTGCGGGCGGGACTTCCGGCGGCGCTTTCTTCCCTCTCACCGGCGGCGGCTCCGCCCCTCCTCCCTTCAGGGGGTGGAACCGCGAGAGGGAGAAGGCACCGCTGGGAGGAAGAAGAGGAAGAGGAAGGGGATGGAAGACGCCGCCGCCGCCCGCTGCCGCCTGAGGCCCGCTGCCGCCTGAGGCCCGCTGCCGCCTGAAGCCCGCTGCCGCCCGAGGCCCGCTGCCGCCAGTGGTACTTACTTTGAGTACGGCTTATATAAGTCGACCCCTCTGACACCCCGATACGGCACAATCAGGGTGTCTTATTTTCGGGAAACACGGTAAGTAGGGAGATGATTCCCCTGCCAGTCAAACCAAAAACATGATTGCAACTGTGACCAATTAAAAATGGGATTATTATGGTAACACTGAGATTGGCTATACCCACTTCTCGTCACTGTCTAGTCTGTATCTGCTACCTTTGTTCTTTACAATATGCAAAGTGCCCTTTTGATCTTTTTTCCCAATGTGCGTTAATCAACCCCCCACACATCCAGATGATGCCATGTTGCTCTCTTGAGAGTTATTTGCAACCTCAATGCTGCTGCTTGATGCTTTGTGTTATCAAATCCTTCCTTTCCTTTTAGTTTCAAAATTGTAAAGTCAGAACATATAAAATTAGCTTATAACTTATTTTACTGGAGTAATTTAATTGCTATTATAAATAAATGCACTTAAAATGGGAGAGGACAATGTGTACTTCCTCAAATGTTGTTGTAATAAAGCCCCTAACCACCTGCAGCCAATATTTAAGGATAATGGATGTTGCAATACAAACACTGTTGAAGCTACACTTCAGTTTTATTAGGGACCTCTTCACACATCCTTCCCCTTTGGACTGTTTCACTGGCAGTCACAGCATTTTGCACACACACCCTCCTTCCCCTTTCAGATAGGGGAACAGGACAAGGCATGCTGACACCCTGTCCCCATCAGATGGGAGAAAGGGCAGCAATGTGCACTACCCCACAACAGATGGGGCAAATAGCTAAAAATGCTAGTAGCTCTGTTGGAGCTACTTGAGAAATACTTACTGAGGTGTTGTGGCCAAAGAAGCATCTTGCAGCACTTCCTCTGCATTTGGAGGGTCAATGGGAGAGAGCCTGCTGAGCATCATGTGAAGGTCCCTGGCAGGCCCTGTCCCCAAAGTGTTGCAAGGGACCAACATGTCCCAGTATGTGTGTGTGTATAATTTTCAATGTTTGATTTTTTGCTGCTTCAGTAAAAGATACTAGAGAAAGCAGCTATCACTTGGAAAGAATAGTCATGTTTCAAGATATCTTTGCCATTGCCAGACAAGTGAGCCTTCTCTAAAATGGAGCAACCTTTGCTCTTTAGAGCTTACAGATTCAATTAAATAGGAAAACATATAAATTAAGCTTTTTTAAAAAACAAACAAACCAGGATCAAGGCTGATGGTAGCTGTGTTGTCTCTTGCACCAATTCTAACCTTGATCTTTAAACCTGACTAGAGTTGGACACCTTCAAACACTGTATTATGTGCAGATGATCATAGTCCTCTTCATTCAGGGATGGAGAAACTCTAACTTACTGGTCCCTTGTGCCCCAAAACCCTTTTGTGGAGATTCCAATGTCTAGAAAGCCCCAGACTCCAAAAGAAAGCCCCAGATTCTGATTCTGAAGGACATTTACAATTACCCCTTAAATGCCCATAAATACCACCTAGAACTTCAAAGTACCTGCAACATCGTCTATATCGAAAAGAAGTAGAAATTGATCATGTTTGGCTGTTGAGCCCAGAATTGGACATAGACATCAGTCACCTCTTGGATGCATTTGACCTGATTTTTCTTTGAAACTGCTCAATTTTATTTTAAAAGCACACCAAAGAAAATTGTTTTACTATAGTCCCCCTTGAATGTATCCCATGGGAAAGTATTTGAAAAGTTAGCTTTTTTACCTCTGGCACCATCCAGAATTCCCCAGCCTTGGTCTGTAACTTACAGATAAAATAAATAATTAGGGATCAAAGATCATCTGTTTATTTGCTGCCGCAAGGATATTGGCAATTTCCCAACTGAACTCCTGAAAAACCATAGAGAACATTTTATATGTTGTAGATATTATTTTAAAAACCTTCACATCCCTCTTAGTTGTTTTCCTTCCAATGTTCAAGCATCTTAAAATGCAGCTTAAATCAAGTAGTTGGTAAAACATCTGTCCTAAGTGAAATTTTCAGACTATTGTTGATGGAGCATCTTTCCTTGTTGCAAAATGGAACTGGGAGTACACATGCCATTTTCTTTTTCTTTCACGTTACTAAGAGAGGGTGGGAAACAGAGGTGAAGTTTGTTTTCTGTGAGATTTGTTATACCTTGTGTTACACTCATTTATTTGTGTGTGATATGCGGATCTGGCTGGCTTGGCCTTCTTGAACATAACTATTATTGGACATCTTGAACAGTGATTATGTATTGATTTTCCTGAAAGTATGTACTACAATATGGTCCTCAGGAGTCACTTCCATTTAGTAAGGTGAATTTGACTAGTGATGTTTATATTGGTTTGTCTATTCAGCACCATTTTATTTTGTCTCATATTGCTTCCTAGCATTATGGAATACATTAAACGATAATATATAAAGTGTTTCATATCTCAGATATCATTCATGATAGCATGCAATGCATTCCAATGGCTCAGAGTTAATCTTAAAATACAGCCAGTATTGGCTTCTACCCATCTCAAGATTCTATCACAACTCAACCCAACAGCTTAGAAGTTCATTGCAGGAGATAGACAAACTGGCATTGCAGCCCATGATGGGCTTCCAGTTTGCTTCCTAATGGTCTCTCAATGTTTTTGTCACTGATCTTAGTGCCTTGGGAGCCTTCCACTTGTGTATCAACATGCCAGCAGTAATGTGACAACTTCCCTTGTCCCCTATCCTTCGCTTTTCTCAAGATGACTACTTTCCTTTAATTTTATCGATATCTTTGCATTTGTTTTAGTTTTTAATGCTAAAATTGCACAATTACACAACAATATTTAATAATAATGATAATAAAAGTTAAGGAAGCAGGGAGGTGGATTTAGGAAGTATGATCTTGGGACTAGAGAATGGCAAATTGATGCAATCGTGTTACTGAAGAAAAGTGTGATATCTAAGGTTCTCAAAATAGTATGCATCCACTATCTATCCTAACATGACTGTAGTGGAATAGTGGGTTGGTGTGATAAAGTTATCATGTCTTGCATATAAGAATGTTAATATATAAACACTCTGTTTTCATTTCCACAATATCTCTCACTGCAAGAAGAGAATTATGGGGACATTGCTTCAGTTGCTGCAGATAGGTAGAAAAGATTATGTGTAAGAGCCTCGGTGGTGCCGCCCTTCAAAATGTGGTGTCATGTAAAAATGATTTGTCAACCAGGGTTGCTAGGGTTGTTGAGATAATAAGTAGAAAGCACTTTGTGCACTTAGGAGAAGTTCTCATTTATGGCAATTGACCATAGATGCTAATTCCATATTCCCAAAGGCGTCTTTGGACTTGAACTTTTTAAACAGCAGCTGCCTACGCTACCTTGCAAACTGCTTCTGAAATCAAATGAATTTTCAAGAGTATTTTGCAATATGCCATGAGGATTGCTCTACAAAATCTTTTCTACATTTTTTATTTTTGTGCATTGTAACTGGTCAGAGAAGGGAAATGTAGATTTGGGACCTAATTTATTTCATATAATAGTTTGCAACCATTGCCTTTCTATGCTTTGTAATGGCTGGTTTGCCTATTTCAGACTTCTTGGTTTGCTTATCACTACACCTTTCCATCAATCTAACCTGCAGCCATGCCTTTTCCCTCTTTCTCTTCTACTAGTACAGGTGTTTGAGTATTTGCAAGTAAAACTACTTTTAATGAATAAGGTCCAATTTATTTATTTTCTCTGCTACACCTCTAAGAGGGAGGGCAGACTGAGAACTACCCCATTTATTTTAATCTAAAGCTCACCTGTTTGGCTCAATTACTTTGTAAAAATTAGGGTGCCCACTGGATTAGCATCATATGGCAATCTTAGTGCTGAGCCAAAGCCAAAAGGGACCTGCTTCAGAGGCATATGGAGCTTTTATTAGAGAGACCTCATCTCTGATTTAATTGCCATGGCTCAATGCTATGTGAACCTGAGATTGGTAGTTCTGTGAGGTATCAGTACTCTTTGACAGAGGAGGCTCACGTTCTTGTAAAACTACAGACTACAGTATTCCATAGCACTGATGCAAGGCAATTAAGGTGGATTCATTCTACAGCACCGGTTCCCAACATTTTTTTGACCAGGAACCACTTGACCAGGGACCACTTTGTCCAGGAACCACTCTCCAACATCAGTAGCAATCAGTTACAAATCGGTTTCTGGTCAACTTTAGATTTGGTTTGGTAATTTAGGGTGCTGATTCAGAAAATTGCATTGGATAGACCACATCAGCTCTAGTTTCTGATACAGAACATATGCCATGAAGGAAACAGACAATAGCACCAGGCTAATATACAAATATAAGTTTCTATAATTCAATGTTTAGTACATACGTGCACCTGGGAGGTAGACCGAATAGATAAGGCCAATCCCCAGCATACAGGAACAAGGGTATAATCCCCAGGACAACCACATCGGTCAGGTAAATCACAATTGTGAGTCCCACAGTTCAAGCCTCATGGGCTAAAGAGTTCCTGTAATGCTCCAAAGATCTAAGCTCCGAGGTGAAAGTCAATAGTAGATATGTTGATGGGAATCCAGGAGAGATAGTTCAGGTTCAGGTAAATGGAAGGTATTCAAGGGAAAAATTCCAGGATGCGGGAGACAGAAAATTGGCGTCTCCTCATGTAGATATGTATATAAAGTCGCCGACGAATAACTTTCGCAGTATATTTCGGCCGCTTGGAGTCCGTTTTGCCGCTTGGCTTTTTCAAGGCGTTAATACAGATAAAGGCGTCCCATATTTACCATTGTAAAGGTTTGACCATCCTAACCCCGCTTCAGTGATTTCCTGGCTGCAGTCTGCATCTGCAGTAATCTTTGCACCTAGAAATACAAAGTCTGTCAATGCTGTTATTATCTTACAGAACATATGCCACCCAGTAGTTGCCAATCCATCTACTTGCCCACAGAAAACCATATTTAATCATCTAGAGCTGATGTGGTAGTAGTAATTTTCCGTGGGTAGTCAGCCTCTCCCCTCCTGACATCCCCATTATCTCGGCACTATAAGAGTGTTTTGTGAGACCAGTCACTTTAGTTGCCAAGTGGTTTTGAAGCAATGGTGTAGTAATGGTGAAGCCACGGACCATATTTTTCTTCTTGTGGACCACTGGTTCTACAGCATAGATTCACCCTAAGGTTTTCCTTTTCATTGCTGAAAGCTTTGATATCCTAACACTTTTGTTTTTAAAGAAGGAATTCTAAGCAGGCAGCAACTTTGATGCACACCTTTTGTTTTTCAAATTACAAAGAATGTGTTTTTTGCCACTGTGAACTACATATGGCGAAAATACTTTTTTTTTGTTTCAGCTGTTTTGAAAATTGAGGTGCCCATTAGATGCAATGGCATATTAGTCTCAAGTAACTACAGTAGTTAGTGGTCCGCATCTGTTTTGCTTATGTGATTGCTCTGCTTAAGAGATCCATTACTCTCTATCATGCTTTTCAGAATTTATTCTCCTGGAAACTTCTGTTGTTGTTGTTCATTCATTCAGTCGCTTCCAACTCTTTGTGACCTCATGGACCAGCCCACGCCAGAGTTCCCTGTCGGCCGTCACCTCCCCCAGCTCCTTCAGAGCCAAGCCAGTCACTTCAAGGATACCCTCCATCCATCTTGCCCTTGGTCAGCCCCTCTTCCTTTTTCCATTCCATTTTCCCCAGCATCATTGTCTTCTCTAAGCTTTCCTTTCTTCTCATGATGTGGCCAAAGCACTTCATCTTTGCCTCTACTATCCTTCCCTCCAATGAGCAGTTGTGCTTTATTTCCTAAAGTTTGGACTGGTTGGATCTTCCTGTGGTCCAAAGCACTCTCAGATCTTTCCTCCAACACCACAGTTCAAAAAATATATACCTTCCTTCGCTCAGCCTTCCCTATGGTCCAGGTCTCACATCCATAGGTGACTACAGGGTATACCATTGCTTTGACTATGCATATCTTTGTTGCCAGTGTGATGTCTCTACTCTTCACTATTTTATCGAGATTGGACATTGCTCTCCTCCCAAGAATTAAGTGTCTTCTGATTTCCTGGCTGCAGTCTGCATCTGCAGTAATCTTTGCACCTAGAAATACAAAGTCTGTCAATGCCTCCATGTTTTCTCCCTCTATTTGCCAGTTATCAATCAGTTGCCATAATCTTGTTTTTTTTTATGTTTTACTGCAACCCAGCTTTTTCACTTTCTTCTTTCACCTTGATTAGAAGACTCTTCAGCTTCTCCTTGCTTTCAGCAATCGAAGTGGTATCATCTGCATATTTAAGGTTTTTAATGTTTTTTCCAGCAATTTTAACCTCAGCCTTGCATTCATCAAGCCCCACACGTCTCATTCTGTGTTCTGTATACAAGTTGAATAGGTTGGGTGAGAGTATACAACCCTGCTGTATGCCATTCCCAATTGCATGATGTGCTTCTAGAAGGGGGCATTTTCCCTTTTTATGTGGGAGGGTAGTTTAGAGATTCTGGATCCCCAAAAGGCCCTTGGGTTGTACAATGAGCCCTTTGTAAATATGTGGATGCTCAAGCCCCATTTTTATAATGGCATAGTAAAATGGTGTTCCTTACATAAAATCAAATTTTGTTTTTTGGATTTTTTTTTAAAAAAATCAAGCCATGGATAGTGGGATCCATGGATGAAGAATGCATAGATATGGAGGGCAGACTATAAACATCCTTGCAGCCATATTCTTCCACTCCTGGCCTAGTTCTGTCTGTAAATGGCTTCTATCTTATTTATTTTTTAAAAGTTGGGTCAACCAGAGTTCACCACAGCACTTAGTCTTTCTAAATTAAAAACTGAACAAATCGGGAGCCCATCTTATCTAAATGAGTTAATGCTCATATCCCTGCATCAAAATGTGCAGAATAAACTCCATCTCTAGCAACTGCCATTCAACTACTCTCATCAATGTATAGATTAACCCATGTGCATCCATTTGTCCTTGCACCATTGAAATGCCTTTGCCATTTTGCTGTCCATTTCTCTGTTTGGAGTTATCCTTCTGATGTTCTTCACCATTTTTTAAAACAGCCCTACATAAATCACTGCAATCTGCAACTCTGATCCCATCTCTTCTCTCTTCTAGGACATGTACAGTATGTATATGTATAGCAGGCTTCCCCCACCCCCAGGATTGAGACCCAAAGCAACACACACTTAAAAAGCAAAGCAATTAAAAACCTGCAAAAGGTAAATATTAAAATGGAATTAAAACAAACCAGTTAAAACAATTAAAATAAACAGTTAAAAATTGTTAAGCAAATGTAGAACCCACGGTTCATTCTTCAAAAACTTTCTGTTTTAAAAGCCTATCTGATTATTTTTTTGCAAAGATATGCTTATGTATCTCAAGAGTACACTGATTTAGTGGTATTTCCCCCCTGCTGCTGGTATTTGTCCTTTTCTGAACTATTCACATGGGTGATCTTTACATGTCAATCAGATCTAGTAGCTACATGACACTGCAGAGGAAAAACAAAGTCAATTGAGAGTGAGGGCAAAGTACCACAATAAGCAAACATTATTTATTTATTTATTTATTATTTACAGTATTTATATACTGCTTTTCTTACCCCTGGGGGGACTCAAAACGGTTTACACAGAAATAATGGCTAAATTCAATGCCTTACATACTGTAAAAAACCAAAATCACAAACCAACACCATATAACTAAGCATAAAATCAATATGACAATTAACTATAAGATAAGAAGAAATGACATTTAAAACATGAAATATAAGAATTAAAACACATAATAAAATATTAAAATCACATGATCCAAGCACATATACAAGGCATGATGACAAATTTCTGAAAAGTAACAAATAAATGTTTAGAGGCATAATGCTCAGTTCTATTATATGTATGTACAGTACATGCATTTGCCCCTTAAACACTGACCTTTCTACCATAATAGTTAATTTTACAACATCCGTTCCCATTATTGCTTCAAGCACATTATTCATATTTATATCAAATATAATTCTATAGATATTAGGACTTTCTGCTGCTAATTCTAAGTGTATCTGGAAATCAGAGAGAGATTAAGGGGCCATTTCTAGAGGTGTGGTCAGTGACCTTTTGCAAAGATGGTTCAAATAATTACTTCTGTTCTATGTTCTCTATGGATTTATATTTTGGGGGAGAGTCCATTGCAATGGTTTTATTGGGGAATATTTGTGCAAAAACCACTTTTAATGGTACGATTGTGGTATCTATCTGTCTGCTAAGTGTGAACAGGGAAAGGAAAGAGCAAGCCAGAGGAAAGCTGACTGCTTGTAGTTAATGCAGGCAGCAACAATGGACATGTCTGCGGCACAAGATTTATTTGCAGGTCAACAGCTATACATTTGCAGCACTTCTACCTTCTGTAAAAGCAAAGTCATGATTTATGGTAGGCGTCACTCCTCATGGGCCAAGCCTGTGAGGAAATGGAATCTGAGAAAAGGGCACTTTATATATTTACATTGCAGGGAAGTGGTTCCTAAAATATAAGCCACTAAAAGACATGATTAACCTTTTTCTCAAGAAATCTCTGCCCATTGATCATTTGCTCCAACCTCCCCCACCCCTCCACATCTTGTCCAGCCTTGATGAAAGATGGACACACACATACATACTGGGTGCAGCACAGAGGCTGCCTCACATAGTTCAGTGATAGCATATATGCTTTCTCTTATCATACAAAAGGTCTCAACCCCTGGTAGAGAATCATAGAGTTGGAAGAAACCACAAAAGGTCCATTCAGTTCAGCCACCCTGCCTGCAGGAACCAAAACATTCCTGACAGATGGCCATCTAGTCTCTGTTTAAAATATCCAAAGAACGACATTCCACTACACTCTGATGCAGCATATCCCACTGTTTAGCAGCTCTTATGGTCAGGAAGTTCTTTGTAATGTTTAGGTAGGATCTCTAGTCCTGCAGTTTGGGGACTGCAGGGAAATTTCTTTGGAAAGACATAGTTCTTGTTGGAGGTGGTAATATCCTCTTTTTGCCTTTCTTCCCAGTGGCTACATCCTTAATGGCTTTGCTCTAGTTGACCAGTAATTGGATTGAGCCCATATTTACAGTTTCATTGAGAGCCATTAATAAACAGATGTAACTTTTATGTAAACATGTGTCCTTTTTAATTTCTTTTTTGGATGTTGCTTTTCTTCTTGTGACATCCTACATAGCATAGTCTATAAACAGCCTTGATTGGGAAGCCCTATCACCCCGAGGAAGAGAAAGCTGCATCTTGACTTCTCTCCTTCTTACCCACACTGCCTTTGATCTTAACTTGCTATTTCATCACTTCTTCAAGCTGTAATAAGGATATTTTCATCAGATAACATGGTTGGTGGATGAGTCCTTTTGTTCTCTAAATAATATTTGTTTCAAAGCAGGACTTCATGTGCAATCAGATATTATTTATGGATTACTAAACTCGGGATATATCTACACTGTAGAACTAATGCAGTTTGATGCCAATTTATCTGCCATAGCTCAATGCTATGGAATCATGCGAGTTATATCCCCTGTTCAGATATCCCCTGTTCAGATATCAGTTAGCTGTCAATGCCTTAAATCAAGAAATAGCTTTCTAAGATCTACAGAGATACTTGTAGAAACACCTCAGCAAGTGAGAGTCCAAAATCTACAACCCAGAACCTCAATCCATGGCTGATACCGGATGAAAGACTCTCTCTTGGGCACACAGAGGACTGGGAGGCTTGGAAGGCACTGAACAGACTGCACTCTGGCACCATGAGATGCAGAGCCAACCTTAAGAAATGGGGCTACAAAGTGGAGTCCACAACATGCAAATCTGGAGGAGAACAAAGCACAGACCACCTACTACAATGCAACCTGAGTCCTGCACATGCACAATGGAGGACCTTCTCACAGTGACACCAGAGGCACTCTAAGTGGCCAGCTTCTGGTCAAAGGAAATCTAGTATAATGCCAAGTTTTTAACTTTGTGTTTTAAATACATTTTAACTGTACCCCCAATTAGCTTCTGACACAATAAATGAATGAATGAATAAATAAATAAAGTTATAGATTGATGAGGCACCAGCAAAATTTGGCAGAAAATGTTAAAACCATGTGACCTTATAGCTTTCTAGTTTCCACAGCATTGAGTCATGGCTACTACAGTAGTGTCAAACTGTATCAATTCTGCAGTGTAACTGGACCAGTTACATGGAAAACACTAACCCCCATTGAGTTTCATCTATTGAGTTTGGTTTCTATAGAGGTTCATTTGCTGGTTTGTGTTTTGATAAGAAACTTCTCAACATTCACAAATGTTTTCACATTTTAGATGTTGGTAGATATCTAAAATGTGAGGCTGCCTCACATAGTTCAGTGATAGCATATATGCTTTCTCTTATCATACAGAGAAAGCATATATGTATATATATGTTTTCTCTGTATGATATATATATATAATCAGAATGTGTGTGTGTGTGTGTGTGTATATATATATATATATATATATATATATATATATATATAATCAGAATGCAATAGAAATTGAACTTAATGGATACCCCCATCTCCACTCTGTAAATCCTTCACCTTTTTCTTTGGATGGATATGAAGAGGTGGGTAGTCCCGTAAGCCAATGTGTTCAATAATGTCATTAATCAACATGCAAGGCCAGCTTTGTCCACTATCCACAATTTAAAAGCAGGCTAAGAGTGTCCTTATAGTAAAGCTGGCACCCGTTCTGTAAAGCTTGTCATTAGAGAGCTTCTCTTTCAATTACCATGAGTTAAGATGCATTAAGAGCAATTTTCTTCCTGTTAGCTATTGGGGGTTTATTAAGCTCGATTGCTTTGTGCTTTAACTGAAGACTTTCACCAGTGTGCCTGTAATTCAATTTATACTAGCAAAGCATTTAAGCTTTGTTAAAATATTTCCACATTTCATACACACACATTTGAGGATCTGAATGTAGGGAGAAACTCCTTATTTCCCATCGAATGGGATGTACTATGGCTTGAGCGGTCTGGCTTTATGTATAAAATGTACAATAGCAGAAAATTTGGGTTTGGGCACAGAAAAACAGTTATTTGCACATAATATATTTCCAGATAGATAGATAGTAGGCATGGTTCCGAACCCAAAAATTGCGATTCTAAAATCAAATGGGGGATTTTTTTATTAGTAAAAGAAAGACTTACAAAAAATTTCCAAAATTTCTAAAATGTAACAATTACTAACGAAATTCGTTAGTAGTTCGTATGCCAGAGCATGTGCATTCCAGATGGTTTTGGCCTACAACTCCCAGAAATCCTAACAGCTGGTAAATTGGCTGGGATTTCTGGGAGTTGTAAACAAAACTTTAATAAATCACACTTATTTCTAGATGGTACTCTCCAAATAGGAAGGAGGGAGGGAAGGAGGGAGGGAGGGGGGTATTCTATTCTTGGAAGCAGCAAAAAAAGGAGGAGGCCCCCCTCGCTCCTCGCTGCCTCTCTCTCACCCCAATCCTGAGGGAGCAAGGGCCCAAGTTTGCCCAGGCTGAGAGGAAAAGGAAGAGGCCTGAGGCTGTGAGGAATGGTGGGAGTTGAAGTCCAAAACATCTACCTGGAGGGCTGAAGTTGGCCCGTGCAATGGGGCAAGGCAGAGCAATGGGGAAGAGAAGGAGGGGGGGAGAAGCCAGCAGGAAAGAGGAGGGGTCAGAGAAGCATGGGGGAGAGAGGAGGAGAAGTGCACATGTGTGTGTGTGAGAAGTTGGCCCCTGCGAGACAGAGCAACAAGGAAGAGAAGGGGGGGAGAAGCGTGGAGGACTACACTTTCCAGAATGCATTGCCTAGCAGCAGCGTCACTTCCAGTTCCCCATAGAAATGCGGGAAAAAGAAGAAGCTGAATGAAGGCGGGAAGGAAATGAGGGGGAGAAGACAGGGAGAAGTGAGTAAGTAGTACAATAATTAAGAATTTATTACGATCATAATGCAAATTGTTGGCCTCAAGGACCGTAAAAGAAAGTCTACTTCCTGGTTAGCTGCCGTGATGCGTATAAACTAGAAAGTCCCATTACATACAAATCACTTACGATTTCTTTTGATTTTCATAACTTTTTTCTCATGCCTAATAGATAGATACATCAATATTTTGCAGAAAACAAGTTTTGAACTGCAAATACTCTTTGAAAACTGATTTGAGTGCATTTCTCAAAGCATTCATGCCCCTAACAAATGACTTAAGTATCCTGGCATAGCTTTTCCCTCCACAATCCCTATATTGGATTTTGGCCCTTGTCATATTTCCAGGGACCCTGTCATTGAAATATGCCTAATAATACAAAGATACATGACATTTGCAGAGATGTTTTGATTGTGGAGTCCTACTAAGTTTGCCAGATGAAATATATCACAAAGTTCCTGTCCCCTTAATGGTGGTGTTGAAGAGAGAATTTCATCATATGATGCCCTGTTCCCTATTTCACCTCACAACTCTGATGCCTGGAATTGCAGGGGGTTAAATTAGATTCCTTTTGTTTTGCCTCCCAGCACCGTGATTGATTTTTTTTAGTTTGCAGCAAAAAAATACATAACTGGCATTTTAAAAACTCTGTTTTTAAATGTAAAAGTCCTTTTTGTTAGTCTTTAATCCTGTACAAGCATACCTAGCAGGAAGGCTCATGGATCTGAGTTATTACTTTCTTGAGAGTAGACATGCATGGCCTTTAGGATGGCCATGTGCCTATTTTATCAAATAATGTCCTTTGTTTTAAGGCAGCCTTTGTCTGAAGAGCTAAGTCCAGTGTAAGAAAAAAAATTATACAGGATACCATGGGTCAACTTGCCTATCAATACTTTGGGTACATCTACAGTGTATAATCAATGCATTTTTACATCACTTTAATTGCTATGGTTCTATGTTATGGAATCACCGGAGTTGTAATTTTATGAGATCTTTTGCCTTTTCTAACGAAGAGTGCTGATGCTTCACAAAACTATAAACCATAGGATTCCACAACATGAAGCCACGACAGTTAAAGTTGTGTCAAAATATAGGTATTCTACAGTGTAGATCATGGGTCCTCAACCCGTTTCTGCAGAGGACTGGTTCACAGGTCTGTCAGACAGTTGAGGAGTTAGACTACAATTTGAAAAAAATGAAGAAATTTGTATACACACTGCACAAATCTTTTTGTAGTCCAAAAAAAAACCAAAACAATCTCATGAATGAACAGTGCAGAATTTAAAATGAAGACAATTTTAACCAACATAAACTTACCAATAGTACAATGGGAAGTGTGGGCTTGATTTTAGCTAATGAGAGTCTAGTTAATTAGGATTGTTTTTGTTGTGAGTTTTCAAGTCATTTCAGACTTAGGGTGACTGTAAGCCTAAAGTTTAGTTCAGAGGCTAGGTAAATGACATTGGAGGGGCAACATTTGGCCAGCGGTTTTTAATTTTAGGGCTTCTGGTGTTGATGCACCATTAATCAAGATGCTGACTAATATGATCTTGTGATCCAGCCGTGGGGGGCTCTTCCAAGTAGCAAGATTCCCCAGCTGTTTAGATCTTCAAATTTTGCTCTCATCATCTTGAACTGTGACTGGAAGCATGTTGGCAACCAGTGCAATTGCTTTGAAACAGGTGCCATTATATTTATAGAAAATGTGTCTGTCAGCAATCTAGCTGTTGCATATTGCACTAGCTGCAACTTCCATGTCATTTTCAAGGGACGCTCCATAGAAAGTACATTACAGTTGTCTAATCAGAACATATGCTACTACAGAAAGCTGGACTCTTTCCAGTTATGGTCAAAGCTAGCAGACCAGCTGACTCTGGCATGGACACTTGAGGCCACAAAAGTCCTCTTTGGACAGTCTGAGAACTCCCCCCCCCCCCCCACACACACTTTTTGTACTGAAAATCACTTGCTTTTTTAAAGATTCATTTTGGAAGCAGTGGGAAAAATGTGAAAAACCAGATTCAACAAGCTAGCACCATAACCAGTAATTTTTACAAATGGGACAGATTTCTCTCACAATTAAAATGTACTTCAAAGCTTATGCCCCTGAATAGCAGCTCCCATTAATTTTATTCTAGATAATGATACAATTATATGTAATCACTGCCAGAATACAGTTAAGTGACACGTTGGTTGCTTTGTTCATAGTTCAGGAAGGGTTTTCAACTGTTTAGCTGTTGGAAGGCTTCCATTCTGCATCTGCTGAATTGAATCCCTGATATTCTGTATGATATTAATCACAACTAGTATGGCCCTGGGGCTCTAGCAGTTGTTCTGCCAAACTACTGGCCTATTCAGTTGGGTGTTGAGCCCAGTGTTTGCAGTCAGCCACCTATTAATAACAGTTGGCATCCAACACAGTCATTATCATCATTGTTTATATGCCATATTTCCCCCCAAATCTCCTTGAAAGAACTCAATGCAGCTTACGAATTAAAACAAGTTCTGGTATGACCTCCGTATTCACGGATTTGCTAGCCACTTACCCATGATCCAAAAAATATTTCCCCTGGAAGTGTTTCTAGACCTCTTTAGGTCCTCAAGTGTGATTCTATGGTATGCTTCTGGCCCAAGTATAACAAGTAAACACTAGCGCAAACTGGGATCCCAGTTTGCGCTTGTGTTTACTTGTTATAGTTAGGAACTACAATACTTTCTTTTTGATCTGGCCCAAGTATAGTCAAAATATATGGTTCACTATTATTCACGATTTCATTTATCTATGAAGGGTCTTACTACATTTTCCCATTGGATTCAGGGTTCATACTGTACTTGTTTGGTTTAATTTGCAACATGGCTACATTCTAGCTTAGTGTTAGAGCACATGTGTTGCCTTTAGGTGGAAGTGGGGCCAATCCATATTTTTTTCAGTTGAAGACCTCACATCATGTCAGATAGAATCATAGAATAATAGAGTTGGAAGACACCACATGGGTCATTTAGTCCATGCAGAGGGTTGGTCTAGATGTCTTTGTTGTCTGAAATCCTAGAGAGTTGATGTCTGTCAGGGTATTCAGTATTGGATAAATGTGTGCAAATCCCAGTAGGAATTCCGCCGCAAGTAGCAGATTTTTTGAGGAAAATCCATCTGCCTGTTTGATATTCAGCCAGATCTATTTACTCTACTCTTCTTTAAATATAGGCAGTTGCTCACACACTCCCAGTACTGAGGGATTTACTATCATTTCACAGTGACTTGGGTTTTGTGCTTTTCTTGCAGTATAAACAACACAAAATATCCATGGAAAAGGGTTAAATGTTACAAGAATGAAGATGGATCTTCCCTTTCAGTGTGTTTACATTACTTTTCCCCCATCATAACATTGTAAACAATATTGCTCTAAAAGTAAGGGAAAGGGAATCCCCTAAGTGTTGCCTGTCCCATCTGCAGTTTTTCGCGCATTGCACAATTGCGGACGCCATTAACGAAGCCATTCTATCAGATTTGAAGTGCCAGTGCCCCCTACATTCGAAGCAAGTTTTGAACTTTTTTAATGAATCAATCAGGCTTAATAGTTATGTCGAAGACTTTTCATTGATATTTTCATCTTGCTGAAAAGTGACATATTGGGAACACATGTTCACTTGGGCAGTCCTTTCCCAATCTAGGTTTTTTCATGTTAGTTTTCATCCTATCTCAAAGATATACATTTCCCTATTTAATGCATGAATTGACTTGGTATTAGCATGCTGCATAGCCGCTGATCAAAAGACTGAACTAGTTAATAGCTTCCAACTGTAAACAAATTGATGCTTTATAGATGTTGTTCTTTGTTGACTTCAACTTATGGTGACCCTATGGATGAGAGGCCTTCAAGGTCCCTGGCCATGAACTGCTCTGCACAGTCTTGCAAACCCAGTGCCATTACTTCCTTGGTCAAATCAATCCACTTTACCAAACATTGTCTTCTTTTCTAATGAGTTATGTCTTTTCATGATATGTCCAAAATATAATTGCCACAGTTAGTCATCTTTGCTTTCACCAAGAGTTCAGGCTTGATTTACTGTAGGACCAATTTCTTCACCTTTTTAGCAGGCCATGCATAATGGTTATAGCTCTATCTTGAATAGGAGAGGGAACCTCTGAATTATCTCTATTGCCACCACACCCCATGTAACTAACTTTGTGGAAATTGCTGTGGGACTGAACTTGCACTTTTCACCTTCTGATTCTTCAGACTTCTCTCCCATGAGAGATGAGCATTCCGTATTCATATTCATGTACACACCAAGCAAAGGAACATGAAGAGAACTTAGAAAAGAGGAGAACTTCCAAGGAATTTTTTATTCTATGTAAGCAAGTTTTCATTAGCAAAAAGATACCTTGAACATGAAAGTGCCTTCCTTCAGGCAAAACAAAAGCAGCCTAAGTTATATTCCACTGAGGTTAGAAGAAACATAATCCCTGAAGTGACTAGCTAAACATTTCTATTCCACTCAATATCAGATGGTGTTCATGGGAAACTCAGAGTGTGAACCTATTTGTCCAACCTACAACCAAGTTTCCCTAGAGATAATGGATCAAGTCATAACTTTCCATCAGTTCCAGAGTTTCTCAACCAGTCTTTCTTGTGTCTCATAGCACTGTACTTTATAACATCTCACTTGCAAGCACCTCAAAGTTCCCATACTTCCCCTCAAATTGGTCATCTTCATGGGACAATTGTCTCTTGTGAACTCTATTGCTCCTAAGTCATACTCAACCCCAATAATTATAACAACCATAACATTAACCTTTTGTTTGCCTGAAAGGAAGACTATACTCTTCAGCCGTCCAGGTATGGGAGAGTTCATTATCACACTATGTTATCTTTAGAAGTTTCTTCCAGCACCACATTTGAAATGTGTTGATTTTTTTCCTGTCACCTGTCTTCATTGTCATCGTTTCAGACCTCTATGTAGAAAAACTGAGAATATTGTGGCACAAATTACTCTTACCTACTAAGATAATTGGAAGAGCTTATTTCATTCTTTCACAGCTGCCCTTCAAGTTTTAGTTTTACTCTGGTTTCTTGATTCACATCTTTATTTTGCATGTGTGTTGGAAAATGTGTCTTTTGGGGAAGTTTGGTTAGAAAAAGAAGAGAGGAGCCACATTAACAGACTGAGAGTGAAATCAATGGACAGTTTTAGGTCTTTGACTCTGAAGGAACATAAAACATTAACAGAGACAATGGTGTGTGTTTGTGTGTGTACGTATGTTGCCATTTGATTTATGTCATTATATCTATAAGTGGAATAGAGCTAATCTCTCATGTCAAGTTTTAAAAGACCTTCCTTCAGGGTTGCATAGTAAAAGTCAGAGTTATGAGCAATAGGAAACATGTTATACTTAGCATTAAAAGAGTGTGTGTGCAAAAGGATCTTGAGCCAAACTGAGTAAAAAAAGTTGCAGCATAAGCTTTTGTAGATTTACGACCTCATCACATGAGGTGCTTCTTGACAGCATGCTCTGGTTCACCAATACTTTGACACAGAGCCTGTCAGCTCTCACGCCATGACATACAGCAACTTCCGGCGACAGTCTGTCATAAAAGTATTGTCATACCACTGCATGCCATTGCAGTAGCAACACGGCAGGCTTCTTGTGTTGAATAGAAGTCGGGGGGGGGGGGGGAGCCAGGCAGCTGACGCTTCCCCCTGTGTGATGAGGACTTGAGTTAGTGGGACAATGTGGGGCATGGGGCAACAAGTTCTCCAAGGTAGCATTCTCAGAAATTCTACCGGTTCCACGCGCAGGGACAGCCAGACAAGCAGAGCTCCGGAGCTTCAATGCGTGGATGAGGCAGTGGTGTCGAGAGGAAGGCTTTAGATTTGTTAGGAACTGGGGGACTTTTTCGGGAAAGCCAAACCTTTACAAAAGGGACGGGTTACACCTGAACGAAAATGGAACCAGACTGCTGGCAATTAATATTAAAAAGGCTTCAGAGCAGCTTTTAAACTGATTCCTAGGGGAAAGTCGACAGGAGCTGGGCAGCTTCCGGTTCGAGAGGGTGAAACGCCAAGTATGGAGGATGAAATTTACGCACAAATGGCCGAGTCAACAGAAAAGATAGAAAGTAGTCAAGAGGTAGGACATGGTAGGCCTTCTACAAATTCTCATAAACAGCCAAAGTTGAAAGGGCATCAGAGCAATAAATATAAATGTCTGTACGCAAACGCTAGAAGCCTTCGAACAAAAATGGGAGAGTTGGAATGTTTGGCAAAAGAAAAAAATATTGATATTATTGGCATAACAGAAACCTGGTGGACAGAGGAAAACAATTGGGACACAAAAATTCCAGGTTATAAACTGTACAGGAAAGACAGGAGAGGGAAAACGGTGGCGGTGTGGCCTTGTACATAAATGAAGAGCTAGAATCTCATGAATTAGAACTTCAAGAAAATTCAAACTCACCTACAGAAACATTGTGGGTAAAAATCCCAGGACAAAAACTAATCTAGCATTAGGGATCTGCTATCGCCCTCCCAACCAAACTCCAGAGGCAGACTGCTATCTGGAAAATGAAATTAAACAGGCCTCAAAAGCAATAAATTAGTCATAATGGGGGACTTCAACTATCCCCGAATAGATTGGCTAAATTCTTGTTCTACGCATGAAAGAGAGATAAGGTTCCTCGACATGCTAGCTGATTATTCCCTTGAGCAGATGGTCATGGAACCAACCAGGGGAAAGGGGATCCTGGACTTGGTGCTAACTAATGAACAAGATCTCGTTCAAGATGTCCTTGTAACTGAGCCCATAGGTACCAGTGACCACAACACAATAACCTTCAACTTAAGTTTGGATAGCAAACTGTCAGTGAAAACTAACACAGAGACCTTAAATTTTCAAAAAGGGATTTCACCAAAATGAGAAAAATAGTAAAGAACAAACTAAAAGGAACAGTAACAAAAATCAAATCCCTCCAAAATGCTTGGAAACTGTTTAAAAATACTTTAAAACAAGCCGAACTAAAATGCATTCCTAAAATAAGAAAGAGGCCGGAAAGTCCAAGAGGACATCGGCATGGCTTACAAATGAAGTAAAAGATGTGATTGGAAAGAAGAAAAACTCATTTAAGAAATGGAAGGCTCTTCCTACTGAGGAGAACAGAAAGGAACACAAGCTCTGGCAAACTAAATGCAACGCAACCGTCAGGAAAGCCAAGAGAGATTTTGAGGCACATATAGCTAAGAACATTAAAAAAATAACAAAAACTTCTTTAAGTACATCAGAAGCAGAAACCCAACTAGAAAAGCAGTTGGGCCACTTGACGAAAAATGGTAAGAAAGGGACAATAAGTGAAGACAAGGAGATTGCCGAGCGGCTAAACGACTTCTTTGCCTCCGTTTTCACACAGGAGGACAGACAACATATGCCTGCAGCTGAGTCAGTTTTTTCAGGGAGCGAATTAAATGAATTAAACCAGATAGAGATAAACAAGGAAGATGTTCTCACATGCCTTACTAAACTAAATGTCAACAAATCACCAGGGCCAGACGGCATCCACCCCAGAGTTCTTAAGGAACTCAAGTGTGAAATTGCGGAAATTCTAGCCAAAATATATAACCTTTCTCTAAGATCAGGCACTGTACCCGAGGACTGGAGGGAGGCAAATGTAACTCCGATCTTCAAGAAAGGATCCAGGGGTGATCCAGGAAATTATAGGCCAGTTAGTCTAACCTCAGTTCCAGGCAAAGTGATGGAAACCATTATTAAAGAAAAAAATTACTAAGCACATAGAAGAACAGGCATTGCTGAAGGAAAATCAACATGGTTTCTGCAAAGGCAAATCATGTCTTACTAACTTGTTAGAATTCTTTGAGGGTGTAAATAAACACATAGATAAAGGGACCCAGTCGATATTGTTTACCTTGACTTTCAAAAGGCTTTTGACAAAGTCCTCACCAAAGGCTCCTATATAAGCTCTTCAGCCATGGAATCAGAGGACAGGTCTTTTCCTGGATTGGAACCTGGCTAAACTGTAGGAAACAAAGGGTGGTAATAAATGGACATTTCTCTGGGTGGAAAGAGGTGAGAAGTGGCGTACCCCAAGGTTCAGTTTTGGGTCCGTTACTTTTTAATTTATTCATTAATGACCTGGATGTAGGAGTAAATTCTGAGGTAGCAAAGTTTGCAGACGACACTAAATTGTTCAGGGTAGTTAAAAATGAAACTGATTGTAAAGAGCTCCAGAAAGATCTCTTGAAATTGAGTGAATGGGCAACAAAGTGGCAAATGCATTTTAACCTAAACAAGTGTAAAGTCATGCACATCGGGGCAAAGAACCCCAACTACACCTACCAATTGATGGGGTCAAAGCTTTCCGAGACAAACCAGGAAAGGGATCTTGGGGTTTTGGTGGACAGCTCAATGAAGATGTCAACCCAGTGCGCAGCAGCAGTAAAAAAGCAAATTCTATGCTTGGCATGATCAGGAAGGGAATCGAAAATAGGTCGTCAAATGTTGTAGTGCCTCTCTACAAATCTATGGTGAGGCCACATCTGGAGTACTGTGTACAATTCTGGTCACCGCACCTCAAGAAGGATATAACAGAACTGGAAAAGGTACAGAAAAAGGCAACAAGAATGATCCACGGGATGGAGCAGCTCCCTTACGAAATCAGGTTGCAACGCCTTGGTCTTTTCAGCCTTGAAAGACGGCGTTTAAGAGGTGACTTGATCGAAGTGTATAAAATCATGCATGGGATAGAAAGGGTGAATAGAGAAAAAATATTTTCTTTGTCACACAACACTAGGACTAGGGGGCAAAGCTCCAAGGTAGGAAAGTTAGGACTAATAAAGGAAATATTTCTTCACCCAGAGGGTCATTGGGTTATGGAACTCACTTCCAGAGGAGTTTGTGACAGCGGTCAGCCTGGACAGCTTCAAGGCAGGATTAGACAGATTCATGGATACCAAGAGAATCAGTAGCTACTGAAATGGACATCCAAGTGCCACCTCTGTGTTAATGGAGGCAGGCAGGATTTCCCCGGGTACTGGTTGTGGGGGGTCGGGAGCAGGTGAGGGTTTTGCCCTCCTTTCTGCTAGAGATCCCTGTGTACAACTAGTGGGCCACTGTGTGACACAGAATGCTGGACTAGATGGGCTGAGGCCCGATTCAGCATGGCTCTTCTTATGTTCTTATGTTCTTATGTTCTTATGTCCCCAAATGGCCACTGCCGGATTCGCCATTATGCATGGCAATTCTGGTAGCCCATCTGATGATGTTGCTAGTCTACTTCTATGTAGACTATGGAAGCATCTATGGAAGCTTTTTCTATCATCTCTTTCTCAGTTACTCAAATATAACATAACATAAATTTATTACTTATGAGTCACCCTCCACGGAAAGTGCTCCGGGCGACTTACAGGTAACACATAAACAATACAGCAATGACAAACAGTGACAGACAACACAGTCCTAACAGGGCATCGTCTAGCCGTCAAAAGGCGGAAGACTAGGCAGCCTGATCCGAATCATCGGTGGCTTACCACCAGCAGATTCCGCGTCCGACCTTCTGCCCTGTGGCAGTCCAGGAGGGCTGTCCTGGTTTGCCACAGCAGTGTCTTTGTTGTCCTTACTAGATCCCTTTGCAAATGAATATTTCTGACTAACAAGGCTTTGTGTTTGAATTCTGCCCCCTTAAAAGACCACATGGCATTAAAAAAACTTAGGCCAAATGTGTGTATACAACGTACTCTGGGGGTAAAAGGAAAATAGAAAAGCAAAGATAAAGTGTGAGAGAGCCAATCAATTTTTTGTTCTAATACAAGTTTCTAATACAGGAATTGAGCCGCCTGCTTTATTTTTACATGTTCAGTGATTTTTTTACTCTTAATTTTTGCTAGAGCAAAGCTGTGGATGGAATCCCCCTTCCCTTTGTATTTGAAATTGTAGTGATAAACTATAGAATCTTGGTGGAGGAAGGGGCCACAAAGACCATATAATAACCCCAATGGAAGAATAGACAACTGTAGCACTCTTGAAAGATGTCTATCCAATGTCTATCTAAAGACTCCAAAGAACACTCAATTGCCTTACAAGACTATTCCATGGACAAAGAACTCTTTCCCTCATTTTTTAGGTAGAAATTTTCTTGTAATTTCTTGTAATTGTTTTTCTGAAATAGCAGAAAACAAGCTTGCTCTTTTTTGTACCTGATGTTAAATCAGACATGCAAAGATAGCTATCGTGTTACCTCTCTATCTTTTTTTCCTCTAAGCTAAACATTTCAAAATCCATAAGTCATTCCATGGAAAGCTTCCAAATATAATGTGGTTAAATGCAGTTTAATTTCATTATATGAGTCTATACAGACCATCTAATGCAGTTTCAAACTGCAGTATATGGCAAAGTACATGGGGCCTGTATTACCTATTTTGGGATATGTTCTATTTCCTTCTTTAATTAGTCATATATGTGTCATCTACCTCTCCAGAAGGCAGTATGACACATATTTCCAAGCATATAATTCTAGTCACAGCAGCTAGAAGAGCATCCTCCTTTGAAATATCTTGGTTTAGAACAGTTTAATAACCAGTAAACACGTGTGATTATTGGAGTTGTACCAATGGATCGTAAGACATGAGATATGAGATATTTGACTCAGTTTTTATGCTTTCATGGGGTTATGAAAAACAGACCACTCTTGTTCCTCAACTGGGAAGAATAGTGTCACTTTAATTGCTGTAAGATTGTAAATAAAATGTGAATTATCATAACTAGTGATTGAGGATAGTACTAATGGTTATTACTAAACTTGTAACAATAAATCCAGTTACAGTATTCTGTTCTGCTTGCAAACAAATGGAAAAGGAATTGAAATCCGCCTATCATTGATGGAGGATAATAGGCACTAATGAGCAATTAATAGCATATTAGATGACCTTTATTTTACATCATGTTGCTATATAGTGTTCCTTATTTCTGATATTTAGGTAATAATCTTGGAAGCCAGATGGTGTCAATAGTAGATATGCAGATGGTTGGTTTGTGTAGCCAATTCAGCAAATATGGTTGGGGCAGGTACATCAAATGATGAATTGTACTTGTACTGTGTCTTACTGCTTGCTTTCATTCATCACCACATGCCAGAAACCCTGCTCAAAGACCCAAATTTCACCAGATTTCTTCTCAAATTAAGTTCTGCTTAAGAGGAAGTGACACTTATCATATATACTCATATATGCCAACTTCATGCATACGCCAAACTTGAGGACAGCTTTTGGGACCAAAGTATGGATTTTGTTATGATCTATGGATAAGTCAAGGGTTGTTCCTTGGAGAGAGGAAAGTGCTAATACTGCCTCGAGGGGCCAGCTGTCTCTGACAACTGCCACTGCTTTTCCAAGACAAGCACTCAAAAGGGCCAAAAGTGGGGCAATGGAGAAGAGAGAAGAGATTGGTGCATCTTCTAGGTTCTCCTGGGATGGACTAAACAATTGTGTTTTGCTGCCCTACTTAGAGAAGAGGGTGGTTCTTTTTGGATAAGAGTTTAGGTGCAGCACTCACATTAAACTGTGAACAAGTGAATCCAGGGTTTGTTTGTTTTTTTACTAGAATTTTAGGTTTATACATGAATAAGTGTGAACTTCTTTGTACCAAATGGCTTGGAATCACATGTTTATTTCATAATATAGCCTGGAACATTTTTATTGACATTGGGATCCCTGTAGAAATAGTTGCCTTCTACAAGGTTTGTGGTAAATAGAGATCCAATAGGTCCTAAAGATTTAGTTTCTAGTCTCCTATCTGGCATGCTGTTTTGAGATACTTTTCAAAAAAAATTGGGATTCTAAAATGTTGTTGCTTAACTTAGTGGTAGAGGAATTAGTATTTCTCTCCCAGAGGCCATGAATAGTAATTATTAGGCATGAGAAAAAAGTTATGAAAATTAAAAGATTCGTAAGAAATTCATAAGAAATGCTACTTTTGAGTATTTCCGCATCTGGAACGCCAACCAGGAAGTGGACTTTCTTTAAGAACATAAGAACATAAGAACATAAGAAGAGCCATGCTGAATCGGACCTCAGCCCATCTAGTCCAGCATTCTGTATCACACAGTGGCCCACCACGGGGATCTCGAGCAGAAGGGAGGGCAAAACCCTGACCTGCTCCCGACCCTCCACAACCAGTACCCAGGGAAATCCTGCCTACCTCAACCAACTCCGAGGTGGCACTTGAATGTCCTTTTCAGTAACTACCGATACACTTGGTATCCATGAATCTGTCTAATCCTGCCTTGAAGTTGTTCAGGCTGACAGCTGTCACAACCTCTTCTGGAAGTGAGTTCCATAACCCAATGACCCTCTGGGTGAAGAAATATTTCCCTTTATTAGTCCTAATTTTCCTACCTTGGAGCTTCAGGGAGTGCCCTCTAGTCCTAGTGTTTTGTGACAAAGAAAATAATTTTTCTTTATTCACCTTTTCTATCCCATGCATGATTTTATACACTTCGATCAAGTCACCTCTTAAACGCCGTCTTTCAAGGCTGAAAAGACCAAGGCGTTGCAACCTGGTTTCATAAGGGAGCCGCTCCATCCCTTGGATCATTCTTGTTGCCCTTTTCTGTACCTTTTCCAGTTCCGTTATATCCTTCTTAAGGTGCGGAGACCAGAATTGTACACAGTACTCCAAATGTGGCCTTACCATCGATTTGTAGAGAGGTAATACAACATTTGCTGACCTATTTTCGATTCCCTTTCTGATCATGCCTAGCATAGAATTTGCTTTTTCACTGCTGCAGCGCACTGGGTAGACATCTTCATTGAGCTGTCCACCAAGACCCCAAGATCCCTTTCCTGGTTTGTCTCAGAAAGCTTTGATCCCATCAGTTGATAAGTGTATTTGGGGTTCTTTGCCCCGATGTGCATGACTTTACACTTGTTTAGGTTAAAATGCATTTGCCACTTTGTTGCCCATTCACTCAATTTCGAGAGATCTTTCTGGAGCTCTTTACAATCAGATTCATTTTTAACTACCCTGAACAATTTAGTGTCATCTGCAAACTTTGCTACCTCAGAATTCACTCCTACATCCAGATCATTAATGAATAAATTAAAAAGTAACGGACCCAAAACTGAACCTTGGGGTACGCCACTTCTCACCTCTTTCCACCCAGAGAAATGTCCGTTTATTACCACCCTTTGTTTCCTACAGTTTAGCCAGGTTCCAATCCAGGACAAGACCTGTCCTCTGATTCCATGGCTGAAGAGCTTATTTAGGAGCCTTTGGTGAGGGACTTTGTCAAAAGCCTTTTGAAAGTCAAGGTAAACAATATCAATTGTTTTTTATAGAACTTCGGGGGCCAGGATTTTCTTAAGTATCGTTATTAGGTCGTAAGGGGGGGCACCCTCCTTCTCTCTCACCACCCTCCCGCCTCCCTTGCCAATAAGTATTATGGCAAGGCAAGCCCTAAACTCGCTCCTTCTTTCGGCTGGAAGCCTGGAAAAATGTAAACAGAGAGGTTTACTCAGAAGTAAATCTGCAAAGGAAGTAAACAGAGAGGTTTACTCATGAGTAAATCCAGAAAGGAGGGCACTTTGGATGAAGTGCCCTCCTTTGTGGATTTACTTCTGAGTAAACCTCTCTGTTTACATTTTTCCAGGCTTCCCTGCCCCTCCTGCCTGCCAGGATCTAAAGCATCAAAGAGTATTGGGGTAGTATACCTACATTCCATGCACATGCAATAATACAGCAGTAATAACAATGCGTATAAGAAGAGGTAAAATTCAAACCGAAGTATTCTGACTGTGGTCCCTCCTCAAGCGGTGCAAACTGCAAACAGGAGGCAGCCTCTCCCGGGAAAAGCCAAAAGCCCGGCCACAGCGTTTGCTTGCTGCAGAATCCCGGGCTCATAGAGAAGAGCCCATTTGCACCGCTTGAGGAGGGACCAGTCAGAATACTTCAGTTTGAATTTTACCTCTTCTTATAGCCATTGTTATTACTGCTGTATTATTGCATGTGCATGGAATGTAGGTATATGACCAGTTGGATTACTTATAATATTTAGGTACTTACTCTATAAGTTAGCATTCATTCTATTATACATTAGGTTGGTTTCTCACAGGATCTAAAGCGTGCCAAGCCTTGATGCGCTTTAGATCCTGGCAGGGGAGGAGGAGTGGACGGGCCCTCCCTGCCCCTTCTGCCTGCCAGGATCGAAAGCCTTGAAGAGGCTTCATGACGGGCCAACTTCAGCCCTCCAGGTCTTTTGGACTTCAACTCCCACCATTCCTCACAGCCTCAGGCCTCTTCCTTTTCCTCTCAGCCTGGGCAAACTTGGGCCCTTGCTCCCTCAGGATCGGGGTGAGAGAGAGGCAGCGAGGAGTGAGGGGGGGCTCCTCCTCCTTTTTTTTGCTGCTTCCAAGAATAGAATACCCCCTCCCTCCCTCCTTCCCTCCCTCCTTCCTATTTGGAGAGTCCCATCTAGAATTCAGTGTGATTTATTCAAGTTTTGGCCTACAACTCCCAGAAACCCCAGCCAATTTACCAGCTGTTAGGATTTCTGGGAGTTGTAGGCCAAAACCATCTGGAATGTGCATGCACTGGCATACGAACTACTAACGAATTTCGTTAGTAATTACGTTACATTTTAGAAATTTTTGGAAATTTTTTTGTAAGCCTTTCTATTACTAATAACCCCCCCCCCCCCATTAGATTTTCAATTTCCTATATTTGGGTTCTAAACCATGCCTAGTAATTATGTTAACTGAGTGAGTAAGAGGAAAACCAGTAGAGATTTGCTACACTTGAGATACCATATGGGAATAATGATGACAGATCATGAGACAATGAAATGCATACCTTCTATGCTTCCTCATGCCACAGCGACATCTGCTGGAAGGTTAGCTTGTAACAGAAACCATTTATGTTTTGGGTTTGAGAAATTTTCAGTGCCTCAATCTCTGCAGTGCTAGACATTTGGAAATGGAAAGAGATTTATTTTTTGTTTTCCCATTTTATTTTTAAGCTCAATTTAATATAAATTCAGGGGGTGCTTGGGTTTTTAACTTTGAATTTGTTTCAATGATTTTTAACGGATTAAAAAATATTGTTTGTATTTAATCTTGTTTCAATGTTTGCATATTTGTATATTTTAAATTGTTATGCTGATGTTGTTATGTTAAGCTGCTTTGAGTCTCCTTTGGGGAAAATAAAGTGAGGTATAAATATTATTATTGTTTAATACACAACAAGAGTAGTACACAGCAAACAAGATCACTAGGCTGGCTTTTGTATTTGTTCACACATTGGACACTTCCCTAGTGTCTAGGACTGTGTGATATATCAGCAAATAATACCTGCAGATCCAATTAAGGTGGCCTTTTGCAGCTGTCAGATGGTAATTTTGTCAGCCCCAATTGTTTTTACGTGTAGGCCATTAAGCACTGCGCCCAGTGCTTGTCCCAGAGTCTCTGCAGTTCTATCTTTAAATCCGCATATCATGTAAGCTTTTCCAGTTGCTTCTCATCGATTCTGTTGCTACCTGGTAATGCAACATCACATTGCACTTTCTTTGCTCTCAAATCATCATCATCATCATCATCACTATTTGGGAGTGAAGAAAGTGGAAAGGCAATTTTGTCTAGTTTTCTGATTTACTTGAAAAAAATATTTATTTGTTTACCACATTTATATCCTGCCCTTCTCACCCCAAAAAGGACTCAAAGTGGCCTTACAATATGCAACAATTCAGTGCCACACAAATACATACAGATAAGATAAACAAATAGATTAAAGTCCAAAAAGTTAAAAACATCAAACAAGAAAACAATGTGTTTGGGTTGGCAATACTATTTTACTATATGTGTGTACAGAAAGTAACTCAAATGCTAGGCCTAGCCTGCTAAAAGTAAACTACCAGTACTACACCTTGTAAATGTGTATAGTAATACCTATAACATCATCCCATGTAAAACATACAGGTATATAAAGCAATAGGATACACAGAGAGAGATATAAAAATGCAAGCACAATGCACTATCAGTAGCAGCTCTTCCCTAGAACCATGTTAAATAAACAAATCCACAGTTCCTCCCAAAGTGGGTTCTATGTGTAGCTCTTCATAAATGCAGAACTCAACTAAATAGTGAGATGCTGTGCAGTATCAACGTGATGGGCGTGATGATCTTACCCCGAACGCTCAAAGTCAGTGGGAGAAGGAGCCGTTTACTGCTTAATGACTTTGAGCATTCGGGGTAAGATCATCACTTTCTGTACACACATATAGTACAGCCTTTGAGTTATATCCTTATTTGAGGTAGCTTCCCATTGATAGTTTGAATACTATTTTACTTCCTACAGTCCAAGCATGCATATATATATTGTTCTCTCTGTTTGCAACTATGGTTATCTTCAGATGGCAAATATAGAAATTTGTTCATGCAGATGTTTGCTTTCTATGACGCACAGCACACAGAGACATTTAAAAAGAAAATTCAAATGCTAGGTAAATGTTATAATTAATCTCCCCTATTTTTCACTGAACTCTTCATCACATAATCCAAGTTTCAGTGGACAAAAGTATTCCATGTTAGGACCAAAAGTGTTTGACTGATCTGATTTAACCAAGGCTTAACAGCAGGCTGAATGCTTGGAAACTGCTGCTTTATATCATTTTTGTATTCATTTAACATGGTCAGAGAGCCAGCACTCTCAGGAGTAAAAACTCTCATAAAATATCATTCAGAGCACCTGCAATATCTCTGGAAAGCAAACCTGTCTTTGCCTTAAATACAAAATGTTATTCAGTTTAGTTGATGAAGCACTGGCTCAAGCTTAGTCAGCTTGCCTCTTATTTCCTGAGTGAGAAGTTCTTATTCTTCCTTCAGCTGTTACCACTCTACCTACCAATCATGCTTAACAAACATTATTATGCTAGGTTTTTGTGGTGCTGTAGTTATGTGTATCTACTAGGTTTTAGCCCAGGATTATTTTGGTAGCCCAAAATTTGATGGAGTGTGAAGCTGATATTGGAAGTAACCAATTCATTGATTCATTTCATTATTAATCATCTTAGATTTCCCTTTAATCGGTTTGTTTCACTAGTTTTCCTGATTAATGCTGAAGTTTATCTAATAATTTGGCTATTAGAATGTGTTATGGCAAAGTGACTCTCCCTTTGCCAGATTCAGGAAGGCAGTAAGATAGGAAGTCCTCAGCACAAAATGCATTAGGGCTGAAGGCAATATATCACGTGTTTCCGATATTAGATGAGCCTCTCTGACTGTATTATCTTGACTTTATTTGGAAAAAGGGAACAAGACAAAGAAACTTCTGAAGATTGAAGAACAAGGCCCAAGGCTAAAGAATAAGAGGAATTGGGAAACATCTGAAGAGCTGAAATTTGGAAGCAGCTACAAAAGAAGGCTGCACTGAGCTCCAGTTTTAGGGAAAGGATTGGAGTATACATAAAGAGATTTATCCTGGCATACCCTATGCAAACTATACATTCTATCACTGATGTATCTGATTTTTTAAATTGTGAATTTGGAGACAGAGAAGATGACAGTTGAGTAGGAAAATGTTCTTAAAGGAATATTTCTGATTAATATTTCTACAAACTTGATTAACTGGCTGATCTTTTTGTCCAGACATATATTCCGGGATTAACAATAGATCTATGTCCTACAGCTGAAAGAAACACATAATTCCTTACTGACTATTAATATAATTCCTAATTAAGCTTTAATAAACACAATGTTTAAAGGATAAAATAAACAATACACATGTTGGTATGGTGAAATGAGAAAGGAGAGGAATGTAGACCACAAAATGATGGGAAGTCCCATGCCCCAGAACAGCCATTCCTAACTGGACAGTTTGCAGATATGTTTGACTCATCATTTCCAGACAATAGTCAATTAAAGGCTTTTGCATCTGGTGAAAAAATTCCAGGTGGGAGCAAGACAACTGTAAATTGATAAAATGAGCACTAATAATAAAACGTACCCCTAAGGGTTCCATTGAGGAAACCTCAATGGCACTCTCTTCACACCCCATGGTCTCTTTTGAAAACTAATGCTCAACATAATGAGTTAATTTGTGATAATCCAAGCAGTTAAACGATTTCAATTATTAGTGTTAACAGCAATGAATTAAACTCTCAGTTTTCTAATGTTTAGTATTATCAAATTAATTTTCAAATCTAACATTCCCAAGTCTGGAGAGAAGGCAAGACAGGACTTAGAGT
Organism: Anolis apletophallus; assembly: GCA_030556195.1. NCBI lineage: Eukaryota > Metazoa > Chordata > Lepidosauria > Squamata > Anolidae > Anolis > Anolis apletophallus. Next base: position 19,607,405 of record JARBWK010000006.1, read on the forward strand.
GGTTATTTACATTGGACTCGAAGGCAGAGAGAGGTTAGCAGGCTGCTTGTTACTTTCTGGCTTTTGAGAAGCACTGAATTATTTATTATCATATATTTTTAGTATTTCTAGCTCTCCACTTTTTTTCACTGAGAAGGAACCCAAGTTAACTCAGTGGTGGGAGGAGGAGAAAGAGAAATAAAAAATCAAGGACAAGAACTGGGGATCTGAGAACTCCTATAAGAATCAGAAGATGTACCATGGGTGAAATCTGTCCAAATTTCCCATCAAGACATGATCATGTGCTTTTCTGTTCGTTCTACTTTTCATATTTTTAAAACAAATAAACCAACTCTGTATTGGTAAAGAAAAGACGAGCTTATCTTCTTTATTTCTTTTTTTAAAAAGATACTTACACCATATGAGGTTTTATATAAATAAAAAGATGATGTGTTGTAGTTTACTTTTTCATGCTCCATCTGAAAAATGAAAAAGCCATATCAGAATAAAAGGGGCTATAATTACCACTGGTGGGTGTGCCTGACCTGTTTTTCAACACCATATTTAATAACTGTAATTTGTGTTCAGTACGATTAATGGTACCTGTGCCAGGATTTCTAGGTCTATCAGACTCAGAACCCCTAGCCACAAGCCAGACAAGCAAAAATACTGGTTTTTGGAGGAAGCAGCTAAAGAACAAAAGAGTTAGGTACAGGAAACTATGGCAGCCCAAAAGCCAGGCTATAGCAGGGATGGGCAACAACTTGGGGGGCAGCAAGGACTAGATATTAGTCATGGGCCCAGTATTGGTCTAATTTGTTTCTTTTGTGTTTTCATTTCGTACTGTTCATTTGGATGTTACAAAATGGTACACCCCTTTCCGGAATGGAAAAAAAACCCCAGTGAAATGAAAAGGAAAGTAGGAACAGAAACCATTTGGTCGCTTGCTTTTGGACCACTGAGCCCTTCCTGTCGGGCCAAAAAGCAGAGGAGAAGAATGACACCCTCACCCGCTGCCTTGCCTCACCCACCAGTACTCTCCAGACTGAGGGAAAGCTTCACATGTAGTATCATGCCTGGATTACCCATAAGGCCAACCTAAGCCATGGCCTAGGGGCGCAAGCTGAGGGGGGGTGCAGATCATGGACCAAAAAACCCCTAGTCCGTGCCCCTCTTTCCTCCTTTCTCATGCCCCTCCTTGCTCCTTCTCCCGGCAAAGTCTCTGCTCCGTCCCCTCCGTCTCTCGCTCTCTGGGATGCGGTGGGGCCCTCGCATTGATCCATTGATTTGCCCATGGGTCTCCGGCTGGCCTGACCTCCTGGCTCCCGAGGATACCATCACCATGGTGACTCCCCCGGCTCCCCTGGCGGCAGACTGTAAATTTCTGCAGCCAGAGCCGAGCAGCAGAGTCCGGGAGAGGGCGGTGGGAGGGAAGGGAGAAGGAGGAGTAGGAGGCAATTAGGAGGAAAGAAAGAAAGTAAAGAAGGAAGAGAGGGAGGGAGGGGAGAAAAAGGGCGTTGCTTGGGTGGACCTATCCCAGGTTCTCAGCACGAGACCACACCAACCCAGGCTTGCTCCTGCACTCTCGGACCAAACCGGGGTGGCCTGCTTGGCCAAAGGGAGCCGCGGGAGGGAGGGAAGGCCAGGGTCTGACTCTCCTGTCTTCGGGAGCAGCTGAACAAAAGCCGCACAAACCCCATCCTGAATCTTCCCTCGATCTGTGGGAGCACACGCCAAGCGGACATCTCTCTCCCTCTCACTCTCTCTCTCTCGCTTGCTCTCTCTCTCACTCACTCTCTCATTCGCTCTCTCTCTCTCTCTCTCTCATGTGCACCTTTGGAGCGAGTTTGCACCTGCTGCGCTCTCCCCAAGCCTCCCGAGGAGACCTTCAGAGCACAGCGGAGCTTTCCAGCCGGTGGGAATGGGGATCTTGGAGGTGGTGGGATGGTGCCTACTCGCTTTTCTCTTCTGCTCCGGAGGCACCATGGCGAAAGCCAGCCAAATGTGGGTCTGAGTGGTGTGGGGGGGGGGCAGTAGAGGCTTAAAGGGGGCGTAATTCCAAAGTGTGGCCTAGGGCGCAGAAAGGTGTTAATCCGGGCCTGTGCAGTATCCTAAGCCCTGTCTTTAACCTCACTTCTCTTTTGCAGATGGAGAGTTAAACTTCTCAAAATTAGTGGAATTTTAAGCCCTGTCTTTACACTCATGTCTCTTCTGCATATGGAGAGTCAAACTTCTCAGAATTAATGGAATCTTGAGCCCTGTTTTTGCATGCACTTCTGCAGATGGAGACTTAAACTTCTCCGAAGAGTAGGAATAGAAGGCTGTATGTGGCTTGTAGGTTGCACTGTTCCTATCCTTGGTCTATGTTGTGAAAGGAGAACAATATGGACACAATTTTACAGGAGCATATCAATGGGAAAAACATTGCCAAGATTGAAGTGAAAGCCACAGATGGAAGATTTTTTAAGGATTTTTTTTGTGTAGGCATGGAATCATTAGGTTTTCCTGGGAGGATTTCTTCAGAGGCAGTTCACCATTGTGTTGTTCTGAAGCTGAGAGAATGTGACTAGCCCTCTACGGCTGAACAAAGATTGGAACCTTTAATTCTCAGGGTTCTAGTTTGGTGCTTCAATCATAGCACCATATTCTCCATTAAAAGATAATAGAGAAATTGTAGCTCACGAAAGAGTGGAGATTAAATGAAAAACATCAGTTTTATACCTTGCAAAGTACACCTAGGCTCAAAAAGCCACAAAGCTGTGAGCCTTGTGGGACATCTCTGAGAAATAAAATATGTTCAGACTTTTTGATATAGATTTTAAAATGCTAACAGTCAGAATGTGTACATCCAGGCATGTTTTGGGCTATGAAGAAAGCATAGCAGAAATGCATAGATTGGGGAAAATACATTGCAAGTGGGTAGAAAGCGGGGGTTAAAACCAGTTTTATGGCCCTTGAAGAAGAAGAAAGTCTAGGAGGGATTTAGAGAAACAAAACAAAATGAAGATGAAGAGCTTTCCCCATCTTTCGGAGAACTGGACCTTACACTTTGCCATTGAAACCATATTTCAGCTTCAGTGATAACCAAATGTTGAAAATGCTGAGAGTGTAAAGAAATACTCATGCATCTTTTATAAGAAGCCTGCAGGTGCAGTGATTCTGAATTCCTCTGCTACAAAAAGATTTCATTCTCTACCTATGGATCTGTATACTAATATGAATCTATTTTCTGGTAGAAAACAGTTTTTAAGAGCACTACACAATGTGTTTTCTTTCATTATTTTTTATTACTCAAGGGCACTTCAGTAAAGAAGCCAAACAATACTACTCTCTGATTATCCTTTTTCTGAATTTCCAAAATCTGGAATACTCCAGAAAGCATCGTCAATAGTGAGGTACAATTGTCCTACAACATCTGGATAGCTCCATAATGCTCACCTTGATCCAAATACAAGCAGTCCCCAAGTTAGAAGAAAGAAAGGTTCTGTAGGTTTGTTCTTAAGTTGAAGTTGTGTGTAAGGCGGAACAGGTAGGTTTTAAAAATGTAATTTCAGCCAAATATGTGTGTGTGTGCGCACACACGTGCACGCTTTAGCTTTGGATAGCATAGGAAAGGATTAACACCCCAGTTTGTTTTGCTGTCTGTGCCCCTGTGCAGAAGGTTTCACCCCACTTTCTGTCCCTGCGATAATTGGATTTTGAAAAAAATGGCATGTTGTGGAAATAAGGATTTGTGAAGCTACAATGGAGACACTTTCCCCTGTGATAACTCTTTTAGGGGTGAATTTCCTTTCCGAGGGGTAGATTTCTGTCAATTTATGTTGTCTCATCTCCCTTCTTAACTAGAAGTCATATGTAAGTTGGATGTAAGTCCCTTCTGTCTCTGTGCAGAAGCACTTCTGCAGCACCACAAAAGAAAACAGATAGTTTCATTGGAAACTTGGGACAGAAGATGTGCTTATAGGCTCTCTGGTGTCTATGTTGCAGGAAGATGCACAGTGTCCTTCTTTTACACCACAGTGATGACTTGTTTTCTACAAACCATCACTGGTATGGAGGCAGAGTTGATAGTTCCTTCACTGTATATGTGTGTGAGATAAATTCTGAGCTTGCAACTTTAGTACAAAAGGTCTAACTTGTTTGGATTTTAGTTAGACCACCTCAAAGGACTTTGAAAATAGTGGAGTTTTATTTTACAAATGCTTTAGATCTATGTGTCCAGTTCTTTCCAATAAAATCCTTGGAAAACATAGGAGAGAGTGTGTTCCTGCGGCTGGCAACATAGTCCCCAATGGTGCAATTTGCCAATATGGCAGTTTTCTGATGCTTTGGGCTAAAATGGTAAAAATATATCTTGGGTTTGGGATGACGGGATCTGTAATCCAACCCAAATGGAAAATCCAGATTGGGATAATTGTTATTATCTCAAAGCATGGGATCTGACAACCTGCCACGTGTCTTTTGTCTTTCCTATCCAATGAGTCCTACCATCTCTCACATCTAACATCATGGATTATTTGTCTGGGTTATAGAGAGTTTCCTAATATTTTTAAGACTAGGTCCACTATTACTTCAACTAAAATAGATTTATAGAAGAGAGAAGGACTTGGTGACTCAATACTAGTGTTTTTTTCTGATTGATCACTATTCTACTTTAATTGGATCTAGTTATTGAATTTAACCTGATGTTTTTATTCTACTTGAAGGGATTGGTAGATTCTGGATAAATGTATTTTGGTTGCTTGAGAATTCCTAATAAAATAGGCTTAACTAACACTATAACCCTTACTATACCATTCCATAAATTATGTGTGAAATTGATAGTAATATTGAAATACAGTAATGAAAAGAACATTGAGACAAATAATGACAAATGTAATGCAACATGTTTTTGCTGTTTTGTGGTATTATAAAAACACATTTTTCTTATTGTTTTCTAATTTTTCCAGGTTGCTTGGGAATTCTATTGCTTGAGTTCTGGTTATCTGAGAGTCTCTTTTAGTGTAATTTCAATTGCTTGATTCATGTTCTAGTCTCTGGAGCAGCAGAAAACAAGCTTGCTGCACATGTCATCGTATCACTTCTTAGTCTTCTCATTTCCAAGTTGAACATAGCCAGGTCAACAAGTCATTCCTCATAAGCTGTAGCTTACAGACCTTTTGCCACCTTGGATACCTTCTTAGACTGACAGTAACCTTCTTGAACTACGGTCTTCAGAACTGAGTGTAGTATGTATTTTAGACTGTTGATGAAAGGCATGAAATGCACTCCCTTTCAGAGCCAACCTACTGTCCATGCTATGTGAGTGAAACCTCTTCCATCTATCCCTAAAACTACCTCCACTCAGGCCTGGATGTCAGGAGGTCTTGCCCATAAAAGTAGTAGAGTTTGTAGTATCTTTGTTCTTTCAGTATCCAGTTCTCCTCCTGTATACTTTCTCCTCCGATGTACTTTCTGCTACTTGCTTTTAAAGATCTTCTCAGTTTTTAAATCCCAGCCATAAATTCTCCATCACTGCAGCTGTTTGCCTTGACTCACTAAATAAAACCTGACATTTCAGGATTGAATCTATGCAGCATTGCTCCCTGGGTAGTCATTTTGTGGTTGCCGAAGTGGGTTACAACTACCGTTATTAGAGGAAGGTTACTTAGTGACCTATATTTATGATTTAAGTATTTAGTTACATCAAATCTACCATAGTGAGGTACTTTTTTTAAAACCCAGATCATAAAGGTCATAGATCACATGAAGAACTGCAAAGGGAAGAAGTTGTCAAATTTCCCAAATACAACTAGCATAAGTACCGAGTCTGCTAACTACTTCTCCTGGTGCTTTCTGACTGTGATATTGCATTCATCTTTTTATCTTTGAGCCTAAATGTTTGACTGAATTTCTCCATTAACTTCAGTTCCCTTGCAGTTGCAGCTCAATCAGTTCAGTGATGGAATGTGCCAAAGTATTGCCTGCTCAGCTGGAAAATCTTTGAAAGATAAGCCAATATCCTTTAGAGATTTTGATAAGTCCTATACCCTCCCCACAGGTCCATATAAATATGAGGTGGGTACCATGGATACATTTATAAATTTCATTCTCAAGGATATAAACTCAGGGATACATTTTCTGCAGTCTTTCTTTCATTGAATGCTCAGTTTGTAAATAAACCAGAAACAAAATCCTGGGCAATTTAATATTCCACATATGGAATGTTTTGTGGTTTTTAAAAAAACATATGTTATCCCTGTGATCCAAGAACAGCTTGCAGTTCTACCCTGGAGGTGGAAGGCATAACCTAGAGGGGTGGTGAACTTGCTTGCACCACATACGACCACTAATATGAATGCATGCACATTGCCTGCTAGGGATCCATATTAACAGGAGGCTAGCCATGGCACATGTCTTTCCATGGTAGAGAGAATTATCCACTACCTCGATCATGCAAAAAACCATATCTTCTTGATATTTACCTTTTTTTCTCTATTGCCCCAACATAGGAAGCAAACAAGTAAACAAATAATAACAATGAAATGCAAAGGTATAGAAGAAGTAACACTTGCCTTGATAGCAATACATGTGAAAGAGACCTAGGAGTCTTCATAGTGGAAAAGCTGTGCATGACTCAGCATTATGATGCAACTGTTAAAAACCCAATATGATTCTAGACTGCATCAATATAAGTCTAGTGCCTAGATTGAGGGAAGTCATGGTCCCACTCTGTTCAACTTTGATCAGACCTTTCCTGGAATACTTTATACAGTTCTGGGCACCAAGGAGGATACTGGCCAGCTAAAAAATGTCCTGAGAAGGACAATCAAAATAATCAAAGGTTTGAAAAACATACCTAATGGAGTGGCTGCCTAAGGAACTGGATATGTTTAGCTTGAAGAAAAGAAGGCTGGACTGGGACATGATAGTCATGTTTGAATATTTGAAAAATTTCTCAAAGTGAAGATGAATTAAGCTTGTTTTCTGCTACTCTAGAAACTAGGGATTGGAGAAATGGATTCTACAGTAAATGGAGAAATCCACCTAAACATTAGGAAGAACTTTCTGACAAAAAGTTCCTTCAGCAATGGAATTATTTGTAAGCCTTGGGCTTGGCCCTCTGTAAATTGTCCTGAATCCCTTTGGGAAGATGGAGGTAGGGTATAAAAATTAAGTTGTTGTTGTTGTTATTATTATTATTATTATGCTGCCTGAAAATGTGGTGGTGTCATCTCTGAAGATTTTTAAACAGAGGCTGGATGGCCATCTGCTGGGAGTGCTTTGTGTATCCCTACATAGCAGGAGGTTGGACTGGATGACATTGTTGTCTCTTCCAATTCAATGATTCTATGCCTATGTCCCTATCCAGGTGCACAATAGTGATGAATCCCTTAGGACCACTGAAATACCCAAGGAGGTCATGGAAGAGGTCTTTTATTGTTCTGTCCAGCAGAGCTATTGTAACCTTACTTCATTTTATTGTTGCCTTGATGCCTATCTAAGAGAAGAAATACTGGACTTTGTTGAATTTCTGTCTCTCACATAACTATAAGTGCCCAAAGAGTCTTTGACTGCAAATATATTTGTGGAGCAACCATTGATTATGCAAGATAACTTTCAGTTCTTTCAATGCTGTTGTATGTAATGGCATTAATGTGCATACAGTAAAGGCCTAGTCCAAAGGGAAAACAACAATGGTAGAGGAAGGAAATGGAGGCATGAACAAAGGACAGAACATGCAATATTTCAGTTACACCAACTTAAATTGAGTTAACGTGCTCTGCACACACCAGTGGGAGCCTGTGGCTGTCATGTCTCTGGACTAGTGAATCACCTGCAGGGCTTAATCTATGTTTAAATGGAACTTTCAATGGTTCTGAACGTATTACATAGGTCCAGAACTTTGAGTAGCCCTTGACAGCCAGTCAACAACTGGGGTGATTCATTGCTCGAGTGACATGGGAGGAACCAGCTGTCATTGCCATATATTCATCAAACTCTTTGTAAGCATAAGGTTTCTTGTGTGCCTAAGAAATGTCAATGAAAGAAGGAAAGTGTGTTCACAAATGCACTTACAAGACTATTCGTACACACTGCCCCAGGGGAGATTCTGAACAAGGGCTTTGAAATGTTACTTTTCATGAACTACAGCTCCCCAAATCCCCCAGCCATCAATAACCAGCATGGATTTGGAGAGGGTTGTAGTACAAAAAAAGTAACATTCCTAAAGTCTATTTTTGATTACAATAAGAAACATCTGTTTGGGATATTTAGTGATGCTGCCATTAAACAAGTTCTACTTCTTGTTTAAAAAAATCCCTGCAGGCAAGAATGTCTTTCTGAGAGCTCAACATCCCTTTATCATAAGAGGAAATAAAGAAATGTTGTTAGATTAAAGAAGCTTCATAGTTGAGCTGTTACATAATTTCTTTGTTCTAATGTATCAAAGCAATTGCGTGAAAGAGTTGAGATGGATAAATCTGCTTATTTCCAGTACATGTCAGTTTCACACGTATTCACTTATTAATCTGTTCTATCCAGCTTCCACATCACTGTGAAAGCAGGGAATTTTACATTAGTTTTCATATAGAATTTCTCCCGAGATATGCATAGTTGTATGGAATCTAAAATGTTTTTGTTTTGCACCCCCGTGTTCCTCTTTAATTTATACCTGACTTTTCTTACAGCACAGATTATTCATTTTAATTCATTAATTAATATTGTGCACATTTACCAACACTCTCATTTTCTTTAAATACATGCATGTTGCACACCATTTTCCATAAGATGCATTGCATGAAGTTGTGAACCTTGCACATGTGAACCAATTCAGAAAAGTCTACAGGATAACTGAGTTCTGATCTGAACATTAGTAAAGAAAGCATGAATTAAATCAGTTTGCCTAAAATATGCAGGCAATTCTCTATCATCCCAAGTAAGGTATTTATAAATGCCTTCTCCAGGCTCACCTCACTTTGTGGCTTTGATTAAACCAATGATGTAGCCTTAACTGCCTGATAGAGAATTACATGCCTACAGCAATAAAGTACTGCTCTACTTTACGAAGTTGTTGTAAGGATTACTCAAAATACCAGGGCCATGGTAGTGCAGTGGGCTAAACTGCTAGCTGCAAGAAATCTGCTGACCAGAGGGTTAGCTGTTCAAAGCTGCGAGTCCGGGTGAGCTCCCAGCTGTCCGCCCTGCCTACCTAGCAGTTCAAAAGCATGTAATGTGAGTAGATCATAGGTACCGCCTCAGTGGGGAGGTAAAAAGATCACCACATGCAGACATGAGGACAACACAATCAGAAAAGTATATAGACAACAGGCTCCTTGGCATGGAAAAATGTAACAAGAGTGTAATGTATTACGTTCCGCAGTTGATGATGGTCATCGGTGGAAGAACTAGCAGTTGGTGATGGAAGGGTTAATGTAAGTCTTTGTTCTAAAGGGTTGAGTAATCTCTAAGTAACTGTTCAAGGGTGAAAGCAGTTAAAGGTGGAGGTATGCAAGAGATAGGTTGCAGCTGGGATATAATGAGCTAACCTTTGGACTGATCTTCGGGAGAAAAGTATTTGTCGTATTTTGGTGGTAGATGTTGCTGGTTTCCCCCCAGGTCTTTGGATTTTTGATATCCTGACCTGTCTCCTGTACTCTTGGAACCCTGGAACCTTGAATCTCTGGACTGGCTTTGGACAACGGTATAGACTCTTGATCCCTAGACTTTGCTCATTGAACTCTCAGCATTTGACCACTGGACTGGACCCTTTGACTATGGTGTAGCATTTGCTATGAGTTGCGTGTGGATGGGTGACCCTCCTCCTGCCAGTCGCCCAAAGAAGACACAACACCGAGTTGGGAAGAAAATGGCCACAACTTTTTATTGGTTACAGGAACACGGGTTTACAGTACACATACCTTGCAGACATTCACTGCAGCTCAACATATGACATATAAACATGTGACATTTATCACAATACAGAACAGTACATATATTTGACTTTTTTAGACAGAGGCAAACTTTCTGGCCACCAGGGGGAGCTGACACATTCCTCCTCACTCTCAGCGTTTCCTTCCAGCGTAGCTTTGTTGTTTCTTCCGCATTCCTCAGCGATTCTTTATGGCATCATAAATAAGTCTAAATTTGCCTCCCCACTTTAATGTGGTACCTTTATCTCCTACTTGACAGATGTAACTGTCTTTCAGGCTGCAAAGATCGGCAGCAGGCTACACTTAAGGTCGAGAACCCATCTCGACCCGGGCAGGCCTCAAACTCATGACCTACTGGTTAGAGAGATCTTATGCAGCTGACACTTAGCCAGCTGTGCCACATTCTGGAGTTGGCTGCCACGCATGGGATCTGGTTCAGTATTGGTCAGCCCGTTGCTAACCAATACCAAAACACACCAGGGATGCCATTGGCATAATACTAGGCTAACTTCCTGGCACCCCTAAGCACCATAAATTCTCCCCCTTCCACTAAGGGGGGGGGGGGGAAGCCAGATCCAGGGCCCATGCCACATGCCACATGCCACCTGGAGTTGTGACGAACTAAGCAAAACAACCTAAATCACCCCAACAAATACATGAACATGATGCAGGGCAGATGGGAGGCCAAGCTGTTCAGGCCCAGTGCCTGAGAGGGACCCAGGACAGCCTAATAAGGCTGCCTGGGACAAAAGGAACCTGCACTCAGTCAATCCAGGCACGGGGGGTGGCCAGCCCACTGATTGGCTGGCCAGTTGGGTGGCGGGAAACTTCCTTTCATGCAGGGGGCTTCTGGAAGAAGAAGCTCCCTGCACCCAACATGGCCAGCAGCAGGCATGTAGCCAGGGGGGGGGGCTAAGGGGGCTTCAGCCCCCCCCCCCCCCCAAATTCTCAGGTTGGTCCACGAAAAGGCCTTACTGGTACATTATTTAAACTGTTATGTTTATTCATATCATGATCTGATCACCATGCTCATTATATCCCACATTAATGGGGTTATTGGGATAACAATACAAAAGATTTGCTAGGGTAGACCCTCTTCCACCCAGTCTCAGCCCCCCCCGAACCAAACTCAGCCCCCTCCGAAACAAAATCCTGGCTACGGCCCTGGCCGGCAGGAAAGCACCCCACGCTGCAAGGTTCCTTGCCCAGTAAGTCGGGCAGGGCATTTTTTGTTTATTTTGTGGCTAAATACTATCTTTATGTTTTATGTTTTGTGCTATCAAAGCAGCCAGAAAGTAAGCAGTTTGGAAGTGATCATGGACTCATCGCTGAGCCTGGAACCCCAGGTCTCGGTGGTGGCCGGGAGAGCTTTTGCACAGTTAAAGCTTGTGAACCAGCTGCTCCTGTACCTTGGGAAGTCTGACTTGGCCACGGTAGTCCATGCTCTGGTTACATCTCGAATAGACTACTGTAACACTCTCTACGTGGGTTTGCCTCTGAAGATTGCTCGGAAGCTGCAATTAGTCCAAGGCTCGACAGCCAAATTACTAACAGGAGAGGGGTACAGGAAGCATACAACTCCCTTGTTGTGCCAGCTCCACTGGCTGCCAATTAGTTTCCGAGCACAATTCAAAGTGCTGGTTTTAACCTACAAAACTCTATACGGTTCTGGCCCTGTTTACATGTCTGAACGGATTCTTCCCTATGAACCATCAAGGACATTAAGGTCCTCCAGAGAGGCCCTGCTCTCGGTCCCACCTTCTTTGCAAGCGTGTCTGGTGGGGACCAGGGACAGGGCCTTCTCTGTGGTGGCCCCTCGGCTGTGGAACTCTCTCCCAAGTGATGTTAGATCTGCCCCCTCCCTGCTGTCCTTCAGGAGGCGAGTGAAGACTTGGATGTGGAACAAAGCTTTCCCAGAATAGGCTGTGATTGATTATAGTATGAATTGAGTGACCACGTTTTCAGATTGAGTTGAATTTGATTTAAATGGCAATGTATTTGTATGTATGTATTTTGGTATTTACGTTTTTAATAATTTTGCTGTAACAGGTTTTAATTTGTATAGAATTGCATTTTTGCTGTAAGCCAGTCTGAGTCCCTCTATAGAAGTGAGAAGGTCGGGGTAAATTTTTAAAAAATAAAATAATAAATAAGTGCTGTTTTAATTAAACTGTTTTATACATACTGGGTATTTGTTTGGTTCATCTCTACCAGAATAAGGCAGAGCCTTGGCATCGTGGCAAAGAGCACCTCCCCATGGCAAGAGTTGAGCATCACCTCCAGACGCTGAAGATGGAAGTGGAAGGCCTGTGTCTGTGTATTATATGTCATTGTTTACTGTGTATAAAGGCATTGAATACACACACACACACACACACACACACACACACACTGTAATCTGCTCTGAGTCCTTCTGGAGATATAAAGCAGAATATAAATAAAATGCATTATTGTTGTTATTATTATTATTAGGATCACAGGCCTGGAAAAGTTACATAAAATGAACACAGCAAACTACTCCGGAACTTGCGAATTAAGACTGATAGAGTTTTGGAGCACAATACTTCTGACTGCATGATCATGGGGAAAAACAAAGTTGATGTTGCAATCCCAGGTGACAGCAGTATCTCTGAGAATAATAATCATAATCATAATAATCTTTATTTATATTCCACCTTATCTCCCCAGAAGGACTCAGGGCAGATTCCAAAAATAAAAGGCAAACATTCAATGCATTAACACAACAACAATACACCCATAATAACAAAAACTGACAACCCAACATATAAAAGCAAATGATGCCTTAGCAATTAAAATTAAATAAAAATGCAACCTATTATATCAGACATAAGAATCAGACCCTCAATCTCCTTTTTCAAAGTTCCATTTGTGAGCCACATCCATGTTTTTTTCCTTGTCAATTTTGCTTTCAATTTTCCCAGAAAAAATTATTATTATTATTATTTGATACACAACAAGATTACTACACAGCAAACAAGATCACTATGCTGGCTTTTGTATTTAATCACACGTCGTACATTTCCCATTTCTTTGTGTTACTGTATGTTGGCATTGAATTTTTGCCATTAATATGTTGTAAACTGCCTTGAGGCATTATATAAATACAGTAAATAACTAAATACTACTAATAATAATAATAAACTTTATTTTTACCCCACCTTTCTCCCCATGGGGACTCAAGATAGCTAGTAATCAAATTTTTAGTCAAGTTTAAAAAACACGATACATAAGTTAAGAAACAATTAAATAGTACAGTGTGGTTAAAAGTAGTGCTTTGAGTATTCATGGCAGAGGGGTTGACTGGGTGGGCGGTATCATCCAGTGCTATGATTCTGTGATTATAGTTTTTTTAAAAAAATCTCATGGATAAATATTTGAAATTGTGCAACCAGCTCCTAATTTATACTCAAGACATAATTCAATGAAAAACAAAAATCAAAGCCAAAGAAAAGCCGGTGTTCACTCCAGACTGGTTGCTCTAAGCCTCCTGGGATTTTTGTCCAAACTATAAAGGAGTGATTTGCTGTTAAGCCTATTTTAGGGTTATGATGCAGAAGCTTTGATGGGTTCCTTACAGCTCAGACTACATATTTTACTGCTACTGTTTGGGGAATTGAATTCAGTACCTTGCATAGTTCCTTTAAATTTCAAACACACTAAGCAGATTTATCATCCTACTGAAAACAAAGCCATGCATCTCCATTGACAGTGCTGGACACATAAATGCCTTGTAGATAATGACTATAGATGATGATATTTTATTGTTATTATTTGAAAACTCAAAATTTCAGTTCCCTAATGCCTAAGTTGGGCTTTTTAAAAAACAGCTACTTGGTGGGGGGAGGGGCTTCTGAAACAAACATGATTGAAGGACACCATCACGTTGAGAGTCACATGGAGTATGTTGCTAACTGCTATTAATCTAAATAGTTTCCTATTCTTTCTGAGTTTATTCCTAGAAAATCTGTGATGCCTCTTCTAACCACCCCATCACAATTAATTGCTGTAATAGGTGGAAATTAGACATTTGAGAGCTAAAGTCTCTTTAGTGTTTTGCGTAAATTATTAAGTGCTGTTTATGAGTGAAAGTATTCGTGATTTGAAGGTGAAATATTAGGTTATAACCTTCAATACTTTCCATGCTGTATTTTTCATTTTCAGGCATGGGCAAACTTTTTGTCCTGGGGCCACCTTGTGGGCACGGTTGCAAGGGGTAGGCTGGGAGGTAGTGTTGGTGGGGCCAGAAGAGGCAATGTTGGAGCCAGAAGGGGTGGGGATAGGGCTGGAAAGGGCAAAGATGGGGTGCAAGGGGCAGAGCTGGGGCCTTGGAGGGGCTGGGAGAGGGAAAGGGTGGGTTTATCTCAGGGAGACAAACACAACACTGTGACTTGGCAATGACATGTTTTTCTCCCTGACTCTTCTGGGCTCCGGGAAGGCCTGACTTCCCTGGGCCCAGAAGAAGGAGAGAAACACGCTGCTGTCAAGCACGCTAGGCAATTGCATGTTTTTCTCCCTGGCTCTTCTCTGGGCACCAGGAAGGCAGCGGCCTTAAAAAGTGCTTAGAAGAGACATGTTTTTGTCTCTGCCCTTCTCTCAGTCTGAGGATGTGGAAGGCCACTGTGTCCGCATACTGAAGGGTAGCCTGAAGCAGATGGGAGCAGTGATGAAGAGCCCAAAGGGCTATGTCTGGCCCGCAGACCTGGGGTTGCACATGGCTGTTCTATCTGGTAGCATCAGCATAACTCTATATTTTATGTGTAAGGCTCCTATTCTGAAGCATCTACATTGTCTTTGTGCTTGTCTCTACTTATAGCTCCTCCAGTACATAATATAACGATGAAAGGTGTATTTTAATGTATTCAAGTCAATGAGAAAAAGGAGTTTTCCTGAGTATGAGGAAACCCAAACAACGATCATTCCCCTGTGTCAAGAACCTTCACACTTTGTGATTTCCCTGCGTATCTCCAGATACTCCAAAAGTTCTGTTCAGAAAACAGGTTTTTGCCACAAAAAATGCAATATTCGGTCTTTTTTCCCCACACAAACTTCCCAATCTGCAAATAGTTTTCTAAAATTCATTTTTAAAAAACCTTTCACAGCAAAATAATTGATTCTTATAAGAATGAGATTTACATGCCTAGTAAATGTGAGTATAAACCCATAAGTAGATAGGTAGGGGCAAAAGCTTCCACACAGACTTCCATGGATTAAGTGATCTCAGACAGTTGGGTAATACCACAGGGAAAGATAGGAAGGGGTAAAAAAACTCTTTAAATTAAAACATGTAGCAGATTAGTAGGAGTGCAGACATAGAGAAAAGACAATCCAGTAATTGCCATTAATCTTAGCATGTTCTGAGAGATTCCTTTGGTAAACCCATGTGCTTCAAACATTCTACAGTATCTTTATTACCTATAGGCTGGAGAGGATTTCTTATTTCAAATTTTAGTTTTGTAGCACAAACATGTTCCATTAATTTAGACAAAGGCATCTTATAATAACATGGGCAGAATTCTATCCAGTATATGCACTTTGCTGATCAATACACTATAAAATCCTCTTGTTGACCATTCATATCTGTGATTATTTTGCAGGTTTTGTGCTTTAAAAGTGTGGTTTGCAATATATTATCTTCAGATGTTCCATGGCCAGTGTGACTCAGTAATCTGTAGAGACAGTGAATTGTCTTGAACAGACTAGATTCATCATCTGATCTTGCTTAATACTTTATTTATCTCATATCCAAAATCCCTGCTAGAAAGGTATAACTGAAATCATATTTACAAAAGTTAATTTATGTATTTATTATTTATGTTCAGCAGTTTATTCAATGAGTTGACTCAAGATGGGTTTATCAAATAATTGCATTCAGTTAACTGTTTTCCAAGTGCACTGTTGCCTGGGTAAAGGTTTCTGCCCTCAGCACCTATTGTCTTTTGTTTCTAAAGAATATGTTTTGTGGGTGCAAAGAGATAACTTCCCAGTGATATCTTAAGCTCAACATCCTGACTTTATAGACTGTCAGTATGCCAGGTTTAAGTCACTCTTCAGTAGGAAGAACACACACATGCACACAGAAAGAGTAAAAATCATTATAAATTGTGACAAGGTGCCGACTTACAGTTGTCTCAGTCACAGTGCCTGCTGCATATCACATGCTGAATGGATAGGGTCATTATCTAAGCCTCTGTTATCATTAAATGCTGTGAAATGATCCATCCCCCAGATCATTCCTTTGTGGATCTGCACACTTGACTCACAGCATAAACCACACATATTTCTCTTTTGCTTGGTTTTTTAAAGGAGCGATGCAATCAAATAGTCTCAAGAACAGAATCAAATGTTTAGCTTCCTCTTTCTGAAAAAAATGAAGGCAGCCAATGGCTGCATTGCTTTGGGGTAATTAATCCATACTAAGTATTATGGGAGCCATTCTTGGTTTTATGAGAGCTCTCCAAGTTGCTGAACATTCAGAACCCTGAGTAACTCTTTTTAACACCCAGCAACCATTCAGTGCCACAAAGCAATGAAACTATTATCTACCTCTGGCAAATATCTAGATTTTTTTCAAACAATATTTTTTTTCAGGAAGAATGGCAAAAAGTCACCAATTCTTCATATCCATTGCCAATAAAGGTCATGTGGTGCAAAAGGAAGGAGCAAGTAACTTTTGCCCTCTGGATATTTTAGCCTAAAACTTGTATCAGTCCAAATCAGAATGAACAAAGATAATGAATGGAAGCCTGACCCTCACATGGACTCAAAACACTGTAAAATAACTGTCCAAAGTGCTGAATTGTATTTCCCAAAAGAATTGACACTTTGAATGGATCTTTAAAAGCCTGGACTAAAATCCAGATCAGATTTAATCTCCCTTTGAAAATAAACCACTGGTTGCCTGAAATCAAGATGCTCATGTTGCATGCTATTGCAACATCCAATGTATAGAGGATCACAGCTGCCTATTCTTATTTGAGACTTTATCAATTGAAAAAGATAATACTGGACCAAATGAGCTAGTGATCAACAATGGGTAGCTAGCTATAGGAGGCAATAAGGGTGTGCCCAAATAAACATGTTGTTCCCATGAAAGTCAAGTACCACTGTTGAGTAGATGCAAAATGAGGCTTACTTTGGGAGTAACTTCAGGAGAAACTTCTTCCTACATCACTGTGGAAAGAATGTGAAGCACATTTTGGTTCACTGGCAGTTTCCAGTTGTAATATCTGCTACTTGTGTTTTATATAAAACTAGATGAAATCACTTCCTGTAAGCTTGCCAAGGCAGCAAGAATATTCTTCCCTTTAAGCTCTACATTTTTCTGAAAATATTAATCTAAGAATGGGCTAATGCCTACATGTGTGAGAAGATTCTGTCTCACCAAATGCCTCTGCCAAACAAGTGTGAGAAGCTCCATTGCTAAATGTGTCCTCAGAGGTTGTTACAGGTAATTAGCTGTTCACATTAAAACACATTGCTGCGACAAATCAAAACAAACCCCAATTGCCAATTCCAGTGGCACAACTTTTGTCATCTCACAATGAATTCCTTCCTTTTTCTTAAAAAAAAAGAGTCACTACCAAAGGGAAATAGGAAAACAAATGACCCTATGCTAAGATATTTGCTTGAATAAGTTTCCAAATGGAAATCATGACAATTGCAATTGAAGTACTGTTCCGACACAGGGATCCATTTGAAACAATTTTCAGATTGGAATATCACCATACGGTTCCATTGATTTCAAAGGCAAAAAACCCAGTCATGTAGATAATATGATGCAGATGGGACCTTGGCTGCAGGGACTCATGCCAAGGCCTTCTCTGCTCTTGGCTATCCTGAGAGCCAAATGTTGCCTGATTAAAATCCACATGGATGGTAATGCTCGCTAACAGAAAACTGGACGCCCAAATATTTATCATCCCTCTGCTGCAGTTGCTGCCATATGGATAGCCTGTAGTCTGCCAAATTCCATAACTTAATACTCCCTGTTCTTCAGGTGGTGAGGCTCCAAATTGATTCTCCATGACCTCACTGGGGGCTATGCATCATGTCATCACATGTCAACACTCACTTTGCTCCATGCTGACCCTTATCTCATTTTCACACTAAAATAGAGAAGGTGAGGATGCTTTGTGGAACATAGTGTGTCTGATGGGTCTTGTTTAAATAATAATATAATTTTGTTTTCTTACTCACCTCTCCTTATGGTTTGAGGCAAGTTACAGCATTGCTAAAAACACACAATCATCTAAAAACATTCTACAAAATACACATATAAAAACATAGTTCTATAAAATACATATTAAAATACACAGAACAATCAACATAAAGCACAAGTTTAACATTTGTGATTAAAATTGGCTGGGTAGGCCTGCAAGAAGAGATATGTCTATAGATGCTTTTTAAATTCCAACAGCTCATTTTGCTGTCGGGTCTCTTCTGGCAGGTCTTTTCACAGTGTTGCAAAGCCTGATGAAAAGGTCCTCTGAGGCCCCTTCCACACAACTGAATAAAATCCCACTTATCTGCCTAGAACTGGAAAATATGGCAGTGTGGACTCAGATAATCCACTTCAAAGCAGATGTTATGGGATGTTCTGCCTTGATATTCTAGGTCAGGGGTGCTCACACTTTCTCAGCATGCGAGCTACTCTTAAAGCAACCAGGTCCAAAAGATCTACCTGTCCCTGTCGCCATGCGCTCCCGCACGTTCCTGCCGCCGTGCGCTCTTGCCACCGTGCGTGCTCCTGCTGCTGTTTTCCGCCCAGGCAATGCTTCTTCTGCCTGCGGGGCATTGCGGGAAGGAGAAAGCACGAGGCATGGCATCCAGAGGGAGTGCGCTGCCCTGCCTGTCTCGCCGGCAACTGAGGCTGCACATCTGCTTCTGGACGAGAGAGAGGCAGGGCGCTCCCTCCAGAAGCTCCGCCTCGTGCTTCCTTCTGAAGGAAGCGCGTGTGCATGCAGGGTGTGTGCGCGCATGGCAGGAGTGCCCCATCTGGCTGGTGAGGCTCGAAGATCACATGGAAGAGGGCCAAAGATCTACTAGTAGCTCCCGAGCTACCTAATGAGCACCCCTGTTCTAGATTATATGGCTGTGTGGAAGGTCTCTGAGTGATGGTGGCCAGTTGGGTTCTAGCTGGCTGGAGTACCCACCCCCTAAAGGACCTCAGTGTTTGGGTTGGATTGTTCGGGAGAAGGTGATCCTGTAGATAACCTGGACCCAAACCATGTTTTAAGAAGAAAGTGTTTTAAGAAGAAAGGAGTTAAGGACGGCTCCCTTTCTCCCCACCTTCAAGAAGCAGCTGAAGACATACTTTTGCTCACTGGCTTATGGGGAGGAGGAATTAGTAATACTACCATTATACCTCTGATGAATAACTAGCTACCATCTGTATCTGTGCCCTGTTCACCCCACCAGCTCAATAGATATTTTGAACAATGATCAATATATTTGCTCTCAAGAAACTGGGAAATGTATGCTTCTGTTTGATGATTGGTGTTTTGTCTTATGTTTGATATAACAGACTGCCTTTTAAAATTTAATTTTAGTTGTTATGTCACAATTTGTTTTTATATGCTGGGTTGCCAAATTTCATTACTATGGATGCATTCTTGTTGTGTTTGGGTACTGAATGTTTGTCTTTTATGTTTGGAAACTGTCCTGAGTCCTTCCAGGGAGATAAATAAAGTTATTGTTATTATTTGTTGGTGACATGTTTCCCTCTCTTGCAACCTCATGAGACAGGCTCCTCTCCTGTCATATGCCACTTGCTCTCCTCTTTCCTGATAAAGCCCATTTCATGATGAGCATGCACTTTCAGATGGGCTCCAATGGGAAAGGGGAAAGTAAGCGACGTATGCCACCACGGCAACGGGTATTTTAAAAACCATGGTCTAATGAGATTAGATCTAAGATCTCTGTAGAACGTGCATTGAAGAAGCATGTGTTCAGTTGTTTCTACATGACCAAACTCACAGGGGCATAGTCTCTGCTTGAAGAGGGTCTTCTGATACCTCCCCTCCAATACAGTCAATGGGAGGGCATGGCATCTTGCCAAGGTAAAAGCCCTTCGGTGTTTGGGCACCTCCAGGTCTGTTAGGTATGGTAAATCAAGCAATGGTGAGTGACATGTTATGCACACCCCCACCCCATGGATTTTCCACAATGTGTGGCAAATCCATGGACCTTTGTGATGACCTTTGTGATGGACCTTTGAGAAAATGAAGGAAGGAGGGAAGGAAGGAAGGAAGGAAGGAAGGAAGGAAGGAAGGAAGGAAGGAGAAAGTGGTCTCATGCTATGTTAAATTGGGGGTCCATACCATTGTTCTATTATAACATAGAAAAGCTCTCCAGAAGAGGAAAAAGCAGATGTGTAAATCCTGTAAATTTCATTCTTGTTTTAATAGTCTAGTTGCCAGCTGTGCAAAAAGCATTTATTTCTGCACATTTTATTTTTCTACTGCAAAACATGTGTTCAGCTTCAGATTAAAATAATATCTGGAAAGAACAAAAAGACAGATCTTCGCATCTGTTCTTAAATAAAACTTGCCAGTGAGGAAAGTTCTTTAACCTCTGAATTGGGAAAAAAGATCTTTTTATTCAGGCAGACTTTTCACATCTAAGCAAGTTGTTACTGAGATAGGTTTTCATTAATGGAGTAGTGCTTTTCCCCCCAATACATTTTTCATTGCGTTTTAATCTGTTTTTAAGATGTAATTGCATTTTTGCTTCAATTGCATTTGTTTTTATTTAATTTTGCAACAGTTAGCTGCCTCCATTGTCATTTATTAGCAAAAAGGTGAAATATAATTTTAATAAATACAGTGCAATAAAATGAAAGCCTTGAGGGATTCAACCTGAGATTTTTCTTTGTGCAAAGCATTTATTATTTTTTGGAATAACTTCTCTACTACTTTGCATTCAGATATGTTGCATTCGGTTTATAGCAATAATAAAAACATCTCTATCAGCAAGTTGTATATTTACCTTGAGCATCAGCAGACAAATAACATTACTCCTCGTGGCAAGCAGTCATATACAGATACATCCCAGAACATCTTTTTGTGTTGTGTTGGGCATTCTGCAATTTGTAATAGGCTATCAACATGTTGGGAACCTGCACTTAGAAATGTTTATTGGTTTGGATCAGAGCTCCTAGTATTCCCCTGGCAGCATGCCCAGTGTCCATGCTAGCTTGAATACTCCGGATGTTGTAGTAAAAAAGACTTATCCAAAATATTTTAGCTGAAATAAGTCCTTGTTGCTTTACTGTGGCTTACAGTAGGCCTTAGATCTTAGTAGTTTCTGGTTTTGATTATTTTATTTATTTATTTATTTATTTATATTTATTATTTCGATTTGTATACCGTCCTTTCCAGTTTGGCTCAGGGCGGTTTACAGCATATCAAACTACAAGGAAGCATAAAAACAGTAAGAACAATAGCAATAAGAACAATAAGATAGAAGATATAAAACAGTTTAGACAATGCCTGCTTGATGCCTTTTGCAAATTCCTTCTAGTGAATTTGGGGGAGGGGGGAACCTGAAATACTGCATCTGAAACCTAGTTTCTTATATCTTGCCAGGATGTCCTGAGGAACACACACACACACACACACACACACACAGAAATGGCTTTGATTCTTCTCTGCTCAATAAGATTGTTTGTTTCCCTAACAGTCTCATGCATTACCTTTTGCAGTGCTGTTTGTTTTCTTAATGACAATCATTTTTCTCTTCTTCCCCAGCACCTTTCAGTAAAAGAAGCTAAAGAAAGGAGCAGAAAGGGCATTTTCACTCCACAAATGAAATGGAGCTCAATCTCTTACTCTTGGGTGTGGAATAATGGAAAACAGATAATTATGCAGAGAGATAGTATCATTTTCCTCCTTTTATGTGAAAGGGAATGTACAACTTGTATTATTTATAGTTGACCCTTGGAAAGCAGCAGTGGGGAAAGAATCAAATTCTTAGAAAGGGCACCTCTCTGCAGGTTCAAACTGATCCTCCCAGAAAAGTAGTTTGTTGTCCCAATCTAGATAAAGTTACAATCAGAAAACTACTGAATATACTCATGTGTAATTTGGCCTCATGGATAAGTCGATAGCAGGTTTCAGGACCAATGTTATGGATTTTGATGTGATCTCTGGATATGTAGAGGGCCATTTTATGAAGAGTAAAAAACACCAATGCTGACTTGGAGCCAGCCACCCCTGACGATCACCATTTCTCCACTCAAGCATACAAAAAGACCAGAAGCAGTACCACAGTTAGAGAGTAGAGGAGATAGGTGCTTCTTTCAGGTCCTCTTGGAATGGGCTGAGCCCTCATCATTCACTAGTCTATTCAGAAAAGAAAATGGTCCCTTTCTTGATGGAAGTTAAGGTACAGTACTTACATTGATCCTCTGGATAAATCAACCTGGGTTTGAGGGTTGATTTTCTGGCTAAACATTTAAGTCATATACCTGAGTATGTAGGGTATATATCTTGCATTGCATCTCACTTTGAGAGAAAGGTGGGATAGAAATTCATTAAATACATAAATAAAGTATTGAAACAAATCCTCAAAACCATCTAGACCAAGGGTTGTATAGCCCTTGGAATTTTCCTCAATTGTAACTCTCAGTGCCCCCCAGCATTGACTATCCTAGCTAGAGATACTTTGTGTTGTAAAATCCCAGTTCCCATCCATGATTAAGACTGGTGTTCTTGATACTGACTTGGTGGGCTTAGTTTTGAAAAACATAGCCATGTAAATCTGGAATATCAGAGATTGTGCAGCACCATTGAGATTAACTGTAAGAAAGAGGTTTGTAGCATAAACTTTCATAGCCTTAATCTACTTTGTCTGTTGTATGAAGTGAAGAGTTTGTATGTAAACATCTCTATCCATTAATTAATTGGTTGTGTGTGTGAATAGCAATAGTAATGCAGAACTTGTGAGTATGATGATAAGGTGACAAGTTCCATTATAGCAATGGTCCATTGGTAGACAAAGGTAGGAGAAAAAATATTTCTCAAAGCCAAAGTGAATAGATAATCATACGGATGGTGGAGGGGTCATTTGAGTATAGTATGATGCTGGGTAGAAACTGGAAAGGAGATATGATGAAATGAAAAGTCAGCCCTTATGTGACTTGGTTAACTAGTGTTATATTTTGTGCCATGAAAACATTATCTTTGTTTGACCTACTATCAATGGACTGGAGTTTGATGATGGGGAAATATTAAGTTGGAGAAATATTGGACTAGGTGGCCTCGGGGTATCCTCCATCTTTATGTATTGCTGACCATTTACACATTTTATTACAAGAATTAAATAACCTGGACATGTATTGCTTTTATGGTTTAGACCAGGGCCTCCAAATTAAGGCCCATGGGCTGGATGCAGTTATTTCCAAGGTTACCCAGCCCCAGCCCTAAACTTTAGATTTAGGGTTGCCCTAAGTCTGAAATGACTTGAATACACACAACAACATCCTAATGAACTTGACTATATCATCAGCCAAAAGCAGGCCCACACTTCCCACTGAAATACTTGTAAGTTCATGGTGGTGAAAATTGTTCTTCATTTTAAATACTGTATTGTTCTTTCATATTTTTGCACTACAAATAAGATATATGTAGTATGCATAGGGATTGTGAACCATCCCTCTGCTTAAAATGATTGAGGACTTCTGGTTTAGAAAAAACTAAGGCTCACAAGCAAGGATGTGTTTGCCAGATGTAGTTGCTGGATCCATTTCATAATAATTGTCTAAATATCCTAGAGACATGCTGTCTGATCTTGGCTGCTAATTATTATTTGGATGGTATTTTACCACCAAATACTACCGTAGCTGCTGTAGGCTCCATTTCAAGGGAAGCAACTGGCAAAACCTGCCTAAGAAAATCCTATTAAATTCTTAGAATTGTTGTACCTTGACAGGAGACTTGAAGGCACACACATACATCATATACCCTACTGAAAGATTTTATGCAGATATTACCTAAATATGTGATAAGCCCATCTCAATTACAATGTATTCCTTTGTGTTCATTAATTTTTAAATTAAAGCATGCTGGTGAAAATAGATAATCCATGTCTTTGTAGTTTGCTGACATGAATTTTTAACTAACAGATAGATACACATAGTTAAAGATTTAACTACAAATTACAAAGGTATCATAAATTTGATTTTATTAGGCAATTGGGTGTTGAAGCAATATGAAATTTTATACAAATGATCTAGATTCTAGACAGCCTAGGTGGGAATTAGAAAGGATCAAATGGCACTTTTAAAGTTACAGAATGGATAGGTAATCCAATCCACTATTTCTTAAAACCACTTATAAAACCATTTTTGCCCCAAAGAAATTCAAACTTGCCACAGCATTTTGGACAAGAGAAAAAAGAAAGATAACATGAAAATTATCTTTCAATATATGTTATCATGCAATATATGGAGCGTGCTTGGTATCTTTTTCTCCAGAGATTATACCCCACCAATCACCACCAATTTCCCTTTTTGTTGGCTATTGGAAACACACACACACACACTGCTATAGCAGGAATGGATAGAGCACAAACTCACTGTCTGATTTCATTATTTATTGTATTGTTCAGTGCAGTAACTCATGGTGTCACCCACATGGATCTCTTCCATACTAGATAATGCAACTATATTGTAACTAACTACAGTATGAGACAATATGATGAGACAATATGGCATAATGACAACTTGGACTAGCCCTGGCATACAGTTTGAATCATATGATTTTAATTGATGTTTTGATGCTTTGTTTTTATTGGGTTTGGTTTTAACATTTTTGGTTATTTATCGATGTATGTGAATGTATGTGAATATATGGAATTGAATTATTGCCTCTGTAAGGCAGCCCTGAGAAGGGCAGGATACAAAAATGGTAAATAATAATAAAAAAAATTTGACAAAATCAGTATCTATTAAAAACCAGCAGCAGAAAACACAAAGGTGCTTACATCACATGGTACTGTTACATTATCCAGACGAAGGCCAAAAAAGGGCCTAGAAAAAGAAGGATGGTCTATTTTATGGTGGAAAAACATTTCTCCAGTTTTCGCCGGTTATTCCCCCTCCCCATTTCCCATTTCATAAAAAAGGATTGTTTCCACAACAGAGACATGGGTAAGGGAAATAACAGGAATACATGGGGAAATTGTTTTACTCTTTCAACCCCCCCCCCCCCCTTTAAAATGGACTATCCTTCTCTCTCTCTAGCACACCCTTTTGGCTTCTGCCCAGATAATGGAAGAGTACCCATCACATGGTTCTGATTAAACAATGTGATTGTAATTGGGTAATAATAATAACTCTGATAAGTGTGCATGGACATTAGAAGGGTTAAAAATAAATATGTATACAGCTTTAGCTTTGTAGGTTTATTGATACAATAAGATGAGCTTTTGTGGTTGTAATTGACCCTCTACATTTGCGGTTTTGACTTTTGTGGGTTCGATTATTCATGTCATAGATTCATGTTGTAATGTGGATGGGAGTTTGCTGTGTGAGGGCTTGGCTGTTGAACTAAAGCCCAGCCAGGAACAGCAACTCCCTCAAAGTCTGCTAGACAAACACAAGATGCTTCTATTGAGCAGGCTAAGGAAGAGTTAACTGTGCCTTCTTTTGTGGAACTAAGACGAGAAAGTGCTCAGCTGATGAGATCAGCAAGGCTTTCTAAGAAGAAAGCCAACAATCAGGATAAGCCATGAAAATAGTATTTAAGGATTTACAGCATCTTACTTGATTGCTGGCTGCAACTTCTTCCCATGCCTAGATCTTGGGACTGTGACTCTTGTGTACCTTTTGGAATTTGGACAGCTTCTGGACTTTGGCTCTTGACTTGTGGACACAACCTCATGGCTTGTCATTCTTGTATTTGGCTTTGACTCTAGATTGTACACTTGGCTTTCCCTTTCTCTTGTTCCCTTGGGTTCTGTTTCTACCATGGACTAATTGACTTGACCTTGGACTGTAATACTCTCCTGCCAGTGTTTCGAGTTCAGGGTTCATGACAATTCATGGATTTTATTAAAATGTTCTCTTTCAGAACTCTTATGTTGTCCAATGCAATTCTATGGTCGGTTTCCAGTGTGCTGACTCATGCTGGAGTTCCTAGAAATGCTTAGAGAGATGCCAATACTGCAAAAACATTTTCAAACTAGACAGAGAAGGAGAAAGGGGACCTGGGCAGATATAAAAAGACTTTGTGGAAAGAACCTTCAGTGACAGAGCTGTATTATCATTTCCACTTTAAAAACCAAAAACTAAGGCAGACATGAAATGACTTTCCTTGAGGTTTCTAGAATAATTCATAACAGAATAAAGATTTCAAGAGGGCTTTCCTGCCATAATTGGCCGTATTGCTCAGTCACATATTGGAAATAGAAAATATATTTTTGCGATCATTTGATGTATAAAAAAGCTCTGACAGGAGAAAATGTTCACTGCCAGGGTGTCATTTCAGAGAATGGCATAAAGACATTTTTAGTAAGAGGGAGTATATTCTGCCTGGTGTAGATTTCTGCTCTTGCATACTTTCAAGAATAAATTGAGGAAAACATACACATTTCAAAATAGCTTTGCTGGAGGATTTCATCTAGTCTTCATTTTGCAACAAAGTGACCTGATTTGTAATTCCTAGAAAGATATGTGAATTGAAATCCTTTGGTCTTATCTCTTTTGTTATTCAGTCCTCAGTCCTCCAGATATATTGTAGTTCATATAAAAATGCTAAGGCAAGCAAAAATGTGTATTTTAGTGTAAATGTGTATCAGAAGGTATGTTTTATGGGAAGGAATGCAATAAAATTAACACAAATTTTATACACTTAAAAAAAGAATTCACAAATAGGCAAGGGAACAGAATGGGATGAACATGAGAATAAATATGTATGAAACAGATAAGGGGTAGAAATAGGTTGATCTGTGATTATTATTTTTTAAAAAAATCTATTTATAAAAACACTTTTTGACAACCTTTATTGAAGGATTTCAGGAAAATTAAAACAACTTTAATCACTTCCAGATGCAAAGCATAAGCAAGATAAAAGCATATGAAGCATTAGCAACATTTGAGCCAGTTTAAAGGAAAACCAACAGCAATATATATGTATATGTATATGTATGGTTGTTGTTGTGTGCCTTCAAGTTGTTTCTAATTTATGACAACACTAAGGTGAACCTATCAAGGGTTCTATTGGGAAAATTTATTCAGCGGAGACTGTCTTTGCCTTCTTTTGGGACTGAGAGAGTATGACTTGCCTTAGATCAGTGTTTTTCAACCTTTTTTGAGCTGCAGCACATTTTTTACATTTACAAAATCCTGGGGCACACCACCAAAACAAAATAACACAAAATGACACTCTAACACAGTAATACATATAGTTAATATGTTTTTAAATGTAGTAATAGTTGGTAAACATAAACATGAACATGTACCTGGTCCTCAGGGAAGTCGGCTGGAAAGAGAGCAGCCAGACGGAAGCACACTCTGAGGCAGAGAGTTCCACTGCTGAACAGCTCTCACAGTCAGGAAGTTCTTCCTAATGTTCACCCTCCTACACAGACATGCTTCCCTGTGATGTTTGCTTTTCTGCCTGCGCTGTTGTGCTTCCTCCCCCCCTCTATATAAATGTAATGTTTATTTGTGGGATTAACATAACTCAAAAAACCACTGGACAAATTGCTGCCAAATTTGGCCACAAAGCGAGGCAAAGCAAGCAGAGCGAGGCTGGGAAGAAGGGAGCCCGAGTGAAGAAGAAAAAGTGTTTGGCAGGAGGGACAAGAAAGGGTATTGGAGGTTCCAATTTCCCACGGCACACCTGATGATCACTCATGGCACACTAGTGTGCCCAGGCACACTGGTTGGGAAACACTGCCTTAGATTACCTGTTAGGTTTCCATGGCAAAGCAGGGATTTGAACCCTGGACTCCAAAACTATAGCTGAACACTCAAATCCCAGTACCATGCTTGCTCCTTTCTACATATCTTTGTATTCTTTGAAATACATTAGCTTCTTCAAGGCTTTAATGAAAAGCCACGTTTTGGATTGAGATTGGGATAATTTTTTAAAAAAAATTTGTCGGTGCCATTTGGACTTCCAAATGGTGGACATTCCCTAATCAGGATGCCACACTAAGAATACTCTCCCCCATGTCTTTCCAGTTCCATTGTACCCAAAGAGGGACATAGAGGAGGGCCCTTCTTGCAGACTTGAATTCTCAAGCATATTGAAATGGGGAGAAGTACTCCTTCAGTTCCATGATTCCAAGGTCCTGTGTAATGTTAGGGGGTTCTATGTTATCACTAGCACATTGAAAGGACACCTGCTTCTATTGATGTAAAGTGCATATATTGAGATTTATATATTGAAATCACAATAACCACGATCAAAAAAACATGGCATAGCTTGGAATACTTAATTCGTTCTGCTGCAGATCCCTGGCAGGGGGGCATTAGAAATGTTGTCCTGCTGCACTATCAACAAAAGTAAAACAGATCTTTGTTATTTGGTGCAGCTGCTTGCTATTAAGATATGTTTGGATGGAGTGTTAGCGGCTCTGACAGTAGTAACATGACTGTAAACATGACTATCAAACAATTATGAATGTGAAAGTCCCAAGTTGTTGTTGTTGTTGTTGTTGTTGTTGTGTGCCTCAAAATAATTTCTAACTTGTGACAACCCTAAGCTGAACCTATTACAGGGTTTTCTTGGCAAGATTTGTTCATGACTGATTGCCTTTCCTGTACTCTGAGGCTAAGAGTGTGTGATATAGTCATGGTCATTGGTCACCCATTGGGTTTCCATGCTTGAGTGGGGGTTCCTGGTCCTAGGGCCGCACTCAAACTACTACATCATATTAGTTCTGAATCCTACTTATGCATTCATGAGTGTTCAATAAGATACCAGCTAATATCTCCCAAGTAATTTAGTCCATCAGTTGGGGCAACACATTGTAGAAGGATGCAGGAAAGAGCTTTCTCTACTACAGAGTCTCAGGGTATATCTAGAATATAGAATGGTTGCAATTTAATACTACTTTAACTGCCATGGCTTAGTGTTATGGAATCATAGAAATTATAGTTTTAAAAGGTTTTTAGCCTCCTCTGCCAAAGTGCTGGTGCCTCATAAGCATTTGAGTCATAGCAGTCAAAGTGGTGTCAACCTACTTTAATTCTCTAGTGTAAATGGCATTTCCTTAGAGGCTGGACTGTCACCAATGCTGCTGCCATTTTGTCACCAAGTAATGCTGTGGCTTCTCCCCTCTAGAACCTTTCAAACCATTTGCTTTAATCCAAATGTGCAAATGTTGAGATTATTAGATTATGTAATATATATTTTAGTCCACTTAAATTGCTCTTAACTTTTATTGCATGTCACCTTGAGATCCTTGGATATAAGGAAGGACACAAATACTTTAATAAAATACATAAATGTAGTTCTTTCTTTCTTCTCAGGACTGCTATATTTATATGCAGGATATGCTCCAACTGTCTCATTTTTCTATTACTTGCCTCTCATAAACCATTGCGTCCCTATTTGGCTTAGAGGGGAAATCCCAAAATTGAATTAATGGAACCTGCTTCCCAATCTGTGTGCTGAAGATTACAACCATTAATATTTGTCCTAGGATAAAAAGAATGTGAATCAACATTTCTTCTTTCATGAAAGGCAGCAGTGCTATGGTCAGACCTATTTCTGAGCAAATGTGCTTAGGATCCAGTGGCAAATATTCATTTTATTAAATATTAAGCTCTAAAAAATAGTTATGGTCAGTTTATAACCCATATTTTCACAGCTGCAGAAATATGTGGAAAGACAGGTCATTGCAAAGCAAACTATGAAAAACCCAGAGCTAGCGGGGATATAGAAATCCATCAGGCTCCTTCGTGCTGAATTATTATCACAATCCCATCAGGTCTTATTTGGTTCTCACACCTTCTCATGAAATTTTATATATGTGTTTTATAAAATGTGCATTTATCTTATATCTAAATTTATAATGAGCAGTTTTTATGCACTTATTTCTATGTAGTTTTCAAAGGTTGTGGTTTTGGACATGTGTGTTTTTTAACCATATCTGTAGTTTTCTGTAAATCTTCCATCCTCTGAAACATGCTGCAAGGCTAGAAATCGTAAAGCTTTGTGAGCCAAGATGTGATCCATTTCCTTGTCCATCACAGAAGATGAGAAAATTGATATTTCCATATTTATTTTTCCATTCCTAAAAGTAAAGGGACAACATTCAGCAGTTTGGGACAACAGTTTGTTTTGGTAATACCTGGTAATCAATTTTCAACCTAGGTTGGATCTCTAGGAGACCTTTCTGGGTATACTAGTAAAGCATACCATTCTTTCTTTTACACATGCATTTGACATATCTTGGGGTTCTTATGAGATGGGGGTGGTTTTACCCTGAGATATGTCCCCTGTGTCTCATATTCATACATGTATTCTGCTTTATTTAATTCTTATGTGGAAGTATTCAACTGAACTTGAAACTTCTCCAAAATTCAAGTTGCTTTCCTTTTTGTGTCAACCTCAGAATTTTTATTTTAAGGCAAGGAATATTCAGAAGTGGTTTTGCCAGTTCCTTCCTTTAAAATACAGGCTACAACACCTGACATTTGTTAGCAATCTCCCATCCAATTACTAACTAACCAATCAATAAAACTACTATAATCCAAAACTAAAGATCACTTCCACATTGCTTCTGGCAAATGTATGTGATTTTCTACAACATTTTACAGCATGTGGTTAGCTGAGGAACATCTAACCTTGCTCTGTGGAGGCAGTACTAGCTCATCCCATTTTGTCCTCTTGTGCAAACACAACCTTCAGCCCCAAGGAAAACAGCAGCAGATAATTTGTTCACACGTTGTTAAGATAATTGATATTTATGAGTCTCTCTGTAATTTTCTTCATTCTGTTTTTGGATGTTGGGGATAAATCAAACCCACAACAGGCAACGAGGACCCATTTTGGGTCTATTATGTTGTCTTGATAAGGCTAGCTGGCATTGTTCACCTTCTCTGTGTGATTCATTGAGATTGATGGAGGCGCCAAGCTTGCCCTAGCTGAAATGTGGCGTAATTAATGTAGCTGTATGCTAATGTATGCAAATTCAGGAGTGTGCCCAGATTTGGGAGGAGGGAGAGAACAAAAACAGGATTAAAGAGTTCACACCAAAGTACAAATTAATTTATTGCCTGGCTAAATGGCTTCCAAAGTAGGAGGAACTCCATCAAAGGAAACAAGAAAATGAATCTAAATGAATCACCTTGATGAGTCGCTGTTTCTGTTTCGATGGGCAACATACAGTACTTTCAAATTCTCCGATATTGTTTGTTGACAGCATCTTTGAGTGTCATTTCAACAGAAACTCTGGCTTCTTAAGAGGGTCACCAATCTACCTATGAAGCTGATTTTGAAAGAGAAGGAATTTTTTTCATCTTGATTTGCGCCCACTAACCACTTCTTCCTTGAATTTCAATGCATTCATCTTTCATATTAGAACTAAAGCCAATGTGCCCTATTGACATGTATAAATACATTGTTCTGGAAATGATCAAAGTGTTCAGAGTGTACCGTTCAGAATGCAGGCTCTGCTTCTCAACACTCATAATAATAATAATAATAATAATAATAATAATAATAATAAAGATACAATGCTCTACATTTAAG
This sequence comes from Anolis apletophallus, assembly GCA_030556195.1. Lineage (NCBI taxonomy): Eukaryota > Metazoa > Chordata > Lepidosauria > Squamata > Anolidae > Anolis > Anolis apletophallus. The sequence continues at coordinate 19,639,023 of JARBWK010000006.1, forward strand.
CAATACTATGTGAAACATTTCTTGCTTTCAGTGAATCATGTTTTCTGGAATCCTTTAAACTTGGGTAGTTTTTGCATTCTTTGATTATCAATGTTTGGAAAACGTACATTTTGGATGGCAATTTTAAATCAACATCCCTAGCTTTTTGGCTGATATGAGTGAGACCTGTGCTCTTGATAGACCTTATAGATTTTGGCCTTTTGAATGCAGCATATTCATATCTAAGTGTGCTATATGCAGACTTATGGTGCTACACAACTCTGTAGCATGTATATCCAAAGTACTTGTTTGATTCACAGCAGACATTAGGATAGTCCAAATTAATTGAAAAGCTGCCCAATGACCTGAGGCTTTTACCAAAGGACATATTTCCATGGATTGTGCAACCTGAATGGAACATGATAAGAAAGACCCATATTAAATAATTAGTAGAAGGCTACGTGATAATTGCATTGTACCTTAATTATGTATCTATGGACCTCTTCACATGGGGCTAAAAACACCATGCGCTGGTTTAGCCGAGGTCACACACAGAGCCTGTCCTGGCAACATGAGGGGCTCCCTGTGTTGCCGTTAGACTCAATGGGGGAAAGCAGCACATTCCAAGCTTCCCCTCATGTGATCACCCTCAGCTGAAGTTGTGTGATGTGTGGCATAAGGTACTGGGTTCCGCACAGCCCCCAACAAAGTGGAGCAACATTGTTGGCCCTATGACAAGGTCATATAACTTCATGATTTTTCCCGCTAACTAAAGTATTATGTTTAAGAAGAGCACAACCATGGTAGTTGACTTCCATGTCAGCTAGAGTAAACTCATGTTCTGAGTTTTAGCCCTAACTTTAGCTTTCTAAGCTATCAGATGCAAACTAGGAGGAGAGCATTTCTTTTAGTGGGCCAAGTATAATTGATGACAACTGTTTTTTAATCTTTCTTTCTTGAAAACACACCACTGTCCAGCAGTCATTGGTTTAATGACTGACAGGGTCCATGGACCACCACTTTGAATAAGTATTGAATATTTTGAAACAATTCCTAAAAACAGGATTAGTGCTTGACAAGCTTCACATAGCTTCAGACTGGATTCACTTTTCCATCACCATGGAAGTGACCACTCCATGCTATTGTAGGGACATAATTTTTTGTTTTGAGCACATCCACAGCCATCCATCAGAAACTAGATTGAAAGTGGATTTATTATACATCACTGTTTCCTTGGCCTTAATATTCTCAAATGAGTATAAAACCTACTCAGAATTAAATATCCTGGGGTTTCTTACATGTATACTCTTGATGTAACTTTAAATTTTGTTGAACATAATTTAAAAGTTAAAGAAAGGGGAAATGGAGGAGGGAAATCCAGTGAGATGTTGAGAAATCAACAGTATCATTTAATAGTATGAAAGAACTACAATGACAAAAAAACCCTTCAGAAGTAAGTTGTTGTATGTATGCGTATTTAGCTCCTGTGCATTTGAAATATATTTTGAAAGATAAAATAGATCCAACTGTGATGCTCTGTTCAGAACTGCAGGCATGTGAACACAAAAATATCTTTCCACCCCTTTCTTTGGATGTCATTGTATAATATTAAGCAAGAAGTATACCCAACTGTGCACAATATAGAGCTGCATTTTCTAGTCTAGGTTTATTTCTGGTGACATGTTCATATCGTTCAAGTATTGATCTAATGGCTTATGCCCTTGTCAGTGAAAAATCAGTCATATGTTACTGCCAAAATGGATGTCATTTATTGTCTTGCTAAGCTGCTAAAATGGGTAGTAAGTCATTAAAAATAGAGCTGTCTTTCCTCATTGCAGCAAGAGCACACAGGCAGCATATGTGGTCTTATGGCAAATATGTACAGATTGATTTCCATCACACATTTTTCAAACTGCAAGCAGTGCTTAAGCAACTGTGTATGATAGGAATACTCCACCTTTTCCATTTCTAAGAATTGGCCCTACCATTAGGTGGCATAAAATGCCTACCACAGTGAGGCAATCAGGAGTGCCAAGGAAAAGATGTGATGTAGTTTATTGTATGCTGCCAGGAAGTGGTGGTTATGGAATTTGTGTGATTCATGCACAAAAATAGCTTGGATTGTTTTGGCTACTACATTCTCTGACTTAGGAGTGCTCTTGACTTCTGATGGTCCTATGAATGAGACACCTCCCTGGGGTCATCAATAGCTCTTGTAAAGTCAGAGTCATTGCTTCATTTATTAAATCATTCAATCTGTTATGAGATCATTCTCTATTCCTATTGCTTTATACTTTCTTGAAAAAAATTGTAACACAAAAAGATAAAAGGTGTGGAAACCATGTCTTATGAGGAATGGCTTATTGAGGAGGGAAACAACCTTGGAGGGCAGCGGCGGCAAAACCCCACAAAACAGTGTGTGTGTGTGTGTGTGTGTGTGTGTGTGTGTGTGTGTGTACACACACACACATACTAGCTGTACCCGGCCACACATTGCTGTGGCATAGTCTGTGGCTAACCCCTTCTACCCATATGGTGGGAAAGCACAATCAAAGGACTCTTGACAGATGGCCATTTTGCCTCTGCTTGATAACATTAAGAGACCTTTAGCAGTTCAATCAGGATGATTTGGGATTTGTATCTTCCTTTTGTTGTATTGAAGTCCTTACCCACTGTATTCCCAGGCCTGGAACAAATTGGGCCCTCCCTCTTGCCCTCCAGGTGTTTTGTACTACAACTTCCCCAAATCCTAGTAGCCTGTTGTGGCCTGTAGTAAGAATGTTCAAAGTAGAGTTAGATATCTGGAGTATTATGAAAGAGAGATACCTACCTGTTCCTTCCCCCCTTTTTCTTCCCATTCCCCTTTCTCTCCTTTCTTCCTGCTTTGACTCTTTCTGTCATTCCTTCTTTCACTCTTTGGTGTCATCCTTCCTTCTCGCTTTCCTTCCTCCCCTCCCCTCTCTCTACTTCTTAATCTCCTTTCTTGACTCCCTGTTTCCTTCCTTCTTTCAATTTTTATTTCCTTTTCTCCTTCCTGCCTTCTTTTTGTCCCTGCCTGACTCTTTCTCCTTTCCGGCCTCACCCTCATGGTCTTCCTCGTCCTCTTCAGCTTCCTCTTCCTCCCTCAGGGCCTGTTTCTTGGTGCTGCCCTGGCTCTCAGGGCCCTCCCAGCCCACAGGGCACCACCATCTTGGCCCCACCATCGTCCCCAGAGGTGTCCTTCCTGTAAAGCCCTGCCTCACTTTGGGATGGTAGTGGGAAGGAGGGGTGAGTGCAGTGAGGGGCGGGGTGGGGCCAGAGCGGGTTAGGGGAGGGACTGGGTTGGAGTAGGGGGTGGGGCTGGAGTGGGAGGCGGGGCTGCATTGCTCCTGTCTTTGTTGTGGGTGAGTGGTGCTCATGCTCCGTGCCGCCCAACTGCTGTTTAGTATGTTTTCTTTGTTGTGCTCTTGGTGGGGGAGAGAGAAGTGGCCAGAACACATGCGCAGTATTGTAACACGGGTGCCATACATCTTTGGTGTGGCGGATCCTGGGAAGTGTAGTCTTCCTGGCTTTTGGGTTTTTTTGTGTTTTGTTTTAATTTTTTGGGAATTTTCCGGGTGGTGGACATACCTTGTACCATGGGGGGTTTTGTGGCCTGATTTGGTGTTTCTGCATTCAGCGGTTTCTTTGTTTTTAAGCCTGTAATCATGACATGAACAGATTTATATATATAGATTAAATTAATATATTTGGAAATCCGCGAAACAGCGAGTCCGCAATAAGTGAACTGTGAAGTAGCGAGGGAACACTGTATTTCCCTACAGCTACATATTACAAATGTCTTTTAAATTGAGGTTACAGTTTTAGCATAGTTTTATTCCTTTCCGGTTTTAATTGATTTTGGGCTGCAGAAGAGCCTTTTTATTTCTCCATCTCTACATCTAAGCATTCTGTTTGGTACTGTTCCATCATCTGGGCAGAGGCCAGCAAAGGATGCTAGAGAGAGAAGGATTGTCACATTTCTTGGGGGAGGGGGGTTGAAGAAGGAAAACCATTTCCCCCTGTTTTCCTTTTATTCCCCCAACCCAGGTCCCCATCATAACAACTCTCTTATATGCTATAGAAAGGGGGGAGGGGGAATGAACAGAGAAAATGGAGGAAATTGTTTCCCTCCTTCAATCCTTCTCTCTCTAGTACCTCCTGGTGACGTCTGCCCAAATAACGGAACAGTATCCCATTTTTTTGTTTTGTGCAAGTCTATCTCTGAATGTGGATGTTCCACATTGGATACAAATTTCCAACCACCCCTGTAAGAAAACCTACACGTCCATAAAAAATAACAAGATTAAAGGTATTATTTTCATGTTGAGAGTATTTTCAAGACATGAATAGCATCATGCTTTGGGGGGAAAGCACCTTAAAATCCAATGAATATCTTTTTGCAAAGTGATTTTCAATTATCATGGTACTGAATCACAGGATGGTAGAGTTAGAAGGAAGCCAATGATAATCTCATCCAACTACCTATTGATATAAGAAATCCACCACTAAAGCATCCCTGACACATAGCTATTCAGCCTGTTTTAAAACCTACCACTTTTCAAGATAGTACCTTCCACTATTGAACAACTCTTCATATTAAGAAAGTTTAATTGAAATCTCTTTCTTGTGCTTGAAATTCATTGGTTGAGGTCATACTCTCTGTAGCAGCAGGAAACAAGCAGGAAACAGAAAAAAGAGCTCTCCCCTGAAGTGCTATTGTATTTTTTTCTTTAAGACACCGGCTTGTTCTACTTACGGAACATTGTTAAATTTTTAAGAAGGCTTTTGGCACATAAAAAGGATTTATGGAGGAAAAAAATGTCAGGTATGATCTTGACTTTATTCAAGTCCTGTTCATCTTATCTGCATTACCTCCCTTGCACATGATGCAGCCAGGTTGACAAGAGTGTTGTATTTTGACTGGAGAGCTGGGGATTCAGATCTGTATGGTCTTGTATCTGGATGTATCTTCATTGATTAAAATGACCAGGAAGTTCCAGATGTTGATTCTGTATTGTCTGAATTTACTTCAGAGATTCATGCCTATTTTGCTGATCCCTGAATATTTTCTGATTGAGTAGAAACTTTTTATACCTGCTCCTCAAGTTGATTTGTTTTAGCTGAGTATGCAATGAGAAAAAAGAGGCACTAAATCTTTTTTATCAGTCTGGGTGCGTCCTATGTCTGCATCTCTGAGCCTAAACTTTCACACAGAGCTGCTGTCAAAATAATAACTGACATAGGAGCTTTTCACTTGGGGCAAATTTTGTGAACTCTAGTTCCATAGCAGTTTTGCCACAGAGCATGGCAGCTCCCATCACACACCAGATACGTAAGTACTTTGAGGGCAGCTCTGTGGCAAAACTCCTGTGGAACTAGAGTTGTCAACAAAAAAGCTAGCGGCGGCAACACAGGAAACTTCCCATGGTTGCATTGCCCTTAATGAGGCAAGCTGACCAGCGGATGCTTACCCCCATGTGATAAGGTAAAGGGGAAGCCAGGACAGTGCAGGGGATGGACCAACAGGTTCCCACATCCCTGGACTTGTACTACCAGAATCACCGCAATCTGCCGTGATTCCGGCAGCATGTCTGAAGAGGTTCATAGAGAAGAAGCTAATATGAGTAGAAGCTAATAGACCTCATCACATTGAGTCCCCCATTGTAGAACATGTCTTCTACATTAAAAGGACAAAGAGTCATGGAGCCCATTAAATGAACAAAAACCACGTGATGACATCTGACAGATTTGCCTGTATTGAATCGTTTCAGTGATGTGGAAAAATGGGAGTTCCTCACTACTTTGCAATCACTACATTTTCTCCTTAATAGCAATCAAGACTCTAAATTGTACCATTCTAGCTTTTTCATATAACACTGGTCTAATAGGGGGAAAGAAAGCCTAGCAGGAGGGGATCATGGCAAAGTGGTTTATAATGAAAGGAAGGGCAGCCTTGCAAGATGGGATGGTTGCAAAGGGTTTAAAATTACACTGGTCTAATGAAGGGAAGGAAGGCACGGGAAACACTTATCAAGTCAAAGGGGAAAACATGGGGAAAAACTGAAGAGGGAAACACATGTGATAGGAAAACAGAGCATGAAATGGGATTATTGGGTAAGAAAAGGTAAGATTCCCTTTGCTACATAGTAGGCATGCTAAAATTGAAACGGAAATCTAATTGATTCGTTAGAAATCCGTAATTAATGGGACTTTTGGTGTTTACGGATCGCTGTCGTGAACCCGGAAGTAGACTTCCTTTTTACGGCACTTGAGGCGCCATTTTTGTATCTGGGCCGTAAAGCATTCGTATGGCTTCGTTGCCCTTTTTAAGCGTGTTTTGTCATTGGTTGATGGATACCAGGTGGTACCATCACCCCACCATCACTCCACCTTCCCTTAAGCCAATCAGAGGCAAACAAACACTTGGAGGGCGGGGTCAAGACCCTTTAAATACCCACGCACCACGCGGCCGAGTTCATTGCGGTTTCGCTTTCGCAGCAGCAGGGAGGGAAGATCGCGGTCGCGGAGAAAGTTCTTGCCAGACCCTGCCTGCCTGGCCGCTTGTTAGAAGCAGGCCCTGGGGAAAAATAGAGGAGGAGAGGAGAGGAGAGGAGAGGAGGGAGAGGAGGAGGGAGGGAAGGATTATTCTTTTCATCCCTTTAAAGCTTGCTTCATTCGTTCGTTCGTTCATTCGTTCATTCATTCAGCCATTCATTCATTCATTCATTCAGCCATTCAGCCATTCATGTATCCATATCCAGCCATTCATTTATATCCAGCCATTCATTCATTTATCCAGCCATTCATTCATTCAGCAAACTTTGAGTGCTAAAGTCTGCATTGGCAGGCTGGCTGCCTGCCATAGGTTTTATTTT